>JADHKR010000015.1:0-480041 GCA_019925305.1 Sporothrix cf. nigrograna | reverse complement strand
GAGAAGAAGAGAAGAAGAGAAGAAGAGAAGAAGAGAAGAAGAGAAGAAGAGAAGAAGAGAAGAAGAGAAGAAGAGAAGAAGAGAAGAAGAGAAGAAGAGAAGAAGAGAAGACAGAAAAAAAGAAAAAAAAGAAAAAAAAGAAAAACCCACCTTTGACAGTACATCCATCCTGTGAATGGCAACCAGCAGGTGAAAGTTACTGACGGTCAGCGCCTTGGCCGCCTTGCCCTGGGCCCCGAGCATGCGCGCCACGGCCGCGTGGTCTTGGCTCTCGCCCAGGTACGCGCGGTTCGCAATGGGAAAGCCGGCGTCGACAAACAGCGGCCTGGCCTCGTCGGGGAAGCCGTGCGTCAGCGTGACAAACAGGTACTCGACCGGGAACGCGGGCTTGGCGTTTTTCTGCACGTTGGCGCCGTACTCGTTGATGTGGCGGTAAAAGACCTCGGGCACGTAGCGCGTGCGGCTGGCGGCGCCGTCGTCCTCCGTCTCGTCGCGCACCAGCATCGACTCGGGCTCGGCCGACGGCTCCACCAGGTCGGCGCGCACCATCTCGACGGCCTCGTTGGACATTTGGTAGGCCGCAATGGCAATCTCGCCGCGCTCGTTGCCCGAGATGACGCACGTCACAAAGTTGGACCCGAAGCGGCCCGTGTCGCTCCACCGGGTCGGCTTCGGGTGCTGCGCCTGCAGCCGCGCCGCAAACACCACCTCGAGCGACGACAGGTAGTACGAGTCGGCGTGGCGCTTGCACACCACGGAGCCGTCGCCGGCGCCCGCGTCCAGCAGGTCCGTCCACACCACGCCCACGCGCTCCAGGCCGCACAGCCGCGCCACCGCGTCGACCGCGCGCTCGTCGTCGGCGCCCCAGGCGTCCAGCGACACGCCGTCCGTCTCGTCAAACTGCGGCGGCTCAAACACGGCCTCGACCACCGCCTTGGTGCCCAGCGGCACCGCCTCGTACTGCTCGTAGCGGCCGTACAGGTAGCCCAGCCGCTGGCCGCCGCTCTTGCGCCACGCGTCGATGAACGCGTCCACCAGCGCCGGCGACGCAAACTCGACGTGGTCGACCGTGCGGAACGGCTGCGGCTGCAGCGAGATGGCGCTCGGCTGGCACTTGCTGCAGATGCCCTCGGGCCACGCCGGGTGGCCCGACGGGCAGTCGGCGCGCACGCGAAAGTACGGCTCGACCAGCGGCGGGATAAACGACGCGCCCAGCTCGGGCCTGTTCTTCTCGCCGTTGATCTTGCGCAGGTACGCGTGGAACGACAGGTACTTGATCTTGTGCTCGCGCAGGTAGTCGGCGTCGAACGGGTCCAGCGGCTGGCAGTAGTCGCACATGCCCTTGGCGCCGTGCCGGCACATCTTGGCGTCCCGCTTCCGCGCAATCTTGCCGTCCAGCTTGTCCAGCCGGTCGTCGAGCTCGGACTGCCGGACCACCTCCCACGGGTTCCGTATGCGGGCGGCCGGGGCCGCCGCCTTCCCGGCCGACGCCAGCCCGGCCGACGCAGGCAGCGGGTCAATGGGGCGGTCTTCGGCGGGCAGGACGGGCTGGCCGTTGAGCCGGTTCGAGGACGAGCTGAGCGCCGCGGGCGCTGCCGCCGCGTCCTCTGTCCTGTGCTTGTATTCGATAAAGACCATGTCGCCGTGCCTGCCGACGTTAGCGGTTGCGGTCCCGGTCTCGGTCTCTCCGTCTCTCCGTCTCCGCGTACCCCAGGCCCGTCTGGGCAATGGGCACGTTGGCCACATCGGCGACTCGGCGCTTCTGGCCCCGGTCGCCCGGGCTGTTGGACACGGTGATCGTCTTCGGGTCGACGGTCGGCGGCAGCTGGGGCAGCAGCTGGGTCGTCAGCAGGTCTCCTCGCTCTCCTCGCTCTTCTCAGCGTGCGGCCATGGGGCCTACCTTTTTCATCACCGTGCCAAAGGTGTCGTCCTTGCCGGCCTCCTGGCGGATCATGCCGTCGGGGCCGCGGAAGCGGAGCAGCATGGCGGCGGCGGCGACGGGCGTGGACTGTGTGCAGAGGATGAGGTCAGATGCGTTGTTGACGATGTCAAGTTTGCAGATGAAAGCCTGCGGAAAGAGGCGGAGAGGCGGGTCCAGGCAGCAGGCTGTCGAGCGGCCAGGGAAGGAGCGAGGCGTCGAGGACCTCGAGGAAGGAGCTGTCGTGCGTGTAGCAGCAATCGTCATAGCCGACGTCTTAGTGCGTTGCCTACGTCCCTCCTTCCCTGTCGGTGTCGGGTGGCGGCTGTGGCGCACTGTGGCGCGTGCTTCCGCAAGTCTGGCCAATCACAGACGGGCACGATCCAAGGCTGAGCTGTCCTTTTGGACCTTGGAGAGACCCTCTTGAGACGCCTCTGCGGATCTCCTTTTTGCTGCTTCTCTTCGTTCCGCCTCTTGCCGCTACAAACACCAACCACCCCCCTCCCCCCCCACGATGGTCTCCTTCGCCGTCGACTGGCAGGGCCTCGTCCTGCCCGTCGCCTACCTCCTCGTCCTCGGCGGCACCTTTGCCACGTTCTCGACCATCTACCGCCGGCGCAAGGCTGTGCAGAGCGCCAACCTCAGCCCCTGGTTCCCGCCGCACCTGCAGCGCAGCGTCTACCTGTCGCTGCTGCACATGGAGCCCGAGCCGGGCGCCGAGAAGCCGCCCAAGGTGCCCGACAGCGTGCTGCGCGCCGCGCTGCTGCGCCGCGCCGTCGAGGACATCCACCGCATCGTGCAGATCCGCACGGGCAAGCAGGCCTGCCAGTCGCTGCTGCAGCGCGGCAGCGTCGGCGACGACCTGTGGCAGCGCTTTTTGCGCGCCGAGAAGGAGATGGAGGACGAGCTGCGCGACGTCGTGCTCGAGGCCAACGCGCTGGTGCCCAACTGGGGCCAGATCATCTTCCAGACCGCCAACGCCATCGCCGCCAACGAGATGGTGCGCGCCAAGCTGGACGCCGTGCAGAGCAAGACGGCCGCCGAGAAGGCCTGGTGGGCCAAGCGCAAGGCCGCGCTGGGCGACGCGCCGCCCGCCGACGCCGACGCCGACGAGTCGGCGGGCAAGGGCCCCGCGTCGCCGACCGCCGCGAGCAAGACGAGCGAGGACGACGCCGTGCTCGTCGACGCGCCGGCCAAGGCGGCGGCGGCGGCGGCGTCGGCACCGGCGGCAGCAGCGCCAGCGCCAGCATCCCCGGCCCCGAAGACGGCAACACCGAGCGGCAAGAAGAAAAAGGGCAAGAAATAGAAGACCAAGCCCACATCCAAGAGCCGCTCGTGAAGCGACGCACGAGCTGAACGGAAAGAGAATACGATACGAAAAAAGGCAATCGAAGCGAGCAAGTCTCCGCGTTGTACTACTAGTATAGGCCACGACGAGGTGGCGCAGAAGATAGCCAGCAGGCTGGGCAATGTCCTCTGGACGTTGTTTGTCTGCGTCTGCGAGACGGCGTTTTTACGGTGCACAAGGGCGCATTTGCATCTTTTGTCTGCGTTGGGAATGGGATTGCTGCAAAAGAGAACACGTGCACAACAAATCCAGTTTGCGCGCTGGAATCGTATTAGGAGTGTATTGAATCCGAAAAGAACGCCAGCCTCATGCGCTTTATGCTCGCCGTGAAACAAAGAAGACCCGTTGCGCCGACGATTGCATGCGTCGCTTGCAGAGGCACAAAGAACGTAAGCACAAACGGAAAGAAAAGACAAAAAGGTGAAAGGCCTGTGGACGGAACAAGAAAAGAGAATATTGGCATTCAAAGGGAATCAGCAGTGGCCTGTCTTGCGGCGCAGGGCCTCCTCGCCGGCGTTGGCCTGCAGACGCGCGCGCTGGGCATTCTCAATGATGTCGTCAATGGTCAGCCGCTCGGGCTCGCGGCCGTGCTCCTGCTCGTGCTCGTGCTCGTACTCGGTGGTCTCCGCCACGTCCATCCGGTCCGTGTCGTCCGAGATGGCCGCGCGGGCCGCGTCGGCCGAGCCCACCCCCGCAAGAATCTCGGCGATGCGGCGCTCGCTGCAGGGCATGCACGCGATCCCGGCGCTGTTCCACGCAACGCGGCACCGGCCGCCACAGGCGGGGGCGTGCGGCCGTGCGCGGCCGCCCAGGGCCGACGGGCGCGGCGTCTCGCAGCCGCGCAGGCCGATGAAGCGGCCAAACTTGCGGCGCTTGTCCTCGAGCGTCAGGCCGTGGCGCGGCCAGTTGACCGGGCACGGGTAGCAGTGCTTCAGCTCGTGGGGCGTGCGCTGGTGGTAGAAGCTGGCGAGCGCGTTGAGCTGGCTGTCGGTGAGCAGCCAGAACTGCACAATCGTCAGGGGAAAGTCTGGGTGCGTGGCGCCGGTGCGCACGTTGACGAGCGGCTGCAGCGCCTGCGCCATGTGCTGGAGCTTGGCCTCCAGGGCCGGGCGCCGGGCCACGCGGCGAGCAGCGAGGGTGGACATTGTGGGCGGTAGAGATGGCAAGTCGGTGGTGTCGTTTGTCTTGTCTGGTTTCGTAGACAGGGCCGTGGTGAAGCTGCTGCCGCGTTGGACGGCAAAAGGAAACCAGAAAAAAGAAGAGGCAGGAAAAAGGGCGTGGTCGAGCGTGTGGCAACGAAGAACAAGAACGTACAACAGACCGAGGCACCGAGCAGCTCGGCGGGAATGGCACCCATAAATACACAGACGACAACAAAAGGAGGCCGGGGCCGGCGGGAGGACAAAAGACTGTGACTGACAATGGCAGCGCCGGGGAGACAAAAGCCGTGACAAGGCCGTCGATGGTTCCGTCGAATCGTCTGATCGTGCCGGCTGTCTGCCTGTCTGCTTGTCTGCCTGCTGCTTTGGGCGTGTGCTTTGTCGTCGAGTCAAAGAGGCCCGACGCGCGCAGCCGGAGAGAAAGAAGAGGCAGCTGCATCGGAGCAGACAATGGAGTTTCGAGAAGCCTTTCTCTTCTTCCGCCTTTCTTTTCTTCCGCCTTTGTGTCGTTTTCTGTGTTGCCGCACTCTTCAGGGGCACAAAGAGGGGGTCAAAGAACCACGAGTGAACGGGCCTTTTGTTGACTTGAGACAAAGCTGCCAAAGAGCCCTGTTCTATTGTTGTCTTGTTTTTGTTTCTTGTTCGCGTTTCTTGTTCATGCTGTCTTCGCCCTCTACAGCCACCGGATCTTGGCGACGTGGTCGACCTTGCGCCGCGTCGTCTTGATGTAGCCCAGCGTCTTCATCTCAGACAGCGCCTGGTAGAACTGGACCAGGTGCCGGCGCTCCTGCGCGTCCTCTTCGCCGCCTTGTTCGTTGTCGCCGCCATTGTTTGCGTCGTTTTCTTTGTCCGCTTTGTTGTCCTTGTCTTTCCCTGCGCTGTCGTTTCCGCTGTCCGAGACGGCGGCATGGAACGCCTCCCAGAGATCCGCCACGTTGATGAGAGGGCCTGCCTCCTGGTACAGCTGATAGAGAATGGCCGTCGACGGCAGCGTGGGCCGGATGCTCTGCGCGTGGTCGTCGGCGCCGCCCTTGTCCGTTGCCCGCCCCGTCCCCGTGCCTGCGCAGCACGCGCACGCCAGGTAGTCGTGTGGCCTTGCCAGGGCGCGCTCGACCACCATGTCGGGCCGCGGCACAAAGACGTCGCGGTACGGCGTCCGGGCGTCGTACAGCCAGATCTCCTGCAGCCACAGCGGGCCGGTCGATGAGGGCGGCGACAGCGTCGTCGACGACGACGCCGCAGCAGCCGTGGCCGGCTCAATGTCGACGACGCCCACGACCGCCGCCACGGCCGCGTCCACCAGCTCCGTAAACGCCTGGTCCTCTTCGGTCAAGGCCATGGAGTCGCGGCTCAGCTGCACCTTTTGGGCCACGACGGTCGTGCGCAGGACCTTGTTGTGCGCCGTATACTTGCTGCGCAGCTGCGCGGCCCCTCCGCGGCCGCCCGGACTGGGCGGGCCGCCGCCAACGCCACCAACGGCCTGGAGGCTCGCGACACGGCTGCGGGCGCGGCTGGCATGGCTGGTGGCCTCGAGCCGTTTCTGGAGCTCCTCGACCTGGTCGGCAATGGACGCGAGGCTCGGGGCCAGGGCGACCCAGCTCGTTTCCGCCGCGTCTTGCTTGTCTCCTCCCGTGTCCGCTCGGCCGTCCGGCGCGTCCGGCGCGTCCAGGGCCAGGTCTGCGTCGCCGGCCCGCACAGCGGCAGCCAGCCTCCGGGCCATGGCAACCAGCTCGGCGGACGACATGCCGCGGATGGCGTTGGCCATGGTGGCCGCCAGAAACGGGCCGTCCTCGTCGAGCGTAAAGGCCTCCGCGCTGCCGCCACGGCGGCCCTCGAGCGCAGCAATGTACAGCTCGGTAAACGACAGGCCGGCAAAGACACCGCTCGCCGAGGCCACCTGCAGGGCCCGCGCCAGGCGCACGTTCCAGCGCCGCTGGTGCCGCAGATGCTCCGCGACGGCCTGCCGAAGACCGCGCTGCTGCTGCTCATCGTCCGCATCGCTGAGCAGCTGCTTCGCCGTGTCGAGACGGCCGTCTGCCACCAGGGCCTCGACGTGGCGGCGAAAGGACGGAAGCTGCCGGACGGCGGCCAGGTAGTCTGGGTTTTGGAGAAACGCCTCGTGGGCGTCCCCGTCGTCGTCGTCGGCCGTGCCGCCGCCGATGCCCTGCAAAAAGACGGCCAGCGGGTTGGCGTAAAAGTAGCACATGTACGCGTACTTGAGCGAGTTGACAAACACCGAGACCCCCGTGACCTGCTCTTCCTGCCGCTCGGCGAGCGCCCGCAGCAGCGAGGGCCCGATGCGCAGGGGCACGTCCGCGGCCGCCACGGCCCGGCACACGAGCCTGTCCAGGACGGCCGACGAGGGCGCCACGTCAAACTGCGCCGCGGCCAGGCGGTGGGCCGCCTGCTTCGGCAGGCGGGCCTGGAAAAGGTCGACCGACGTGGCCACGCCAAACAGCAGCACAAACGGGATGCGGTCGAGCCACGAGTGCAGGAAGCTGAGCAGGTCGGCCAGCAGCGCCGCTTCAAAGGCCTCGCTGTCTTCAAAGGCAACCACGACGCGCGAGCCGGCCTGGTTGCTGATGGCTGCGGCCACCGCCTCGAGGTCGTATGCCAGGTACTTGTGGCCGTTGTGCGCCACCACGTCGTCCTCGTCGCCCTCGCCCTGGTCGCTGCTGGGCGATGCACTCGAAGCCACCTGGACAATCGTCTTGAGAGCAGCGCGCAGGTTGGCCGCCTCGGCAGCGCGCAGACGCACCATGCGGCGGATGCACCGGTCCGGCGCGCCGACGCCCCGGTTGGCGGCGCTCTCGCTCTCGCCGAGCGACGAGGCCAGCTGGCGGAAGAGCAGCATGTCGGTGGTGGCCGCCGGGCCGAGCACAACAAAGGCCGCGGGCAGTTTGGATCTGCCGCGTTAGCCAAGACGCAGGCCCCCTCTGCCTCCTCTCTCTCTCTGTCCCAGAGCAACTTACTGTATTGGCTTCTCGACAAAGCTCATCAAGGCACCCAGCGTCGCTTCGTTGGAGCGTTGCAGAACAGTCTGCTCGGTTAGCCGATGGGTCGCGGCGCCAGGACAGAAAAAGGGTCCTCAACATGCCTGGATCCGGTCGTCGAGCTGGGACCACACCGAGGTGTAGAGCTGCCGCCTCCGCGCCACGGCCTCGGGTGCTTCGCGGCCCTGCAACAGCACCGGGAAGGACGCGAGGCCATTGTCGCCCTCGCCCCCGTGGCCGTGATCGACAGCGTCTCCGTCGACGCCGGTCTTGGACCGGTCCTTGGCCGTGCGCCGTTTCTTGGACTTGGGCGCCTTGTCGCTGGCCCGGCCGTGCTTGCGGCTTCGGCTGGGCGACGTTGACGGCGTCGTGCCGCCGTCTGCGCCGTCGCCCTCGTTGTCAGACGGATCAAAGATGTAGGCGACCTGGAGGTCAGCAGGAGGATCCGTCAGGAAGAAGAGGAAAAGGGGCAACAGGGGCGCATCCGTACCCGGTGGACAATGCTCTCCACTTCTTCGCCTTCCAGGGCAGCCATCTTGTGGTGGAGGGCAGTACGAGGTAAGCGGTCGTGCCAAGTCCCTGCACGAGAGAACGCAGTCGTCTTGTTGCTGTTTCGTGCGGGTAGATGAGGTCAACACTGGACGTGGGTCACGTGGCAGGATGTGATGCGCCAAACTGGAAAGCGCGTCGCGCGTCGAAAAGCGGGTCTCTCACTCATCGCTCTTTCCTGCTTCACGGCAACGAGGACTGCGAGAAAGAATACAAATATTTAATTTGCACATTTTATCCCAATTGAGACAATAGAATCAGACTCAAATTCGCAGTGCCGTTTATAGAATATAAAGTATTTGGCAATTCAGCTCTACTTTTCAATCTTCCCCTCCATCACCTTCCTCCACGGCCTGTCGAGAGCATGTCGAGCTCTCCTTCTTTTCTTTTTGCATCCCAGACCTCATCCCCTTGGCCAGAAAGACGTAGACGATCCCGTAGCAGAATGGAAACAAGAAAGCAAGGCACAAACAACGAGAAAACAGAAAATACACGGATAACCAATCGACCAAGAGACAAAGCGTTGAAGCGATACAAGAAACGTGAAAAACAAAAACGTCAAGACGGACAGGGTCCGATATAGAGATACGAGAAAACGAGACAAAAGAGACAAGAGACAAAAAGAGATACAAAGCAACAGTGATGGCAGCACGAGAACAACACACACCAGACCCTTACCGAGAGCACCGGAAGACAAAAAAAATACAAGAAAAAAAATCAAAAAAAATCCCACGAGACCCGTCAAAAGACGGAAAGCCAATAAGAATAAAGAACCAACGTCGTAAGGTGAGGGTAAAGCGCCTGCTCTACGCTGTTGCCTCGACAGCCTTGGGCTCTTCCTTGGGCTTGTCGCTGTCGGCCGCGGGCTCGGCGTCCTTGGCCCCGGCCTCGTCCTCCTTCTTGTCCTGGACGCCGTTGGACTTGGCCTCGCCGCTGCCGTTGGTCGTGGCGGTGCCGTTGGCGGCCGGCGCAGCCGCGTCGGGCGCCGGCTCGGCCGCCAGCAGCTTGTTCCACTTCTCGAGCAGCGTCTGCGACCGCGGCTTGAACTTGAACTCGTCCTCGCGCGGGATCGTGGCGATCTTGAGAATGGCCTTGAGCACCTTGTTGATCTTGGTCTCGCGGATGACGCCCACGTCGAGATCGGGGAACCCCTCCAGCTTAGTGAGGTAGTCCGACACCGTCTTCATCTCGTCCTCCTTGGGCGCCTGGTCGCGCGTCAACAGCCCCTTTTGGATCTTGTGCCGCAGAAACAGCACCTCCTTAGACTTGCGTCTGCGCTTCTCCTCGGGGTCGAGCTCGGCCTCGGCCGGCGCGGCCGGCGCGGCCGGCTCCTTCTTGCCGGCGGCCGAGGCCTTGGACATCTGCTTGGGCTTGCTCTTAGCGGCCGAGGACGGCGTGCCGTCGGCCTTGGCCGTCCCCGACGATGTGATCTTGATCTTGGGCTTCTTGACCGAGTCCGACCGCTGCGGCGTCCGCGCGTCGTCCTCGGCCTTGCGCTTCTTGCTCTTCTTGGCGCTCGTGGCCGCCGCCTCGTCGTCGTCGTCGTCCTCGGGCACGTCCAGCATGTCGACGTCCTCCTTGGACGCCTTCTTGGGCTTCTTGGGTGTCGCCTGGGCCAGGCGCTTGGCCTCGGCCGCCCGCGCCCGGGCCTCCTCGGCCTCCTTTCGCTCCTCCTCGAACTGGCGCAGCAGGTCCTTGTAGAAGCTCAGGGGGTTGTTCTCGGCGGCCAGCTTGTGGGCCTGCTGGAGGTCCTTGCGCATTTTGTCGTTGATGGCGTCGAGCACCTTTTCGGGGTCGAGGTCGTACATGTCCTGGTTGGGCACCCAGCCACTGGGAGGTCAGCAGAAGAAAGAGAGAACGAACCAACCCCCCCAAAACGCTTACAATTCGTTTGTGTAGAGGTACATGACGGGGAACGTGCGGTCTGCCGCGCGCTTGCTGCCGTCGGCAAAGTCCTCGCGGTAGGTGCCGTCGGGGCGCGCGGCCGTCACGGGCCGGCTGCTCTTGAGCGACGCCGGCAGCATGTCCTCGTCGCAGACGACGGCCGGCCACGTCGGGTAGCCCTTGAGCTTGACAAAGTAATGGTCGCCGGGCTTCGCGTCCAGGTGGAGCATCCGCGCCTTGGAGCCCTTGCGGTTCAGCTTCGGGCCGACGGACTTGCGGCGCGCCAATGTCGTGGGCTTCTTTGCCGGCGTCGCCTCGCCCTTGTCTTCCGAGGCTGTCACTGCGGCCTCTGCTGCCTCCGCTGCCTCCGCTGCCGGCGCATCTTCCTTCTTCTCGGCGCCGGCCGCGTCGTCGGCACGCGTCTCTGCGGCCTCGTCCTTGGACGCCTCCTCGGTCGTTTTCACATCGCCGCCCGCGGGCGCCTCGTCGGCCACCGGCGACGCGGCCGGGGCCTTGTCCTCCTTGGTCGCGTCGGCCATTGCGCTTGCGGTCGTGGACTCGATGGGCGTTGCGCCGGATGCTTGAGCTCGGGCTGTCGACGCGGCAGCAAAACAAATAGACGATGGAATTGATGGTTAGCGATCGTCGGGCACCGCGTCTCGCAATCAACAAAGACAACAGGGCGCCGCCAATCGATGGGATCGGGGGTCGGGTGACGGATGGAGGATGAGGTGTTGGGCTGTGGTTGTGTTTTTGTGTGGCTGCGTTGCTTTTTCGCGTGACGTGGGGAAAGGAAATGCGCGCGTGCTATTAAGAGAAAGGGAGGAAAGGGCAGGGGAGAGAAAGAGGAGACGAAAAAGAGGAAGGCGCGGAAGGCGTTTAGTAGGGGAGAAGGAGCGAGGCGCGCCGGTCAGAGGGGGGGGTGGAGGTCGAGGTAAAATGGACGGGGAAGGAGCGAGCCACAAGGCAGCAGAGGAACGGGAGAGACGGACGACACAGAAAAGAGAGCGCGGCGACAGGAAAAGCGAGAGAGAGAGAGGACACGGGAAAGAAACCGCCTTGCGATTGAGTGGAGCACAGCAGCCAGCGACGGCAGCAAGAAAAAAAAAACAGAAGGCAGGGGAACAGCCAGGGGGCCGATCAGTGGGCGCGCGCTCCGTGGAATAAACTTTTTTACAGAATAAATCGGAAAATAGCAGATGCGCAAAACGGGCAGGACCAGCTGTCCAATCAGGCAATACCTTTGGTGTGGGCCGGGGCCGTGCTGCCGCGCGCGGCTTCGTCTGCAGCAGGAGCAGGAGCGGCAGGAGCGGTCGAGGCAGGCGCGGCCGCGGCGACAGGGCCGCCAGAAACGGACGGTGCGCTGCGTGCATCGGCGCCGCCTGCTGCCACACCGGGGCGCTCTGGCGCAGCCGGCGCACCGTCGGCCGGGCCGTTGTCGACGCTGGCGGCGTCGGCGCGCTGGCCGGCCGCAGCGGCCTCTCTCTGTTCGGAGGCGAGCACGGCGGGCTGGTCGGGCGCAGAGTCAGAGTCGGCCATGGCGTCTCGACGTCTCAACGGACGGTTTAGGAAGTGTCGTGAGCGGCGGTTAACGGCAGGCGCGAGCGGCGCGACGAGGCTCGGTGCTGCTACAGTACTGCAGTGCTTGTGCGAGCACGTTGTTTCTTGTCAGAACGGCGGCAGTGAGATGGAGACGCAGAGCGGATGGCACTGTATGTACGGTACTCGTATGTACGTCCGGCTACGGAAAACAGGTTACGGGCATTCTTATGTTGCTGTAGGTCACGTTATTTCCACGGCGATGACGGCGGCTGACGGATGGTGGGGGAGGGTTGCGCCTTCCTTGCGTCCTGCTGACCAAGGCGCGCCTCCCTCGAGAGGTGGATCGACGGACTCCGAGGACAAGAAGGAGCGATCGGGACTGCTCCGACTCTTGGATTCTTTGTGCTGCTTCGCACAGCGCAAGCTGTCGTTGGGCCCCGTTTCTCCGGACGAGCTAGTCCGTGCGTCATTGGTTGTAGCTCTGGCCAATCAGCGCGCAGGGGATGCTGGCAGAACAGCATCGGCTGAAACTCGCGACCAGCCACCCTATTTCCTACGTTCTTACGATAATCTCAAATCGACTGTTGTATCAAAAAATGCAAAAAATGCAAAAAAATGCAAAATTCCTATATAACAAACTCCGTAGAAGACAATCCTGCCCCGCGCCGTCAAAATCGTACATTTTCTCTACTCGCCGTCCTCGCTGTCCTCGCTGTCCTCGTCCATGCCCTCGGCCACGTTGACGGTAAAGGCCGGGTCCTGGTCGACGCCGACGTAGCTGTCGCTCATGAGGTACAGCTTGAACGTGTGCTTGCCCGGCTCGTCGGGCAGGCGGGCCTTGAGGCGCAGGTTGAGGGGCTTGCGGCCGACGGTGACGTAGCGGATGCCCAGGACCGTCTTGGTGCTCTCCTCGCCGACAAGGAGCCACCAGCCGCTGGTGCGTTCGCCGGGGAAGAAGGGGCAGTGCACCGTGTTGTCGAGCGCGTCGTCGTCGTCGTCGTCGTCGTCGTCGTCGTCCTTCTTCTTGTCCTCCTCCCCCTCGTCTTCATCCCGCGACAGCTTGACTTGGAGGACCATGTCCGTGCCGGTCTCGAGCTGGTCCTCGTCCTCGACGCGAAAGTCGAGGGCCATGTCGGGGTACTTGTCGTTGGTAAAGTGGGCGGCCTCGAGGAGCTGCTTCTGGGAGAGGCCGAGGTCCTTGACGAGCTGGGCGTAGTTGCTGTTCTCGTCGGGGTTCATCTGGTCGATAAAGTCAAAGACGTCCTTGATGCCGTAGCGGTTGGCGACCTTGATGACGTCGGGCGTAAAGTGCGGGATCTGCTTGAGCGGGCTGTCGCGGTCCCACATGGCCTGCACGACCATCTGCATCATCTCAATGGCCTGCAGCGCGTTGAGGTGGCCCTCGTCGACGAGCAGGTTGGCCGCGGCGCTCAGCAGGCTGGGCGCGCGGCGCACGACGACCTCCTGGTCCTTGGCCAGGTCGACGGGCAGCTGCATGCGCGAAAAGTGCGCCTGCAGCAGCACAAACGCCTTGAACGACGGCGCGTTGTAGTCGATGCCGTCGTCGCCGCCGCCGGCAGCGGCCATCTTGACCGGCACCCGGTCGTATATCCGCCGCAGCAGCCCCTCTTCGTGGCGGCGCGTCTGGATGGTCTCGTACTCGGCGGCGGCCGTGATGATCTCGAGGAGGCCCTTGAGCTTGGTGCGCGCGGTCAGCGACAGCAGCAGCGTCTGCATGGTGACGTAGGACAGGTTGTAGTGGGCGGCGACGAGGGCGGCGTTGGTGGGCGCGACGGAGCCGTCGTCGTCGTCGAGGGTGACCAGCTTGGCGTCGCTCAGCTCGCGCAGCGTGTCCTCGACGAGCTCGGTCAGGAACTGGCCCAGGGCGTCGTCGGAGCGCGCGGGCAGGCTGTAGTAGCTGGGGTTGGCAAACAGGCGGCGGTACAGGTAGGTGCCGGCGACCCAGGCGAGCGCGCTGTCGCCCGACGTGATGGCCTTGGTGCTGGCCTCGGTCATGAAGGCGTCGGCCAGGTTGTCGTGCAGCAGCGACTCGACGGGCAGCGCCTCGTTGAGGAACTTTTTGTAGTACTCGCGCCGGACGGCCGGCACCATGAGCACGCCGCGGCTGCGGCCCTGGGCCTCGCGCGCGGGCCGGAGGGCGTGGCCAAACATCTGCAGCACCTCGCTCACGGGGTAGTCGACGTAGCGGTGCTCGCGGCCGTCAAAGTGCTGCGTGCCCATGACGACGACGAGGTGCGCGGTGCAGTCGAGCTCCCAGCACACGTCGCGCGAGGCCACGAGCACCTGGACGGCGCCGTTGGCAAACAGGTGGCGCGCGATGCGCTTGTCCGTCTCGCTCAGGGCCTCGTGGTAGTAGCCGATGCCGTGGCGCAGGGCCTCGCGCAGCGCCGGCTCCTGCACCTTGTCGAGCAGCGGGCCGAGCTGGGCGGGGTCCACGTGCAGGAAGCGGTCCGCGGCGGCGTCGGCGTCGTCGTCGTCGGCGCTGTCGCTGTCGGCGGCGCACGCCAGCAGCAGGTCGCGCGCCGTGGCGCGCGTCTGCTTGCGGCTGGGCACGAACACGAGCGCCGGCTGGGCGGCGGCGAGCTGCGTGATGGCCAGGTACGTCGGCTTGGCCATGGCCAGCATGAGCGACGGGAAGTGCGGCACGGCGTACGACTGCAGGTGCAGCTCGAGCGGCACGGGGCGCACGTGGGGGCTGAAGTTGTACGTGTCGTGCTTGGCGGCGCCGATCCAGTTGCCCAGCTCGCGCACGTTGGCGACGGACACGCAGAGGCCGACGATGCGCAGCTGCGGCAGGCTCGCGCGGATGTGCGCCATGCGCGACACGAGCATCTCGTACTGGTAGCCCTGGGCGGCGCTGCTGCCAATCATGTGCAGGTCGTCGGCGATGAAGAGGCGCACCGACTGCACGAGCTTCTGGCGCTGCCAGCGGCGCGCCAGCGTGTCCCACTGGGCGGGCGTGGCGAGCACGAGGTCGGCGCGCTGCAGCAGCTTGAGGTCGCTGGTGGCCTCGCCGGTCAGCTTGACGACGACGCGGCCGCCGCCGCGCAGCTGGCGGAAGCGCGTCGCCCAGTGGCGGAAGCGCACGTCGACGAGCTCCTGCAGGGGGGCCACATACACGGCGCGCACGTCGTCGTCGTCGTCGTCGCCGGCCTGCTGCCACAGCCGCAGCAGCGCAAACTCGGCGCACACCGTCTTGCCGCTGCCGGTGGCCGCGGCCACGAGCACGTTGTTGTCGGTGGCGTAGAGCGAGTTGAACGTCTGCGTCTGGATGCGGTTGAAGGCCGGCCAGGCCGGGTAGAGGGCCATGGCGTCCTTGGCCTTGAGCGCGGACACGGGCAGCGGCTGCAGGTCGAGCAGCTCCGTGTGCGGCGGGAAGCGGTCGGGCAGCAGCAGCTTGTGGAAGGGCACGGCCAGGCGCGTCTCGGCGTGCATCCAGCGGTCGGACACGACCGAGACAAAGTAGTTGGGCGGCAGGGGGTCGGTGATGGGCACGGTAAAGTCGACGACGTGCTCGCTGTCGCCGCCGTTCTCGCCGCGCGCGGCAAAGGCCTTGCGCAGCAGGAACTGGTCGTGGAACAAGATGTCCTCGCCGTCCGCGTCCTCGACGATGATCCAGAAGCTCTCGCTGGCGCCGTGCACGTCGTCGTCCCAGGCAAAGTTGGGCGTGATGGTCAGGCTGACGTGCAGCAGCGAGCGCGTCAGCGGCAGCACGTGGGCCTGCAGCTGCAGGCGCGGGAACTTGGCGACGAGGCGGCACACGGCGGCGCCGGCGCGCGGCAGGCCCAGCAGCTCGCCCATGCGCGGCGGGTCGAGGTCGAAGTAGCTCTTCCAGGGCACGTCGATGCGCTCGGCCTTTTGCACGACGTCGCGCGGGCAGGCGGCAAACTGGCGCAGCGGCGACATGGTGGGCCACATGCGCTTCTCGGCCATCTTGCAGAGGTCGAGGGCGGTGCGGGCGGCGGCGGCCCAGCCGCGCTTGAGGGCCATCTCAAAGAGCGCGCGCAGGATGCGGCCGGCCGACTGCGTGACGTAGACCATGTCGGCCATGAGCGCGAGCCCGTCGAGCTGCAGGCGCGAGATGTAGGCCTGCAGCAGCACGTTGATCTTGGCGTGCGGCTCCTCGACGCCCTCCTTGACGGGGATGGGCACGCGGCCCAGCAGCTTGGCCAGCTCGAGCTTCTCCTCCTGGCGCACGGGAATGTACCGGAACTCGGCGCTCAGCGCAAAGATGCGCAGCAGCTCCATGGCCGACGCGGCCGGCTGCAGCAGCGCGCTGTACGTCTCCATGGAGCCGTGCGTGATGTAGTAGTGCGACGCGATGCGGCCCAGCTCCGTGGCCTGCAGCCGGCCCGTCTTGTCGTCGTAGCGCGCCAGCCCGGCCTTGCGCAGCGCCACGGCGGCCGCGTGCACGAGGTCGACGCGCTTCTGCTCGAGCGCCGCGTCGTCGTCGTACTCGGCGCCCACCTGGTACAGGCCCGGCGCGCGCAGCATGCGCACAAACAGGTACGTGTAGCCGAGCCACTCGACGCCCTCGTCGCGCGAGCGCACGTTGCCCAGCACGACCTCGGCGTTGAGGCTGTCGACGAGGCGGCCGACCAGCTGGCTCTCGATGGGCAGCTGCTGGTTGAGCAGCGACAGGTAGTAGGGCAGCTCGCCCTGCGTCGTGATGATGATGCCCTCGCCGTACGTGTCAAACTGCGGCCGCCCCGCGCGCCCCAGCATCTGCAACACGTCCTGCGGGCTCAGCTCGACCCAGCTGCCGCGCTCGGGCGCGTACACCTGCGTGCCCTTGATGATGACCGTGTGCGCCGGCAGGTTGACGCCCCACGCCAGCGTGGCCGTGCAGCACAGCACCTGGATGGCGCCCTGCGCAAACAGGTCCTCGACGTCGGTGCGGTCGACGCGGCTCATGCCGGCGTGGTGGATGCCGAAGCCGTACGGCAGCAGGTCCTTCAAGTCCTTGTCGGCCGCCTGCTCGGCCGCCTCCTGCAGGATCGCGCGGCTGCCGGCGTCGTGCTTGAGGATCTGGCCAATGGTCTCGAGCTCGAGCGCGCGGTCGCGGATGTGGCGCGCCGTCTTGGCCGTGTCCTTGCGCGAGTGCACAAAGATGAGCATCTGGTTGCGGTTCTTGCCCACGTGCTCGAGCACCTTGGTGTACGTGATGTCGTTCATCGTCTTGAGCTGCTTGATGGGCCGCCGGTCCGTCACGCCGATAAACTCCTGCCGCAGCGGGCACGGCCGGTACGAGCCGTCAAAGTGGAACAGCCCGGCCGCCGCGTCGACGCGCAGGAAGCTGGCCACGTCGCGGTAGTTGGGCAGCGTGGCCGACAGGCCCACGAGCCGCACGGGCTCGCCCGTCTGCTCGGTGCGCCGCAGCGTGCGGCTGACGATGCTCTCGAGCACGGGCCCGCGGTCGTCGTGCAGCAGGTGGATCTCGTCAATGACCACGAGGCGCACCAGGTTGGTGTACGACAGGTCCGTGGCCTTGCGCGTGATGACGTCCCACTTCTCGGGCGTCGTGACAATGACCTGCGTCTCGGCAATCTGCTGCTTGGTGAGCTGCCGGTCGCCCGTCAGCTCGCTGACGCGCACGCCCAGCGGCGCCAGCCGCGCGCCAAAGTTGCCCACCTGCTCCTGCACGAGCGCCTTGAGCGGCGCAATGTAGACAATCTTGAAGGCGTCCAGGTCGATCTCGCCCGTCGCCGCGTCGCGGTGGTTGTCGATGGCGCGCAGCATCGCCAGCATCGCCACGTTGGTCTTGCCGCTGCCCGTCGGCGCGCACACGAGCATGTTGCCGTCGCCCTGGAAGGCCGCCGGGAAGCAGCGCGTCTGGATGCGGTTGAGCGTCTTGGCCGTGCCAAAGGGGCCGCGCGCCCACGCCGGCAGCTCGGTCACCGGCACGTTGCCGTCCTGCGCGTCGCTGCGCTTCTTGGGCGCCGGCACGTGGATCTCCTCGTAGCCCTTGAAGACGCGCTTGGTCGAGCCGTCGGGCAGCGCCACGCGCGGGTTCGTCATCAGGTGGTTGCCCTGCTCGAACACGAGGTTGTCGAGGTTGATGGTGCGCCGGGGGGGGAGGCCGCCGACGAGCCGGCCGTCTGCCTTGCTGTCGGCGGGTCTGCTGTCGGCGGCCGCGGCCTTGCCGTCGAGGGCGCTGCCGTCAATGTCCATCTTGATGGCCATCTTGCCCTTTTTGGCCGCGTCGTCGGCTTCGCCGCCGCCGCCGCCGCCGCCGCCGCCCGCCCTCCCCTGCAGCTCGTCCAGGATCCAGCGCAGGCCCGCCGCCGCCATCTCGCGCTCCACGGCGCCGCGCGCCTCGTCGGTCTCGGCGTGCGCCAGCCGCGTCAGCCACACAATCTTGTCGCGGTTGTCCACCAGCTTCTGCGTGACCTCGGCGTGCTCGTAGTCAAACAGCTCCATCATCTCGTTTTCAATCTCGTGCAGCGGCTTCTCGCTGCCGCCCGGCGCGTCCGGCGCGCCCGCCAGGATGCGCAGCGCCTGCGTCGTCTTGTCGTGCTGCACGTGGGCGTCCGGGTACAGCCGCCCGATCTGGCGCTGCAGCCAGTACGCGTCAATGTCGCGCGCGGCCACGGCGTTGGCGTCCTTGGCCGCGCCCGCGCGCTTGCTGCTGCCGCGGCCGCCGCCGTCAATGATCATGGCGTCGCCCTCGACGAACCCGAGCTCCTCCTCGTCGCGGTCCGCGCCCGCGCCGCCGGCGCTGGCCTCCTCGGCCAGGCCGGGCCGGTTCTCGTCGTCGCCGTCGCCGTCCGCGTCGTCGTTGCCGCCGCCCTCGTCCTCGTCCTCCGAGGACCCGTCGCGCACCTCGTTGACAATCGCGTCTTCGTCCTCGTCGTCCTCCTCAAAGTCGACGGCCACGCCCTGGCGCTCGTCAATCTCGGCGTCGTCGCCGCCGGCGTCGGCCATGGCGGCGTCCTCGTCGTCGTCGCCCTGCGCGTCGTAGTCGGTGATCTTCTTGGCCAGGTTCATCAGCTCGTTGAACGCCTTGGCGCTCAGGCTCTCGCCCAGAATGTCGTCCACCTCCTTCTTCTTGTCAAAGTCCTTGAGGTCGTCGTCCTTGAGGTACTCGAGCACGGCGTCGGCCGCGCTGCGCACAATCTCGTGCGACACGTCGCCCAGCGTGCGCGCCACCAGCGACAAAATCAGCTCAAACGTGGCGCGCGTGGCGCTCGTGCGCGGCCGGTACCGCAGGCCCTCGACCATGAGGTCCAGGTCGGCGCCGCCGCCCAGCACCGACGCGCCCCGCCGCGCCGCCGCCGCGCCCTGCTGGCGCTTGCGCTGCTCGCGCTGCAGCACGGCCTCGCCGTCGCGCGCGCTGCCGCGCTGCACGTCGGGCATGGCCGCGCCCTTGCGCGCCCGCGCCGTGGGCGCGCGCTCGCGCGCGATGCGCGAGCCCATGTCCTGGATCTGCAGGCGCCCGGCCAGGGACTCGGGGTCGCCCGTCGGCTCGTCCTTGCGCCGGGACACGAAGCGGCGGTCCGCCTGGAGCACCAGGTTGGACATGGCCGCGTACTTGTACTGCGACACATCGCGGTCGTAGTTTTGCTTGGACATGGTGGCGGTCGGTCGGGCTCACACGCGCCGCGGCTGTGGCATCACCGAGGACGCAGCCCGGGTCCGTCGACTGTTTTGTGCGGGGTCACGCCGCGCCGCGTCGAGGCAGAAAACGGAGAGACGGCGAGACGGCGATGCAGAGAAACGGCACAGCCTCGCCCGGCTGGGACGGCGAGCGTGGCGGTTTGCGTCGTCAGCGTGTCCGACCGCTCCGGATGCACTGTATCAGTTGTCCGCAGGCGCGGTGTCGTCGGCCGTGGAGGGCGGAGGGGGGTTCGACGGGATGTTTCGACGGGATGAGGGGATGCAATGCGGTGATGTTTTCTGTCGTTGTTTGTGCCTGCCGTTTGGAGGCGAAAAATTTCAGAAAACAAGGGAAGGCGCGACCGCCGCGCCGAATTAAATTTAATGGCAAATAAAATGGCTAATTCGCCACGCTAGGCAGGCCCACGCTGTAGCGCTGTACACTAATAATGCACCCTGTAACGATGCACGCTGAAATAACAGTACGCTGACTTCACCGCCTTGAGACGACACCATGACCGCGCCTGCAGACACGGCGGCGAGCATCCAGGCGGCGCTTGCGCCGTTTGTGCGGCCCCGCGAAGAGGCGGCGCACATCCGACGCGTGCTGCGGGCGCACCTGGCGATGGGCCTCGACGGCGGCCGGAGCGGCGACAACAACAACGACGACGACGGCGCGCTGGACGGCAGCCTGGCGCTCGTGGACCTCTCTGGGGACCGGGACCGGGACCCGGCGCCGCTGCCCGAGGCACGGGGGCTGCAGCGGGCGTACCTGGCGGCGCTGCAGGCCAACCGGGCGGCGCGGCGGGCGTTTGAGGAGCGCGCGGCCGCCGCACGCGACACGGCAGCAGCGGACGCGGCGGCGGCGTCCGGCAGCTTGGAGGAGGTGGAGGAGCGCGCCGGCGTGGCGGCGGCGGCGGCGGCCGACGGACTGGGCGTGCTGCAGGACCACCTGGCCGCGGTGCGGCTGGGCCGCAAGCGGGACCGGCTGCGGGTGGTCGACCGGTACCTGGACGCGCTGGGCGAGCGGCCGGTGGCGGTGGCGGCCGGCGAGGACTACCTGCACCCGGCGTTTGTCTACGGCGACGCGACGCGGACGCTGCCGGCCGTGCCCAAGGCCGTCGTGGACGGCCTGGCCGCGGAGGCCGCGGAGGCGGCGACGACGGCGACGACGGCGGCGGCGGCCGACCTCGAGGGACGCGTGGCGCGGCTGGAAAAAGCCGTTCTGCGGGCGCAGCTGGCGCTGCGGCAGGAAGAAAAGCGGCTGGCCGCAGCCAAAGAGCGGTCTGCGCGCCGCACGACGGGGCCGCCGACGGCCGGCGCGAAGCTGCGCGCGCTGCATGCGGCGCGCGAGGCGCTCATTGCGTGGATGGAGACGGAGCTGGGCAACGCCGGCAGCGAGGACGGCGAGGACGAAAACGACGAAAACGACAAAAACGACGAGGACGATGATGCGGCCGAGTCGTCGCGGCAGCTCCGCCAGAGCCTGCTCAGCGGGCGCGACGTCGCGGTCGGCGGCGGCATCGGCAGCAGCCACAAGGCGCGGGCGCTCCAGGACAGGCTCGACGGCATCCGCGACAAGTACGCGCGCTACGTCGAGGCGCGGCGCGCGCTGGTGGACACGGCCGGCACGACGGCGGGCGGCGACGCGGGCGCGGAAAAGACGGCGCAGAACCCTCTGTTTGCCAACCGGCCCCAGCTGCTGCCGGCCGGCGGCGGCCCTGCGCCGGCCCCGACGACAGCACCGGCACCGCCGGGCACGGAACCGGCCGCGGAGACAGCCGCAGAGACAGCCGCAGCCGCGGCCCGCGGCCAGCTGCTCCTGGCGCCGTACCTCGCGCGGCTGCTGGCGGTGGCCCGCGACCAAAAGGCAGCCATTGCGCACAAGGCGCACTACAACGTGCTGCTGGCCAAGCGGCGCAAGGACACGTGCCAGATGCTGGACCACCTGGCGGACGAGAGCCAGCTGCTGCCGCGGCACGGGGCGGCCAAGCGCGGCGGCGACGGGGCCGGCGGTGGCGGCGGCGCGGCTCTGCTGCGCAAAAAGGGCGTGCTGGCGCCGGTGCAGGGGGCGGCCGCGCCCGAGGACGCCAGCCAGCGCGTCGCGGCGTGGACCGGCGCGGCCGAGGCGGCCAAGATTGCCACGTACGAGGCCGTGTTTGAGCGGGTGGAGCAGGGCCAGGAGGCGCTGGAGCAGGCGGCGCTGTCTCTGGACGAGGCCGAGCAGCTGCTGGGGGGCGCGCCGGACGGCCAGCCGCGGACAAAGGACGTCTGGTGCGTGCTGGACGGCGCGCTGGGGCTTGTCAAGGCAGGCCGGTAGGCTCAGAGAACGCTGTTTTGCACAATACAAGAACCGGATACATGAGAAAAGAACGAGAGAAGAAGATAAAAAGAAAAAAAAAAGAAAAAAAAAGAAAAAAAAAGAAAAAAAAAGAAAAAAAAAAGAAAAAAGAACCCCCACCATCTGTTCTCCCATAATGGCCATCACCTCCCCCATAATGCCATCACCTGCTCTCCCCCATAATGGCCGAGATGCGCAGACACAGGTCCAGGATCGACAGGTGCTCGTCGGCGCCGTCGACGAGCCGCTTGTCGACCTCGGAAAACACCAGCAGGATGCGGTTCTTTTGGGCGTCCGGCACGGTCTCGTCAAAGACGAGCGCCTGGTACAGCTGCGCGACCACCTGGCCGGCGCTCCAGCCGTCGGCCACCAGGTCCTCGACCGCCTGCGCCACGGGCTTGTACGTGGCGCCGGCGCCGGCGCCCTTGCGCGGCGGCCGCACGGCCGCGGCCAGCGCGTCGACGGTGGCGTCGGGGATGACGCCGGCAATGTCCTCGACGATGCGCGCCGTCACGGGCGGTGTGGTGGCGGCGCCGTCGAGGTCCATGGTGTCGGCGTCGGCGTCGTCGGCACCGGCACCCGCGCCGGCACCCGCGCCGGCGTCGGCGGCCGGCGGCCGGCCCCTGCGCGCGGGCGCCGCCGCGGCCTCGCCGGCGCCGACCAGCCGCGCGGCGCTCTGCAGAAACGTAATGGCCTTGCGCAGATCGCCCTCGCTGCAGCGGATCAGCGCGTCGACGGCGCCGGCGGCCAGCGGCACGCCCTCGGCGCCGGCAATGTGCGCGAGGCGCGCGCGCGCGTTGCCCGGGTCCAGGCTCTTGAAGCGGAACTTGCTGCAGCGGCTGGCCAGCGGGTCGATGATGCGCGTGACGTAGTTGCAGATGAGGCAGAAGCGCGTAATCTTGCTGTACGTCTCCATGGTGCGGCGCAGCGCGCTCTGGGCGTCCTGCGTCATGGAGTCGGCCTCGTCCAGGATGACCAGCTTGAACGGCGGGCACGGGTAGCGCGCGCGGTAGCCCGCCGGCGGGTTCGTCAGCTGCATGCGCGCAAAGTCCTTGACCTTTTCGCGCACAATCGAGATGCCGCGCTCGTCCGACGCGTTGAGCTCCAGCACGCGCAGCCGCATGAACTCGGGGCCGTACAGCTCCTTGGCCAGCGCCAGGATCGTCGACGTCTTGCCCGTGCCGGGCGGGCCGTAGAAGAGCATGTGCGGGAGCTGTGTCGTCAGTGTCAGCATCAGCGTCATCACCGTCGTCACCGTCACCGTCACCGTCACCGTCACCGCGTGGTCCGATCGACCCGGGGGCTCACGTTGGATGCTTGCAGCGTCCGCTGCAGCACGTTGACGGTGTGGTCCTGCGCGGCCACGTCACCCAGCGACTTGGGCCGGCTGTGCAGCGGTCAGTCTCGTCCTGGCAGTGTCTGGCAGCGTTTCTCCCCCCCCCCCCCCCCCCCCGTCCGGACGCACTATTTCTCGACCCATGGCTGCGCGCGCGGCGTCTCGCCGGTCTGCTTGTCGGCCTTGCCGGCGCCGTTGGCGGCAGCCTGCTTGCGCGCCTTGAGGTCAAAGAAGCTCGCCATTGTCTGCGGGCGTGTCTGCTGTGTCGTGTCCGTCGGCCGCGTGATGTGGTGAAGCTGAGGTGAAGCACTTTACGCGTCGTAACGCGAGTGAAAAGTGGGGCACTGTGGTGGAGATAGGCGTGCCTGGCGGGATATGGATATCGACACAGCGGTGCGCGAGTACATACGAGTATGACTACAAAACGAGAAGAAAGAGAAGAGAAGAGCAGTACGTCTTGCAGAAAGAAAAAAGAGAAGAGATGTACGTCTTTCCTTGCGAGTTGCGTTATAGAAGCTTCTCACATCAGAAGCAGAACAGCCGTTGAGAACGCCGTGACGCCTCCACCGGGCGAACACCGCTCAACCTGATCAATCTACGTGTAGATCGTCGCAAGTCCATCGCTTTAATTGTAAGCACTCTTCTCATGTAAAGTAGCAACGCTCTCAAACGCTCTCGACATCTGAACTGCATACTCGTAGAATACGTCGTGCTAAAGTGGGTCACTCGGTCGTTTGTTTTTCCGGCTCGCTTCGCTCCTTCCACGCTGTTCTGCTCCCACGGCAGGTGCAACGCGCAGGACCCGCTCTCTCCGCTCAAACAAACTGCATCCTCTTCCCATCACCACATTGTCCCTTGCAGCATCACGACGACGACGACGCATCCTCTTGCATTGCCATTCTATCGATACCCGGCCGAGTGCGCATCACGTGCGCCTGCAGCCTGTTTTGCCACCGCGGCGTGGCCGTTTGCGCAGCTCGTCGTCGTCAATTCTCGACTCTCGAAAGACTCTCGAAAGATTCTCAGCAGACTGTCAAAAGACTCTCGAAAGACTCGCCTCGACCTCGCCGCTGCAGCCGCTGCTTGCCGCCTCGCTCGGAATGCGCCGCTAACGGCCCTCTCGCACGCTCCGGCGCACCAGCAGACGTTCAAGAAGCCCCTCTCCTTTTTTCCCCCTCCCCCCCCGAACCCCTCGGCCTCGCCCACCATGGACGGCCCGCACGGCGACGCGCTCACGGAGCGGCCGCCGACCACCGCCGACGCTCCGCCGAACCCGTCCCCCGCAAACAACGACCCCGACACGTGCCGGATCTGCCGCGGCGAGGCCACGCCGCAGGAGCCGCTCTTTTTCCCGTGCAAGTGCAGCGGCAGCATCAAGTACGTGCACCAGGACTGCCTGATGGAGTGGCTGTCGCACTCGCAAAAGAAGCACTGCGAGCTGTGCAAGACGTCGTTCCGCTTCACCAAGCTGTACTCGCCGGCGATGCCCAAGCAGCTGCCGGTGTTTGTGTTTGCGCGCCACCTGGCAAAGTACTTTTTGCGCAACGTCGTGGTGTGGCTGCGCGTCGTGCTCGTCGTCAACGTGTGGCTGATTGCGCTGCCGGCGCTGACGCGCTGGGAGTGGTCTTTTTTCTTCTGGGTCAGCGAGGAGGGCCTCGGGCCGGCGCAGCCGTTTTCCGGCGAGGCGCCGCCCACCGTGTCGTATGCGGACATGGCCTTGGAGGCCGCGGCCTCGTCTGTGGCCGCCGCGGCCTCGGCCTCGGCCACGGCGGTCGCGAGCGGCCTCGACGAAGCCGCGGCCGGCGACGGGGCCGGCGACGGGGCTGCCTCGCCCTTGTCCCTGCTGGCCGCGGGTTTCCACGCCCTGATGGAGGCCGCGGGCGCGCCCGAGCTCGTGCGGCTGCTGGCGCCCGACAACGGCACTGAGGAGGAGTACTTTGGCGGGCCGCCGACGCTGCTCAGCGACGTGGCGTTTCTGCGGCGGCTCACGCGGTTCCGGCCGCTCAACAAATGGGTCATCTACGTGCTGGAGGGCCAGTTTATCACGCTGGTTGTCGTGGTGTGCTTCATCCTCATCATCCTGGTGCGGGACTACGTGCTGCAGCAGCAGCCGGAGATCAACCTGCGCGCCGCCTTTAACGCCGGCGAGGACGACGCGGGCGACGCGGACGACAACGACGACGACGTGGATGTCGACGTGGCGGATGTCGATCCGCGTGGGCGCAACGCGCGGGAGAGACGCAACCACAACCACCGGCACCATCACCACCACCACCACCACCACCACGACGATGAGCATGATCACCACCACCACGAGCATGATCACCACCACCACGAGCATGACCACCACCACCACCACCACCACCACAACCCCGCGGAGCTATGGGCAGCCGACGACTCGTCCGAGTGGGAGACGGACTCGGACGAGGAGGCCGCGGACGCCGACGTTGGCGAGGGCCGGCCCGTCTCGGGTGGCGACCACGAGCACGGCCCGCCGGTGCCCGACACGGACGGCGGCGAGGGCGGGTCCGTGTCCAGCGCCCATCTCCGCGGCTGGGCGTCGCCCAGCGAGGGCGGGGCGACGGTGCACGAGTACATGAGCATCTACCGGCGGGCGGACGGCGACCACCAGCGGATCCTGGAGATTGCGCGCGAAGAAGGGCTCGAGGAGCATCTGCAGTACTGGCTGCGCGTGATGCAGAACGTGGCCGAGCGGCGGCAGTCGGACCGGGCGAGCACGGCCGGCAGCGTGGCCGGCAGCGCGGCCGGCAGCGCGGCCAGCGTCGTCAGCACGGCCACGGCGGACGCGGCCGACGGCAGCACGCGCATGTCGCGGTCCAGCAGCAAAGGAAAGCGGCGGGCCGACGAGGAGGACAGTGCCGCTGCGGCGGAGGGCAGCGCCAGCAACCCCACGCCCGCGTTCGAGTATGGCCTGCGGCCGCGGGCCAACACCGACGGCCCGGCGGCGCCTTTGCGGATCAGCCCGCTGGCGAACAACAACTGGACCTTTGGGCCGGCGCCAGCGGGGCAGCCGGCGGACGTGGATGCGGCCGCGGCGCTGTACGGCGACGCAGCCGACCGCGTCGGCGGGATCCCCGGCCCCGGCTCGTCTGGCCAGGGGACGGAGGCGCGCGCGGGCGAGCAGGCGGGCGAAGGCGAGTGGGACGACATTAGCGACGACGACGACACGGCATTCGAGCCGGCGGGGGCCAACGGGGCCAACGGGGCCAACCGAGACGACGCGGCGCCAAACGGCCGCGAGGCCCCCCGGCGGCCGGCGCCGGGTGCAGCGGGCGGCGACACGGCCCACGCGGGGGACGGCCTCCTGGGCGACCTGGCCAACTTTATGTGGCGCGACCTCGACGACATTGACCCCGCGGACCTGCCGCCGATGCCGGCGGACGAGGAGGACGAGGACCACGCGGGCCTGTTCAACGACGAGGAGGAGGGCGCCGAGCCGCTGGACGAGCAGGACCGCGAGGCGCTGGAGGCGGCGGCCGCGGCGGCCGCGGCGGCCAACATGGAGGCCGAGGCGATTGAGGACGCCGAGGACCTCGAGGGCGTCATGGAGCTGCTGGGCATGCGCGGGCCGCTGGTGGGCCTGTTCCAGAACGTGGTGTTCTGCGGCTTCTTGGTGACGGTCAGCCTGCTGGTGGGCGTGTTTCTGCCGTACAACATTGGGCGGCTGAGCGTGTGGCTGGCGGCGAACCCGCTGCGGCCGGTGATGCTGCTGTTTACGCTGGCGCGCGTGCTGCAGGACATGGCGGCGGCGGTGCTGGGCGGCGCGGCGTACGCGGCGCTGCAGGCGGCGCGGCGCGTCGACGCCGCGGCCGGGGTGGGGGCGGTGCCGGACGCGTCGCTGGCGGCGGCGTGGGAGCTGTGCGCGACGTCGGCGGCGCGCGTGCTGGACAATGTGCGCGTGGGCCCGCCGTTCCTGTCGGCGGCGGAGATGCGCAACTTCTCGGCCATCAGCCACGGCGCGCTGGTGCTGCTCAAGGGCCGGGCGGGCGCGGTGCTGGCGGGCGCGGGCCGGGCGCTGGCGATGGCGGCGACGGGCGAGGCGCTGGCGCGGGCGCGCGAGGGCGCGCAGCTGGCGGCGGCGGCGGCGGCGGCGGCGGCGGGCGCGCTGCGGGCGCTGCCGGGCGTGCTGGCGCGGCCGGGCGCGTGGGTGATCTCGCTGGACGCGCTGGAGCCGGCGGCCGGCGCGGCCGGCGCGGAGCTTGCGCTCTGGGGCGGCGCGGACCGCAGCCTGGCCATTGCGGCGGGCTACGCGGCGCTGTGCCTCGCGGCGGGCGCCTACCTGCACAGCCGGGGGGGCGGCGCGGCCGGCGCGGGCCCGGAGTGGGAGGCGCCGCTGGTCGAGGGCCTGCAGCAGGCCAGCGGCGTGCTCAAGGTGATCCTGATCATCGGCATCGAGATGCTCGTGTTCCCGCTGTACTGCGGGCTGCTGCTGGACGTGGCGCTGCTGCCGCTGTTTGCGGACACGACGCTGGCGGCGCGGCTGGGCTTCGGCGCCGAGTTCCCGCTGACGGCCGTGTTTGTGCACTGGTTCGTGGGCACCGGCTACATGTTCCACTTTGCGCTGTTTGTGTCCATGTGCCGCAAGACGATGCGCCGCGGCGTGCTCTACTTTATCCGCGACCCCGACGACCCCGAGTTCCACCCGGTGCGCGACGTGCTCGAGCGCAGCGTGGCCACGCAGCTGCGCAAGATCCTGTTCTCGGCCTTTGTCTACGGCGCGCTGGTGCTCGTGTGCCTCGGCGGCGTCGTGTGGGGCCTGGCCGGCGCCGCGCCCGGCGTGCTGCCCGTGCACTACGCGTCCGCCGCGCCCGTGCTCGAGTTCCCCGTCGACCTGCTCTTCTACAACTGCTTCGTGCCGCTGGCGCTGCGCGTGCTGCGGCCCAGCGACGGGCTGCACGCCATGTACGCCTGGTGGTTCCGCCGGTCCGCGCGCGGCCTGCGGCTGACCTGGTTTCTGTTTGGCGAGCGCCGCGTCGACGAGGAGGGCGTGCTGGCGCTGGCGCCCGCGTCGCCGCACCGGCGCGCGCCCTGGGCCCTGCGCCAGCTGCTGGTGTACGACGAGGGCCGGGGGGTGGTGCCGGCGGTGGCGGCAGCCGCCGGGCAGCCCGAGGGGGAGGACGACGAGGCCCGCGAGCTGGCCGTGCTCGAGGCCCGCGCCCGGCGCAGCCGCCGCCGCCGCCAGAACCGCACGAGCCGGCCCGGCCGGACGGCCCGGCAGACGCGCCCCGACATGCAGCGCCTGAGCCAGACAAAGCGCCAGCTCGTCGCGTCCGGCCAGCTGCGGCCCGACGGCCGCTTCGTGCGCGCGCCGGCGTCGGACCAGGTCAAGATCCCCAAGGGCCAGAGCGTCTTTCTGGACGTGGCGGACGCCGGCACGCTGATGCGCGAGCTGGGGGAGAGCGACGCCGGCGGCAACGCGGCGCTCAACACGGCCCCGGCCCCCCCCGACCTCTACCACGGCAAGCAGTACCAGCTCGTCTACATCCCGCCGCACTTCCGCCTGCGCGTCTTCCTCTTCATCGCGTCCATCTGGCTGTTTGCCGCCGTCACCGGCGTCGCCTTCACCATCGTGCCGCTGCTCTTTGGCCGCCGCCTGTTCCGCCTGCTGCTGCCGCCCGACGTGCGCACCAACGACATCTACGCCTTTAGCATCGGCCTCTACGTGCTGGGCGCCGCCGCCTACGCCGTCGTCCACGCGCGCGCCCTCGCCGCGCGCCTCGTCTGGGCCGTGCACCGCCGCCTGCTGGCCGCCCCGGCGCGCAGCGTCGCCGCCGCCGCCGCCCGCGCCGCCCGCCGCGCCGCGCAGCTGGCCTATGCCTACTTTTTCATCCTCGTCGCCTTTCCGCTGCTGGCCACGGCGCTCGTCGAGCTGTACGCGCTGATCCCGCTGCACACATACATGTACCCGCCGGGGGCGGGCCCCGCCTCCCCGTCCGGCCCCCACCACACCGTCCGCATCATCCAGTCCTGGACGCTCGGCCTGCTGTACCTCCAGGTGGCCGCGCGCGCCGTCACGTCGTGGTACCCCGACGCGCGCCTGGCGTCGGCCGTCCGCGCCGTGCTGCGCCGCGGCCGCCTCGACCCCGACGTGCGGCTGCTGACGCGCGCCTTTGTCGTGCCCGGCGCCGTGCTGGGCGCCGCCGCCGTCGGCCTGCCGCTGCTGCTGGCCCGCGCGCTCGTCGCCGCCGCGCGGGCGCTGCCCGCCGGGCCCGCCACGCCGCTGCCCGCCGCCGTGCGCTTCCTGCTGCCCGCCGCCGTGCCGCCGCCCACCGCCGCTGACCTGCGGCTCGTCTACCGCCTGAGCTTCCCGCTGGTCGCGCTGGCCGGCCTGGCCGTGTGGTCGCTGTGGGGCATGGCCGGCGTCTACGAGACGTGGAAGCTGCGCATCCGCGACGAGGCCTACCTGATCGGCGAGCGGCTGCACAATTTCGGGGGGACGACGGCGGCGGGGGGGACGGGGGCGACGGGGGGGACGGGGGGGGTGGCCCCCAGGCGGGCGATGCGGGGGTAGCCTTTCTTCCTTTCTCTTTCTCTTTTTCTTCTTTCTCTTCCTCCTCTTCTTCTTTTGCTCACTGTTAGGACATGGCCGGCGTTGAGGTGCATTGCTTTGAGCACGGCTGCGCTCCAAGATAATAATAAGAACAATTCAATAACGGCACGAAGACGGAAGACTGCGTACATAACATAGAGAGAACAGCCGCCAACGCCACAGGAAACACCAACGCCGCCCCCGTCACCCCCTCGCCGGCTGGATGCTCTGCGGATTGCGAAAGACCTCCGCCGGATCCCACTTGGCCTTGAGCGCGGCCAGCGCCGGCAGGTTGCCCATGTAGTACTCGGCCTGGGCCTGCGCGGCCGGCAGCGCCGCGTCGACGTAGCCGGCGTACGTGCCGGCGGCGCTGGCGTTGCCGCCGGGCAGCACGCCCAGCAGCGTGGCGTGGAAGCCGTCCAGGAACGCCGTGGTCGTGGCCGAGAGCCCGCCCAGCAGGTCGATGGCGTACGACTGGTAAAAGAGCAGCTTGTCGCGGTGCGCAAAGGCGGTGGCGTTGCCGGCGACGTCGGCCACGGCGCCGCCGCTGGCGTCAAAAATGACAAACCACAGCAGCGTGCCCTTGGCGGCGCGCTCGACGAAGCCAAACAGCTCGGCCGCGCCGGCCGCCGGCAGCAGGTCGGCGCGCCGCAGCCCCAGCGACTTGGCGTAGAAGCTCGTCGGCGTGTCGGACAGGTAGAGGGCCTCGTTCTCGGCGTCCTGCGCCAGCGCGGCGAGCCAGCCGTTGACGGCGACGGTGACCGTGCCGTTGCCGGCCTGCGGCAGCCGCGCCGCGATGCCCGACGCCGCCCACTCGGCGGCCGTGCCGTAAAACGTGCCGGTGATGATGGCGCCGAGCGGATACAGCACAAACTCGGTGCCGAAGCGCCGGTCGAGCGCCGGGTCGGCCACGAGGTCCTGCCACTGCGCGTAGACGGCCGCCAGCGCCGCCGCGTCGCCCGCCGCCGCCTCAAACGTGTACTGCACCACGCTGCCGGGCGCCGGGTGCGTGCGCATGACAAACTCGGTCACGATGCCAAAGCTCGACGCCGCCCCGCGCACCGCAAAGAACAGGTCCGCGTTCTCGCCCGCGCTCGCCCGCACCAGCGTGCCGTTGGCCGTCGCCACCTCGGCCGCCACAATGTGGTCGGTGCACGCCCCCCACATGCGCGACATCGGGCCCAGCCCGCCGACCGTCGCGTGGCCGCCCAGCCCGACGCCGGGGCACACGCCGTGCGCAAACGCCCGGCCGCCGTGGTCCACCAGCTGCTGCGTAATGTCGCCCAGCAGCGCGCCCGCGCCAATCGTCGCCTGCCACGTCGCGTTGTCCATGCGGAAGCCGTCGAGGCCCGCCATGTCAATGACGAGCAGCCCGTCCGCGCCGCCCAGCCCAAAGTTGGCGTACGAGTGCCCGCCCGACTTGGCCTGCACCGACACCCCGCTCGCCGCCGCGCACGCCACAAACGCCGCCACCTCCGCCGCCGTCTGCGGCCGCACCACCGCCGCCGGCGTCACGTTGATCGCCAGGTTGTACGGCTTGACCCACTCAAGCTGGTACAGCACGTCCGACGGGTAGCCCGCGCAGCCCGCCCGCCCGCCGCACACCGTGTCGAGGCACGTCTGCAGGGCCGAGGGCGTGCTCTGCGCGTGGCCCATTGGGGGGGAGGGGGGGAGAAAGAAGAGGAGGAGGAAGAAGAGGAGGAGGAAGAGAGCAGCGTTGCCGAGGCGCACGTTTGAGGGCGCAGACAGACATGGCGACTGGACTTATAAGCCGGACTCGGCGCGAGAATGGGGGAGGGTGGCGAGCAAAGAAAGAAAACAAATGAGCAGTGACGAGGAACATGAGCATTGACAAGAACACGCGAATCAGGAGCTTCAGGGGCTGGACAGGACGAGAGGCGCCGTGTTAGTGCGTAGGGCGCAGCCAAACAGAGCACAGGACGGCCTGGTCGCAACGCTCGAAGCGCCAGTGACCTCACCCAGGCCGGGCGAGAGGAGCGCCATCCTCGGTGGCTGATGAAGAGCGAAGAGGAAAAGAAAGGTCAAGGAAAGGCGAGGGAAAGGAGAAGGAAAGGACGTCGAGATTGTCTTGGAAGGAGCGGACGGGCCGGGACGGCGAATGGGCGGCAAGAGCCACTGTCCACGCACAACAGGAAGGAGATGAAAACGGAAGGCGCGAATGGGCACAGGAAGACGAAACAACGACAACCCGTTGAGGCCGTACCTTGCAGGGTTTGTCCAACGCTAGCTGGTGGACAGAGTGAAATGGCTGGCGATGCAGACATTTGACTGGCCAAAGAGGAGACAAGGAAGAGCCAATGCGTGAGAGAAACTGAACGGAAGACTAAACTAGACGGAACCAAAGACTGAGAATACAGATACTGTAGATACCTAATAGAGACGAGCCGCTCGCGGCTAATAGAACGAGCTTGCTCGGGCTAATCGACACGGACGTGCATCACGCATACTCCGCCTTGGCTGCCTCCATGTCCGCCTCCCAGGCGGCCCGGATCGACGCCGCAAACGCCGCATCGTCCAGCACGCGCAGGCCGGCCACGGCCATGCCGCGGCCGCACGCCACGGCCCGCCGGAACGCGTCCTCGGTGCCGGCGGCCGCCGCGAAGCCGGGCGTGTGGTTGCCGGCGCCGGGCGGCGCGTCAATGCCAAAGCCGCCGTGGAAGCCCGGGCACGCGTAGCACACGTTGCCCATGTCGGTCGAGCCGGCCAGAAAGTCGCCGGGCGTGCTGTAGACGACGCTGCCGCGCGGCATGGCGTCCATGTAGGCGCGGCAGAGCCCCGGCGACGCGCGCAGGTCCGCGTACGTGTTGATGGGCTCGTACGCCACCGCGCAGCCCGTCGCCAGCGCCGCGCCCTCAAAGCACGCCCGCACGCGCCGCCACAGCGCCTCGGCGTGCGCCAGCGTGTCGCTGCGCACGTAGTAGTCGACCGCCGTGTGCGCCGGCGTCACGTTGGGCCGCGTGCCCGCCTCGCGGAACACGCCGTGCACGCGCTCGTGCGGCCGCATCTGCTGCCGCAGCATCGCCACGCCGTTGTACCCCAGCACCACCGCGTCCAGCGCGTTGACGCCCGCCCACGGCGCCATGGCCGCGTGCGCCGCCTTGCCCGTGAACCGGATCGTGTACTTGACGCACGCCAGCATGCGCACCTGCGCCACCTCGCGCACGCCCGCGGCGGCGGCCGCCGCCGCCGCCGCCGCAACCGCCGCCCCGGCCGCCCCCGGCCCCGCCGCCGCCAGCGCCTCCGCCGACGGCGCCGGGTGCACCATCAGACACGCGTCCACGCCCGCGTACGCGCCCGCCTCGATCAGCCGGATCTTGCCGCCGCCGCCCTCCTCCGCCGGCGTGCCCAGCAGCCGCACCCGCCCCGCCGCGCCCGGCCCCGCCGCCTTGAGCGCCGCCGCCGCCCCCAGAAACGCCGCCAGCCCGGCCGTCGCAATCAGGTTGTGCCCGCACGCGTGGCCCATGCCCGGCAGCGCGTCGTACTCGGCGTTGAACACCACCAGCCGCCCGCCCGCGCCGTACTCGGCCTCAAACGCCGTGGCCACGCCGTACGCGTGCGGCGTCACCCGGAACCCGAGCCCCGTCAGCGTCTCCACAAAGCAGTCGTGCGCCTGCACCTCCTCGTAGGCCAGCTCGGGGTGCGCGTGGATCTGGAGCCGTCAGCAGGGGCACGCCGGAGGGCGCAGGGGGCTCACCTACAAAGCTGTTGACTTTGGCGAGGACGTCCAGCTGGGCGTCCACGCCTTCCCGCGCGACGTCGGCAGAGAAAGGCATTGGGAAGGAGCGAGTAAGTGCGGTGGACGGAAAAGGAAGGCACGACAGGAGGAAGGAGCAAAGGGAGCAGACGGGAGCAAATGGAAGAGAGGTGGAAAAGAGGTGGGAAGAGGGGGGGAAATGTGGAATAAAAGAAAGAAAAAAAAGAAAAAAGAGAAAGAAAAAGAGACAGAGAGCGCGGCATTCTTATATCATCTCCTTCGTAACGACATGGGAACGGTTTGCCTCGCCATGTCGAAGCAAGCGACTGGTCCCACTAGCCGACAAGACAAAGACTGGAAAGAGCTACCGTCAGCTATACGTCCCAAAACGGCAACTTTGACTTGCCAAAACAGCCACGGCGTGTTCAGATTTTAAAAAAATATTAGAAAAAAATGTACCCCGTATGAAAGGCTGTTTGGAAATAAAGTTGTCGCTAACCGGCAACGGCCTTGACAGCTCGCTTGTCGGCCGTTCTAGCCACTAAGCGACCACCTCCAACGCTGAGTCAGACCGACGTCAAAGTCAAACAATTTTTGTAGGCATCCCTGGGAGAAGATGGCTTTTGCATGGAGGAAACAAAGAAACTGTAGCTGATGCTCGAAAGACAATGGCCGCCAATGCTACCCACGCCGTCCAGGCAAGACCAAAGACCAAAAGAAAAAAAGAAAAAAAAAAGTAAAGAAAAAAACCCAAAAGAAAAAGAAAACCAAAAGTGTGAAAAAAAGTAAAGAAAAAAACCCAAAGGAACAAGAAAACCAAAACTGTAAAAACAGTAAAGAAAAGAACAAAAAAGAAAGTAAGAAAAAAAAACAAAAGAAAGACGTCTCATACACTACAAACACGCCAGCCTCCGCGTGGACAGCGCGCCGACAACGGCAAACACGGCCCCGATAAACAGCGTCACGGCAATCGCATTGGGCCCGTCCGTGCTGTGGTGCTCCGACGGGTGCGCGTCCTTGGCCAGCTCCGGGCTCTTGCCGGGCTCCAGCACGGCAAACACAAACGCGCTCAGCAGGTTGCCCAGCAGCTGCGGCAGCGTCGTGTAGATGTTGAGGATGCCAAAGTAGATGCCGCTCAGCTCGCCCGTCGCCACGGCCGCCGGGTCTCGGGGAGCGCCGCCGCCGGCCTCGAGCCGCGGCGACGAGCCGTCCTTTTCCCGAAAGACGGGCGATGACGCGTTGGACGGCCGGCGGTTGAGCGGCTTCGCGGCGGCGGCGGCGGCGGCGGCGGCGGCTGCACCGCTGCTGCCGCCCGTCAGCTTGTTGACTTCAACACCCAGCAGCGCCGTCGGCGCCCACGTCACGACCGTCCAGGGAATGCCGCACAGCGTCACCAGCACCGTGGCAAAGCGGAAGCTGTGCGCAAACGGCGCCAGGAACATGGAGCACGCAAACAGGAGGTGGCCGCACGTCCACACCGTCAGCAGGTCCGGGCGCGCCTTGTCCACGGCCTCGACGAGCCGCGCGATGCTGGCCGGCGGCCGCTTGGTAAACGTGTCCGCGTACGGGCTGCGCACGAGCAGCGGCAGCACGGCCGACGCCAGCACCGTCATGGCCGAGTACGTCGTCAGCGCGTAGCTGCCGATGCGGCCCATCTCGCCCACCACGTCGGCCGACGCCGCGCCCTCGGGCGCGTCGTAGCGAAAGTACGTCTCGCCCACCCACGTGCTGCTGTACACGACAAACGGGAACCAGCCGATCCAGCCCCAGAAGACGGCCCAGCAGATGGCCTGGATCCGCGGCGGCAGCGTCAGCAGCGTCGACCAGATCTGCCGGAAGATCTTGGCCAGCTTGGCCGTGACGCCGGCGCCGGCGCCGCCGCGCGGCCCGCCCAGCGCCGACCGCAGCAGCACGCGCTCCGTCACCGCCCAGCACGTCAGGCCCACCGTCGCCAGCATGCTCAGCGCCGCCACGCTGCTCAGCTTCTTGAACTGCGTGTCGCCGTACGCGGGGCCCAGCACCTGGACCAGGTCCACGGCGCCGGCCGCGTAGCCCACGAGGTGGCCAAACGCGGCCATGCGGCTGGCCCACGCCGCGCCGTCCTGCTGCTTCTCCAGCGGCAGCGTGTCCACGAGCAGGCTGCGGTTGCACGACATGACGGCGTTGATGGCAAAGTCGGTGACGTAGAGGGCCAGCACGGCCAGGCAGATGACCGTCTTGCGGTGGGCCGAGGGCGGCGCGACGACGGCGCCGCTGGCGGTCGCGGCGGCTGCTTCCGCCGCGTCATCGCCAAGCACAAAGCTCACAATCTCGTGCGTAAAGCCCAGCGCGAGCAGGCCGGCCACGACAATCAGGGAGCCCGCGAGCATAAACGGGCGCCGCCGGCCCCATTTCGCCGTCGACTGGTCCGACACGACGCCCACCACGGGCTGCACAATCAGGCCCGACAGCGGGCCGGCCAGCCAGATCAGCGAGGCCTGGCCTTTGGTCAGGCCCAGCGAGAGGAGGTACGGCGTGCAGTCTGGCGGCGGGTTAGTGTGCGCACCGCACGAGGAGTACACAAGACAGGGACCTACATGTCATCTCGACGCCCCACGTAAAGGCAATGCCCATGCTGGCCGACGTCAGCAGCATCATCCGCGTCGTCTCCGTCGCGCCCTTGACGGACGGCTGGCCCGCCCAGCTGGCCATGGTGTCCGGGGTGCGGCCGACGCCGAAGAAGAGGTGGGAATGGCCCTGCCGGTGTGTGTGTTTGCCGTGTTTGCCGTGTTTGCCGTGTTTGTCGTATTTGTCGTATTTCTCGGCGAGGGCGTAGTCCGCGCGGCGGCTCTGCCCAAACTTGTCCTCGTCCGCGTCCTCGTCGTCCCCGTCGTCCCCGTCGCGCTCGCGGATGGTGATGCAGCTGTCGTCTGCGTCGTCGTCGTCGTCGTCAAACGTGATGAAGCGGTCCTGGCCCTCGCCGGTCTGGCCCTCACCGGTCTGGCCCTCGCCGTTCTGGCCTTCGCCGTCGGGACGCCTCTGCGTCCTGCTGCCCACGACGGCCTTCCACCAGAGCGGTGCGCTGTCCGGGCCGCGCGTGTCGTGGCCCCGAGCAGAAACCAGCAAAAGGGCGCCGGGCTTCCGCTTCATGCAGTCGTTGTGGCCGGTTCGCGGTGTGTATCTGGCATGTCAGTGCGTGCAGGCAACATGTGGCAGAGGACGTCGAGCGAGGCTCGCGTGCGCTTATCGCAGACTTCCATTGCGCTCCATTGCGCCTTCCTTGGTCCCCGTCGCCTGCCCTGTGCCGTGGGTTGGACTTACCGTGTTTGTGGTGCGGCTGCGCGGCTCTGTCGCTTTCGGCAGGAACGTGCAGAGTACGAGCAATCTGAACAAAAAAGGAAGGAGAGACGTCCAAAGTCGGGAAAGGGGCCTTGCGAGAACAGCGTTGCGAGTACGGTCTATCCCTGGTTGACCCCTGGCAGATTGCAGCCCACATAGCAGAGGCCACAGTGTTCAGGCCTGCGCGGCAGATACAGCGAGAGGCGCGCCTGTGGGGCTGTCTTTGAGGTGACGTCGCCCTGCCCACAGGGCTGCCGCCCTTTCACTTTTCGAAAGCAGGAGCGATGGACGATATACGAGTACATACGAGTCTGTACAAAGTACGAGTACGCGTACCTGTAGTGTACCCGTCAAGTGCCTCGCATTGCCGTTGAAGAATACAGGCGGCCGGCGGCGCGCACATCGCGCAAGACCTGTCCTCGCTGTCGCAGCCGTCGAGCATGGCACGCTGTCGTGCAGTATTCTGGTTACTCGCACGTACATGGTATCTTACACTATATAGCAAGATACATGACTGTCGTATTGTACTCGTTGGCTCCTGCCTCGACGTTGCTGTTCCTGTTTCCTGCGGCAGGCACGCTGCGCGGGGTGACGGCTATTAGCGACCAACGAGCGGCAGGAGCCAATGCGCGTGGAAACGACAGGTCCGATCTAGGAAGGCACTAGACGAAAAGTTGTAAAAAAAAGACAAAAAAAGACAACGTCAAAGAACGCCCAACGTCGAGTGATTTTCCCGAGAACAGACAACACAGACAACACCAGACTGTTGTCTCTTTGCCACGACACATCACGCAGACACACCGCGCTGAGCACGCAGAGCACGAGCTGCATCAATTGGCACGGTCTCTGCCCGCCCCGCCAGCAATCGCACATAACCCCGGCATCCCAACGGCCTTTTCTTGTGAGCTGAGCGCAGCGGCCTGTCTACGCCCTTGCCTGCCTTTTGCGTCTCGGCCGACGTCTGGCGCGCCCATTGACGCTTCTCCGCGCTCCTGACCCAGCCTCCGCCATGGATCTGGTCCACTCGTGAGTCACGGGCCGGGCGTCTCGCTCTTGGCTGCGGCATGCTGACCGGAACACAGACTGGGCGGGCGCCTGCTTTTTGCTATTCCCAAGAGTAGGTGTCGTCCTCGTGCCCGACTTGCGGCTTGCTCGGACGTGCGCTAACACTGCCCAGAGGGCCGTCTGCAGCTTGCTGCGCTGGACCTGCTGAGCGGCGCCGACATCCAGTTCCGGCGCGAGAACCGGCTCGACATTGCGCTGGTCAAGAACCTCCCGATTGCGCTGGTGTTTTTGCCGGCGGCGGACATCCCGACGTTTGTGGGCGAGGGCCAGTGCGACCTGGGCATCACGGGCTACGACCAGGTGCAGGAGCACGACGCGGGCGTGCGGGCGGCGGCGCAGGCGCGCGCGCTGGCGGGCGACGTCAGCGACGTGGCCGCGGGCGCCGGCACGGACGCGGACGCCAAGCCCAAGGGCTGCGAGCTGGTCATGGACCTCGGGTTCGGCGCGTGCCGGCTGCAGGTGCAGGTGCCGGAAAAGGGCGCGTACGCGCGGCCGGCGGACCTGGTGGGCAAGAACGTGGGCACGAGCTTTGTGCACCTGGCCGAGGCGTACTTTGCGCGGCTCGAGCAGGAGCAGGACGGCGCGGACGGCGCGGCGGTGACGCCGCGCAAGCTGCGCACCAAGATCATCGAGCTGAGCGGCAGCGTCGAGGCGGCGTGCGCGCTGGGCGTGGCCGACGGCATCGTGGACCTGGTCGAGTCGGGCGAGACGATGCGCGCGGCCGGGCTGACGGCCATTGACACGGTGGTGGAGTCGACGGCGGTGCTGATCAAGTCCAAGGCGCCCAGCAACCCGGAGCTGGTGGCGCTGCTGGCGTCGCGCATCGGCGGCGTCATCACGGCGCAGCGCTACGTGCTCTGCCAGTACAACATTGCGCGCGCGCGGCTGTCGGAGGCGACGGCCATCACGCCGGGCAAGCGCGCGCCGACGGTCACGACGCTGGACGAGGCGGGGTGGGTGGCCGTCAGCGCCATGGTCGAGAAGAAGAAGATTGCCACCGTCATGGACAGCCTGGTCAAGGTCGGCGCGACGGACATTATTGTGCTGGGCATCCACAACACGCGGAACAGCTAGGGGGGGAGGCAACTACGGGTATGCAGACAGACACGGACAAAAGACGCTGGTTGGATCATCATTGGTCTCTTCTAAAAATTCAAGGCGGCAATCCGTACACATTCTCGTGCCAGACAATGACCGTCGACAGTCAAAGCCCGCACAATCTGCTACGTGCGCCAGATAATGACACGGCCGTCGACGCCGCTCGCTGAGACGTTAGCAAGGACCACAAACGCAACACCAGAAACACCAACTCACAGGAAAACTGCGTCACGCGGCCGCCCGCCTCGGCATACGGGCGGATCGTGTTGACCGTGTTCTGGTGCACCGTCTTGAGCTGGGTGTCGTTCTTGGCGCGGCCCATGAGGTCCATCTGGCGGAACATGTTGAGGGCCGACTCCTCGCGGTCGCCGGCGCCGGCGGCCCCCGGGCGGCCGCCCTTGGCCTCGAGCGTGCCGACGAGCGCCCAGCCGCCCTCGCCGCCGCGGAAGCGAAACGCCTCGCAGTCGTAGCCGGCGGCGATGATCTCGGTCTCGGCGCTCCAGAAGAGCGAGGCAAAGGGCAGCAGCTGCGTGGGGATGCTCAGCACGGCGCGCGGCGGCTGGTCGGGCGCGCTGGGGTAGACGACGGTGATGCTGCTGTCGTGGGCGGCAAAGGCCAGCGCGTCGCCGCTCGGCGAAAAGGCCACGGCGTGCACCCAGCCGGCCGCGTTGTTGAGGAACTCGCCGCACACCGTGTTGAAGGGCAGGCGCTCGCCCCAGGCGCTGGGCTCGGGGCGCGCGTCGGTGCCCTTGAGAAAGGCCGAGAAGACGCGCGCGTGCGCGTCCGTCGAGCCGGCCGCCAGCAGCACCGAGTTGGGGTGCCAGGCCACGCTCGTAATCGTGCTGCGGATCGGCTTGCGCAGGTGCTTGGACACCCACCAGTCGTTCTCCGCCTCAAAGTAGCACACGGCAATCACGCGGTCGCCCGAGCCCACGGCGAACTTGGCCTCGGACGGCGCCCACCGCACCACCGTCGCCGCGCGGTTGATGCGCAGCAGCACCAGCGTCGGCTTGTAGCCCTGCGGCGACGGCTCCCACACCAGCGCGTTGCGGTCCTGCGAGCACGTCACGATGCGCCCGCTGTGCGGCGCAATGTCCACGCCCGTCACCGTCTTGTCGTGGCCCTTGAGCTCGTCCTGCAGCCTGAACGCGCCGCCCACGCGCCCGTACAGGTCCACCGACGTGTCGCGCGCCACCGCGAGCGTCTGCCGGTCTGCCGAAAAGGAGTGGTCCGCGATCGGATGGTGGAAGAGGTGGTGCACTTCGGGGGCGGCCATGGCGGTGGGACGAATCGCGGGCGGTGACGAAAGGCGAGAGGGACGACGGGGCGAGATTTTTTGTGATAGGAGTAGCTCTCTACTATCACGGGGGAAGGGGGGGAGGTGGTGGACGTCAATCGCTGGAGTGAAGCTGGACAGAGGCGGCGAAACGACTGGTGATGCGATGTGGGGCGGAGGGGCAACGTCGTGTGCTTACGTAATAAAAGACTGGAATTACCCGCGAGTGCAAAATAGCCCTCCCAGAAGCGTTTTCGACACGCGCCGAACACACGGCACCTCGACACGGCCCGACTCGACAGACAGCCGGACGCAGCCTCAACACAATTTCTCGCAATGTCGGCCGTCGCGTCGCGTCCGCCGCCGCCGCCGCCCGGGCCGCCCAAGGCAGCGGTGCCTCCCAACCAGACGTAAGGACAAGAGGACAAGAGGATAAGAAGATATGAGGACATGAGGACAAGAGGACGAGGACAGGGCGACAGGATGGCAGGAGGACAGGCAGACAACAGACAGACAACAAACTGACAACGCAGTCTCTACGTGCACAACCTGCCGTCGGCCAAGATAAAAAAAGACGACCTGCGCACCGCCCTCTACCTCCTCTTCTCGACCTACGGCACCGTGCTCGACGTCGTGGCGCTGCGGACCATGAAGATGCGCGGCCAGGCGCACATTGTCTTTCGGGACGTCCAGGCGGCGACGCAGGCCATGCGCGCCCTCGCGGGGTTTGACTTTTTCGGCCACGAGATGGTGGGTTTTTCTTTTTTTTTTTTTCGTCTTTTTGTCTTTTTGTCTTTTTTTCTCTCTTTTTTGTCTTTTCTGTCTTGTCCACTTCTAACACACCAGAAAATCGCTTATGCAAAGTCAAAGTCCAACGTGGTGGCCCGGCTCGACGGCACGTTCAAGCTGCCATCCGCGGCGCAGACGGTCGAGGTGACGGACCTGCAGCAGAGCATCTTCAACGCCCCCGGGCCCGGCACGGCGCCAGCAGCAGCGCCACAGGCAGCCCAGACAACACAGACAGCCCAGACAGCCCAGACAGCGACAGCAGCGCCAGCGCCGGCGCCGGGCGCCGACGCGGCCCGCGGCCAGAAGCGGACGCGCGACGACGACGAAGAGTCGGAGGACAGCGACGTGGCCATGGAGGAGGACAGCGACGACGAATGAGTGGCTGCCTTTGCGCAAGCAGCAAGAGAGAAAGGATACAGAGAAAAGACACAAAAGATACCCGTCTAAGCCAGAAGCATCGCCATCTCCTTGGGCACCCACAGGCCAACGCAGCCGCCCACGAGCCCCAGCCACACCATCAGGTAGCTCTTCTTTGTGCAGTCGAAGCCCGCCATGGCCTCGCCGAGCAGGCACGGGTGGACGAAAAAGGACGGCACGCCCGTCACGGGGTGGTACTGGGGTTGGTTAGCAAGCAAATAACAGCATCGCCAGAAAAGAAAAAAAAGAGAAAAAAATAAAAAAATAAAAAAAAATAAAAAAGAAAAAAAGAAAAGAAAAGAAAGAAAAAAGGAACGCAGTGGCACGCACATCTGCCGAGATCCCCCCCACGCTGCCCATGGCCCGCAGCCGGTCCTGGAACTGCGCCGGCACCAGGTGCCGGAACACCGCGTCCACGCTAAACGCCGTCTCGCCGCCGGGCAGCCCGTGCAGCGCGAACCACAGGCACGGCGCGCGGTACGTCGGATGCAGGTGCACTTCGTACGTCACGTAGCCGTAGTCTGCCGCCGCCGCCGCCGCCGGCCGCCGCAGCGCCGCGTCGTCCGTGTCCTCGGCCATGGCGTCGTCCGGCCCGAGCGACGGCGCCTCGCCGTTCTCGCCGTTCTCGCCCAGACGGAACTGGCCCAGCACCTCCGCCAGGGCGTCGTCGTGCTCGGCCGGCCCCAGCGGCCGCGTGATCTGCAGGTACGTCGTGTAGTCGGAGTCACTGCCGCCGCGCCCCGCCACCGCAAACGACGTGTTGAACGCCATGCACACCGACACGCGCCACCGCCGCCGCAGCGCGCCCAGCGTCGCCTGCCGGTAGATGCGGTCAAACTCGCTGCACACCTCGGCAAACTCGTCGTGGCGGAGGAACGGATAGTCGCAAAAGTCCGAGGACGACGACGGCGGCACGGGCGTCGGCGCAGGCGTCGTCGGCACGGTCATCGGCACAGAGGCAGCAGCGGGCACCGCCGGCGGGAGCATGTTGTCGACGCAGCCAGTGGCATTCCGGGAGACAGACAGCAGGCTGACAAAAGAGGCAGAGCAGAGCAAACCACGCAGAGGAGATGCTGGAGGGGGTTCGGCCTTGCTCGGAGAGGTCCCACTTTTATACTGCCGCTCGCCACCAACCAGCGGCGCCATCACAGCGTACTCGTAATATTATGTGTACATCCCGTATTGCAATGGCGAATCATGTTTATAATCTAGTCTTTTGAGAAACAAGACCCCAAAGAAACCCTGCGCCGAGTCAGAACGCCGTGCTCGGTGTACCGAGATTCAAGAGACCGAGAGGAACAGACGAAAGAAAAGACGAGCGCCGTCCAAACCGTAGACAAACAAAAAGAAGAAAGAAATAAAAAGACAAAAACAAAAAGGCAAAAGACAAACACACACACACAGACGTATGTACAACTTTCCACGTCCCCCCTACGCCTCCACGTCCATCAGGTTCTTGTCCTGGTACGCCTTCTTGGCCACCTTGGCCAGGGCCTCGTAGTCGCCGCTCATGTCGCACATGGCCCGGAACGCGCCGTCCTTGTTCTTCATCAGCTCCCACGGGTGCCCGTACTCCACCAGCGCGCCGCGGTCCAGCACCAGCACCTTGTCGTAGTCGGCAATCGTCTGCAGGCGGTGCGCAATCGTCACAATCGTCGACGTCAGCTCGCGCAGCGTCTCCTGGATCTTGGAGTCCGTCGCGTAGTCAATCGACGCCGTGGCCTCGTCCATGAGCAGGATCGACGAGTTCTTGAGCAGCGCGCGCGCCAGGCACAGCAGCTGCCGCTGGCCCTGCGACAGGTTGGACCCCGACTCGGTCACCGGCGACGACAGGTCCAAAAACACGTTCTTGTTTGTCGCCGTCGGCGACGGCGACGCCGGCGGCGATGCGTTGGCCGTGCGCGTCGCGTCCGTCGCGTCCGTCGCGTCCGTCGCGGCGCGCGGGCTCGACGGAACCGACTCCTCCGGCCCAATGAGCTGCACCCGGCGCAGCGCCGCAAAGATGGCCTCGTCGGGAAACGCGTCAAACGGATCCAGGTTGCTGCGGATCGTGCCCATGAACAGCGTCGGCTCCTGGGGCACAATCGTAATCGACTCGCGCAGGTCGCGCAGGCCCACCAGCCCAATGTCCACGCCGTCAATCAGAATCTTGCCCGTCTCGGCCTCGAGCGCGCGGAACAGCGCCAGCGCCAGCGAGCTCTTGCCCGCGCCCGTGCGGCCCACAATGCCCACCTTTTCGTGCGGCGCAATGCGGAACGTCAGCCTGCGCAGCACCGGGTCCAGCTCCGCGCGGTACCGCGTCGTGTAGTCGATAAACTCAATCGCGCCCTGGCTCGGCCAGTTGGCCGGCGGCCGGTTGCCCTCCACCACCGCCGGCGCCTCCTGCTCGACGTCCAGGTACTCCTTGATCCGCTCCACCGCGTTCATGTTCTGCTCGTTCATCGCATACAGCCGCACCAGCCACAGAATGTTCTCGGCAAACCCAATCGCGTAGCTCAGCGAGATGCCCGCCGAGCCCGCGTCGATCGTGCCCAGGCTCAGAATCACAAACACGCCCGCAAAAAACGACACCAGGTCGCCCAGCAGATCCGTGCGGAATGCGAGCCAGCGGTTAGCCGCCCACAGGTAGATAAACGGCCGCAGCTGCGCGTTGATGCGCGCCAGGTTGTCGCGCACAAACCGCCGCTCGTCGCCGTACGCCCGGATCGTCGTCACGCCCGACAGCGTCTCGCCAAACTGCTGGAAGAGCGGGCTGCGCTGCACCGACTCGAGCCGCTTGAGGTCGCGCGACGCGCCCAGGTAGAACTTGCCCAGCACAACGTACAGCGCCGTGATGAAGATGCCCGCCACCAGAAAGCCCGGCGTGATGGACGCGATCAGCGCAATCGTAATCACAATCGCCAGCGCGCACGTCATGACGCTGATCGCCACAGGCGCCACCTCCTGGTCCACCGCCTCGAGGTCCTTGCTGAACCGGTTCATCATCTGGCCCAGCGGCGTCACGTCAAAGAACTTGAAGCGCGCAAACGCCACCGAGTGCATCAGCCGGTTGTGCAGCTTCCACGACGCCGTCAGCGAGCCAAAAAAGATCCACAGGTCGCGCACAAACGCAAACGCCGCGCCGGCCAGGCCAATGGCCGCCAGCACCGTAATGTAGTAGTGCGCGTTGACCTCGGGCGCCATGAGCGCCGCGAGCGCCGTGTCCGCCTGCAGCACCGTCGAGTTCTTGGGCATCCACTGCTGCGGCATCGACGAGATGTGGTGCACCGTGCCGGACACGAACAGCGACGCCTGGCCGACGCCGCCAGCGGCGCGCGAGGCAAGCGACGCAAACGACGCGGGCTCCTCGGTGTACTGGTTGGCCCACTCCTTGATCCACAGGTTGGACGCCACAAGCGTCATCTGCTGGGCCGAGAAGACAAAGACCGCCACGGCCCAGAACCACCACGGACCCATGGAGCCCAGGTACAGCTTCATGACCGGCCACTTGACGGCGCCCGTGGCCTTGGTCTCCTCGAGAGCGTCCTGCTTCTTGGCGTCCTTCTTCTTCTTCTTGTTGCTCTTGGCAGCAGCCGTGCCGTTGGCGGCCGCGTCGAGGGAGGGATCGGCGGCGCCGCCATTGTCAATCAGCGTCGCGCCGTCGGCCGTCTCGGCCTCGTCGCCGACGCTCGAGGGCACGCGGGACGGGATGCGCGAAATGTCGGCGGCGCCGGTGGCCGACTTGTGCAAAATCTCGTCGCCGAGCTTGCCCGAGGCAATCACCTCGGCCGACGGGCCCTGCGCGGTGATGCGGCCGTTGTTCATGATGACGACAAAGTCGGAGAACGGCACGCAGAGCGAGATGTTGTGCGTGACGAGGATGCAGGTGCGGCCGCGCATCAGCGGCCCGCGGATGCAGTTGTTAAAGATCCACTGGGCCGTGTGCGAGTCGACGGCGCTGAGACAGTCGTCCAGGAGCAGGTGGCGCGAGTTGGAGTACAGCGCGCGCGCCAGCGAGATGCGCTGCTTCTGGCCGCCCGAGAGCGTGATGCCCTTTTCGCCCACGAGCGTCTCGTCGCCGTTGTCCAGCGTCTCGTTGAGGTCGCGCTCCAGCGCACAGGCCACAATGACGTCGCGGTAGCGCTGCTCGTCGTAGGGAGACGAGAAGAGAATGTTGTCCTTGATCGAGGCGTTGACGAGCCACGCCTGCTGGGCCACGTAGGCGCACGTCTCGGCCAGGTTCGTCTCCGGGTCGGGGCGGACGTCTTCGCGGCTGCGGCCGCCCGGGAAGTACACCTTGCCGCCGAGCATTGTCATCTCGCCGAGCAGGGCCATGAGCAGCGACGTCTTGCCGGCGCCCGTGGGACCGGTGATGACGTTGAGCTTGCCAATCTGAAAGTCCACGTCGAGGTCCAGCAGGCGGAACGCCATCGAGCCGTCCTCGGCCACGACGTTCTTACCGCCCCAGATGAAGCTGGCGTTTTTGCGGAAGCCGATGACGCGCTCGCCCGTGGCTTCGTCAATGTTGTCCAGGCCGAGCTGGTCAAACTTTTCCGTCTCCTCTTCGGACAAAAACTCTTGGATGCGGTCGATGGAGACCTGGGACTCCTGGACGTGGGCAATCATGTCGCCGAGCTGGTCCAGCGGGTAGCGCAGAAGCATAAACAGGGAGATGGCCGTGAAGGCGACGGACGGGTAGAGGGGCTTCTTCTCGACAATCGTGTAGATGAGGAAGCAGCAAAAGGTGATGAGGATGGGCACCGTGTTCCAGACGGCGACGGCGCACGCCCAGATAATGTAGCGCTTGCGCAGCGCCTGCAGCTCGGCGCGGCGCTTCTCGTCGACAATGTTGCCAAAGCGCAGCTCCCAGGCAAAGTACTTGACGATGCGGATGTTCTGCAGGATCTCGTTGGTGGCGTGGATGCGCTTGTCGGTGGCGTTCATAATCTTCTTCTGCGTCGAGTGGAAGGCCTTTGCGAAGCCAATGTTGACGGGCAGCAGCAGCGCCATGACGACGAAGCCGGGGACAGCGCTGAGGCCCATGACGCGGTACAAGAGGTAGATGGAGACGAGCAGCTGCGTGGGCGCGGACGCCACGAGGAAGTGCAGGTAGGCGGTGACTTCCGACACCTTGAAGCTGTCGACGGACATGAGGTTGATGATGGTGCCAATGTTGGCCTGCTCGTCGGCCGCCTCGGCGCCCTTGTCCTTGGCCTCGCGGCTGGCGGCCTCGACGTCGCCGTTTGCGTTTGCGTTTGCGTTTGCCGCGCCGGCGGCGCTGGCGCGTTTCTGGTCGGCCGTCTTGAGGCCCAGCTTGCGCCGCACCGAGTCGGCCCAGCCCTTTTTCAGGTCGGCCTCGGCAGCGGCCGTCTTGTCGGCCTTGTCGCCGAGCACGGTGTCGCGGCCCGCGGCCGCCTTGCGGCGGAGCGCCTTGGCGTAGATCTCGCCCACGAGAATGGCGCGGATGTTGATGCAGATCTTGCGGCCGACCCAGAGCGCGCGGTTGTCGCCAAACGAGCGGATCAGGTCGGTGACGGGCAGGCCGATGACGTAGAGCCAGAGCACGTTGCGCGGGGCCTGGTCGGGGTGCTCGACGTACTCGAGAATGGCCTTGAGCAGCATGGTCGGCGCAAAGGTGAAGATGCCCGACATGACGGCCCAGCCGGTCTGGACGAGCAGCTGGTGCTTAAAGTAGAGCAGCAGGTGGGCGCCGAGCGACACCGTCTTCTTTGCCTGGCGGTAGCGCGCCAGGACGGCGCCGGCCTTGTCCTTGGGCTCCAGGTTCCAGATGCGGCTCATCTCCAGGGGCGCGCGGTGGCCCTCCCACATGATCTGGTCGACCCAGGTAAAGGTGTAGTGCGACAGGATCGAGGCGAGGCCTTCGCGGGCCGGCGGCAGGCCGTCCTCCCACTCCAGAAAGACCGTCTTGTTGCCCTTGCGCGTGGTGATGGCCAGGGTGAAGAGCAGCGACGTCAGCGCGAACTCGACAATGACGAGGGCGCGGGCGAGCCCCGACGTGGGGTTGACGAGGACGGAGCGGAAGACGACGAGCGAAAAGAGCCATTGTGCCGCGTAGATGAGCGCCGTGTGGTTCCAGAGGTGCGGGACCGGCCACCGCGACTTGCGGACGGCGAGGCGCAGGGTCACAAACAGGCCGGCATAGAGCCAGGTCAGCAGGCCGACGATGGCGGCGGCGCGGCCCTTGGCAGCCGGCCGGTCCTCGTCCTGGCCGTGGCCCGAGAAGCCGCCCGTGGCAAGGGCCACGATGTTGACGACAACCAGGCCGAGGATGGCGAGCTCCTCGACAGCAATGGAGAGCGTCTGGCCCGCGGGCTTGTCGGCCTGGATCAGGGAGCCCTTGGTGGTGGTGCGGGCGAGGGTGATGGGGCCGCCGCCGATCACGAGGCCGTCGTCGGCGTCGCTGTCTTGGCCGTCATCGTCGTCGGCTACGGCGGTGCTGCTGCCGTTGGCGGCGGCGGCGCTGCCCTCGTCGTCGCTGTCGAGCGGGCTGGGGACGGGCAGCTCCGTGCGGCCGGCGGCGGAGGACGTGCTGCCGAGTCGGGCGCGGCCTCCCCGGCGGCCGGGACCGAGCTTTTTCTGCTGTAACCGGGCGGCGCGGCGGACGGCTTGGAAGGCGGCAACAAGGAAGGAAAGGCCGAGGACAGCAAGCGGGAAATACGTTTTGAGGTAGCTGGAGGGTTAGCAGGTTTCGGGGTAGAAAAGACGTGAAGAAAAAAAATGAAAAGAAAAAAAGAATAAAGAATAAAAATAAAAATAAGGGTAAAACATAGTCTCACTCACTCTCGCTGGAAGCAGACCGTAAAATCGTCAACACGCCATATCGGCCAGGAACATGACGCAGCGACAACAGCCATTCTGAACCCCCACGCGGTTTCCAAGAGCTCAGTTGCGTCGCCGGCCGGGCGGTGAGACAGGCGATTGGCGTTGGCGATTCGTTGAGCTGAAGAGGAGGACCGAGGACCGAGAGGGAGAGGGGAAGATGGGAGGGGAAAGAAAGAAAAGAGTGCAAATGCGGAGAGAAACCGCAAGCAGCGACAGCAAGGTGACGACCAATCTGCGCGATGCAGGAAAAGAAAAAAAAAAAAGAAGAATAAAACGGCCAAAAAAGAGAGGGGACGAGGCCAGTCGGAAAAGAGCAGGTGGAAAGGCAGGCGAATGCAGGTGCCGAGCTAATTAGGACCGGCCGCCGTTAGACCGTTGTTTTTCCTGCTCGATCCGCGACGCCACTGGGGTTGGAGCTCGAGGACGGCCGCCGTGCAGGACGCGAGACGGCGCACAGAGTATGGGGATGACTGTGCCGGCGCACTAGGACGGTGTCGTTAGTAGGTCGGGGGTTCGAGAGCCGATCGGCAAGGCATGGCGATGGCTGTGGTGGGTGGCGGCGTCGATGGCGATGGTGAGGCGATGGTGACGGCGACGGTGATGTCGATGGTGGTGGTTGGGAGAAGAGGAGAAGAGAGGAAGCGAAGAGAGAAGAAAAAATATAAAGGGAAAGGAAGGAAGCGAGGGAAGAGCAGCAAGGGAAGGAGCGAGGCAAAGGGAGGCTCGAGCAATAACGAGGGCAGCTACGGCGGCATGACGCGGTGAGCTAGCAGCAGCGTCCGGATGCGAGCCGCACATCAGCGCCTCGTGCTGAGCAGAATACCTGTACAGAGGCTTGAGACACGGCTAGAGACCCGAGAGAAAAGAATGGGCTGGTGGGGTCGGTCCTTCCTGCAGCACGCGCAAGAGCAGGGCAAACTCCCAGTCGGGAAGGCGCAACCTACGAGGACGAGTCGGATGCAACTGTGTCTCCCCAGGTCGCCCTGCACCTCCAGTTATTTAGCTATCACAGGCGTTAGCGCCAAGGCGCTGCGGTGTACATAGTAGACCAGTAAATACGCGGCAGACGACAGCACAGGCGACGATGGTGAATTGCGGCCGGAAAGAGACGTGTCGTAATTATCTGGGCGAGGTCGCTCCTTCCTGTTAGCCGTAAGATACGTCGCATCGTCTGCATCTAGCGTCTTCCCCTTCGTTCCCCGCCCGGCCCATAAATAATTCGAGAACTTGAAGACGCAAATGTGGAGGCTCGAGGCACGACGAGTGACCGAAACTCGGAGCGAGGCAGCGTGACGACGTAGCATCAGAGTTTGTAAGACGGCGTGTCTTGCGGACTGTCGTATGGGAGAAAAATAAAGGGAGTGTGCGATAAAATCAGAGAATCAAAATAATTAAATAAAAATATAAAACCCAAATTAAATAAACTGAGATAATTTAATGGAAATAAATATATGAAAATCTATCCGAAATAAAAGAACTCGATAAAGTCGAGAAATAGCAGCGAGTGGAATTTCACCACAGCACCGCTTACCATTGGCATGATTGTGGTTGATCATAAATTCCATAAAGATAGAACAAATACAACACGTCGTGCTTGTCAATGCTGAGCTCCTTCCCGATTCGACAGTTGCAATCCGGGAAGCTGTGCGTTTAGCAGCTCCGCACGAGCTACTGCACCGTCAGCACGAGATGCTGCAGGCAGCCCCGCTCGACAGATGAGAAACATGGAGCGAATGGCAGGGAAAGAGATGGCCGCTGCAGAGGGAGGCGTTCCTTCCTCTTGCAAGCACATTAAACATGCGGTACGTCCCGTGCTGCGGCTGCCATGCTGAGCGCCTCGACGACACGCTCTCCAGGCAAACTCCCATCAACGTCGGCACTTGCTTTGGCAGATACCCGTAATGCGAGCAAGCTCTGAGCAATGCTCGTGCCTCTTGCAAGGCTGCTGCTTCTGTAGGGGCGAGACATGCGCACCGGCATGTTGCCGGCATTCCAGACTGGTCTGGTCAACATGCTCATGACGGCAGGTCCATCTACGGAGCCCGGCTACCATACATAAGGAATTGACCCTCATTCATCACCTGCAGGCTGCAGAATGCAAATACTCGTAAATGTGGTGCGGGTGGTGCTTTTTGGGGGCAATGTAAAACAGTGCTTGAAAAGGAAAAGAAGACGACGTCAGGACGAGCCAGGACTGAACAATAGGACGCTCACTTGAGACGGCTTCCTCGCGCTTTCATGCAGACCTTTCTGGTCACAACACTGCCTCTGCATTGTGCCCGTCCGGCTTCGGCCCTGAAGCACACCGCTGCTGTGTTTGTCGTCTGTGCGTTTCGTTTCGCTTGGCACCTCTTTGCCCTTTTCGCATCCTCCCTGCACGACATCTTACTCAAAGAGACCTCTGATGGTAACAACCCCAGCAGGCCATACCGACGCAATGTCACAAGGAGGCGTGTTTGCAGACGGATTGTCGTCTCGCCGAGTCTAGGCCTATTGCCAATTTACCAAAAGCGAGGGGCCATACATGTCCAGCCCTTGCGTACCTAATACCGAGTAAATGGCACGCGTATCAATGGGAGGCATGAGAGAAACGGAGCACTGTTGCTGCCAGAGAGCGAGTCCTGGGAGGGCGTTAGTGAGGTCTCAAATGGCCCATGCCAGGGAATGAACAGGCATGTCTCAGGTGACGATGATAACGCAACTCTCTTCGCGTAGCCCGGGAGCAGAGCGCCCTTTCGAGGGTGGTGGCAGATTGCCTCGAAAGGGCTGAGATGGGTAAAAACAAAATAAACCAAGGGCAACGGGATAGAAAAACGAAGCGTGGGGCTTTGCTCCGGCGATCCATCTGCAACCCCTGTTGGAAAAGAAAGGAGATCGGTAGTTAGTTTGAGTCTAGATCAAATGCTTTGTAAAGCAGACAACTCCTCAATCACCATTGTCACCAAGAGAACAAATGTATGTGACTTTCTACAATCTGTGCCCTTTCCTGAACCTACAAAAGGAAACAAAAATAAATGCCACTGTGGAAAATGATAAAAACTCCCGCCGCCCGGTTTTTTGTTCTTTTTTTAAACCAGCAATACAAGATGCCCGGCAGAAAACAGTTTTCGCTCCTTTCCATCCCTGCTGTTCTTGTGTTTTTAAGCCAAGAACATCACCCCCGCCTTTGCTTGTCGTGGTCAAGGCATTTCAGCCACCGCGGCCTTCCTCACGCATCACACCCGGCACTTCCTCTCCCAGAAGCGCCATCACTCGACCGGCTGTCCGCAACGTAGGCCGCTCACTGCACCCCATCTCCCGGCGTCAAGCACAGGCTTAGCCCATGACGGCGCCCATGCCGGACAGATCGCCCTCCTTGGCCGCAATCTCAAAGTAGCCGTAGATGATGCTGTGCGTGTACGTTAGTTTCAGGGCTGTGGCAAAAAAAAAAAAAAAAGAAGTCAGGAGGGTCGGGAAAGAGGAACGGAAACTCACGTGACGGCAAGAAGGGTGCCGGTGCCCGAGCCCAGCGCACCCATCAGGTCGCTGGCAACCGACAGCGCGCCGATGCAGGCGCCGCCAAAGGCGGCCGCCGTGGGGATGATGCGCTTGAGCTCCTTGTACATGCTCTGGTCGCGGTGGCCGGCCATGACGAGGCCCTGGTCCTTGAGCTGCTTGGCGACGTCGCGGGGGCTGGAGCCGGAGACCTCGATCCAGGTCTTGGAGAAGATGGCGCAGGCGGTGAGCATGTAGGCAATGTAGACGACGGTGTGGATGGGGTCGAGCAGGGCGTCCTTGAAGTTGAGCGGCGGCGACATGTAGTAGACGAGGCCCGAGGTGGCGGCCAGCTGGGCGGTGCCGTCCTTGGCCTCCCAGACGCCAAAGAGCTGGACCAGCAGGTTCTCGGAGAAGCGCGAGTACAGCATCTGCGAGATGAGAAAGATGTTGGACGACAGGGCCGACTGCAGCATGATGGGCATGTTGGAGGTGTAAAAGAGGCGGACGGGGTAGGAGCCGCGGGCGCCGCGCTGGCGCGACGACTTGACGGGGATCTCGACGCGGAAGCCCTGCAGGTAGATGACGGCGGCAAAGATGGCGAGCGTGGCCAGCAGGTTCATGACGTTGGGCAGGTTCTGGCGGTAAAAGGCCTCCTGCAGGGCGCGCTGCTTGTTGGGCCAGGTCAGCAGCAGGTGGAACAGGGCGATGACGGCGCCCTCGTACTCGGGGCCGCGGCCGGTGTTGATGCTCGTGGGCGAAAAGGCCTTCCACATGATGGACTCGCAGATGTTGGTGGCGATGAAGAGCGAGATGCCGCTGCCCAGGCCGTAGCCCTTTTGCAGCAGCTCGTCGAGCAAAATGACAATCATGCCGGCCGTGACGAGCTGCAGGATCAGCAGGCACACGATGCCGGCGCCGAGGTCCGAGGGCGGGCCGTAGAGGCCGGTGAACACGTAGACGGTGGCGGTGCCGATGGACAGGATGACGGCAAACAGCTTCTGGGCGCTCTGGTACAGCTCGCGGTCCGACTTGTAGTCGAGGTTGACGTCGATCATGTGCGTGCCGGCAAGCAGCTGGAAGACCATGCCCGACGAGATGATGGGCGTGATGCCCAGCTCCATCAGCGTGCCGCGGTTCGACGCCATCATCATGCGCAGCCAGTACAGCGGGTCGGACGTGTCCGACGAGACGATGCCGTACAGCGGCATCTGGCTCATGATGAGGAAGACGAGCAGCGTCAGGCCCGTCCACATGAGCTTCTGGTTGAAGGGGATCTTGGTCTCCGGCTGCTGCACCTCGGGGAGGAACGGCACGAACGGCTTGACGAGGTCGAGGAACCGTACTGCGGGTGTCAGCGAGGAAGACGCGATGCGGTCGAGGATCGAGGAGGATCGAGGATCAAGGATCGAGGATCGGGATCGCGAGATATTGCTCTCGCGATCGCCATATCGCACGATGCCGGGACCGCCGCACCGCACGCGCTGGGCGCCTGCTCACAACTTACAGCTGCTCATCTTGGCGGTTTGTGTCAAAGGGCCTTGGAACGGCGTCGGAAGAAAAGGGCAAAAAGGAATGGACGAAGACGAAGACAAAAATGGAAAACAAAAGGAACGAAGAAGGAAGAAGAAAGGAGAGTCGGCCGTCGCAGCAACTCCCTCTGTCCGATCAAAGGTAATGCCAACGAGATGGACAACAAGACGAGACGAGCAGGGAAAGGAGAGGCGAGGTGTTCACAAGCGATGCGAATTGGATTTGGTGCGCAGAGCGACAAAAAGGGGTGTGGAGCTCGTGGAACACGGGAGAAAATCCAGGGGAGCTGCAGCGCCGTAGCTCAGCCCAAATGCGCGATCTGGCTTTATCAGAGGCCACCTTGCGCGGAGCTGCACGTGACCATCTGGCCCCTGAGCTCGAGGCGGCTGCCCGATGCGGCTAGCGCCAAATTAAGGTTTTGCGCTTCAGTATGCCGATATGCAGCTAGCCGACCTGCCTCTTACGTGCATCTCGAACAGACGTCGTTCTTGCAGGGCGAGGCTCGCCGACAACGCATCTCCAACCAGAGGAGGCATTTTCATGAGAAAGAGCCGTCTCGGGCTGTTCCCGCCGCTTGCACGACATGCGTCCTCCCGGGCAAGGATGGCCCGGCCCAAGGAACCGCTCATTGTCGTCCTCGGCTCGACGGGCACCGGAAAATCCGACGTAAGCGTTTTTGCACCCCCCCCTGTCATTAACATTGTCGTTCTGCTCTGACACGCGCAGCTTGCCGTCGAGCTGGCCTGCCGCTTCAATGGCGAGGTCATCAACGCCGACGCCATGCAAATGTACCGCGGCCTGCCGGTGACGACCAACAAGATGGCGCCCGCGGAGCAGCGCGGCGTGCCGCACCACCTGCTGGGCACCATTGGCCTGCACGAGCCGACGTGGAACGTCGACCGCTTCCGGCGCGAGACGTCGCAGATCATCGGCGCCATCCGCGGCCGCGGCCGGCTGCCCATTGTCGTGGGCGGCACGCAGTACTACACGGACGGGCTGCTGTTTGACAACCACCTGGTCGAGGAGGAGGACCGGCGTGCGCACGAACCGGCGGCGGACGACGGCGACGGTGCCGGCGACGGCGACGGCGACGGCACCAACGACAACGACAACGGCCGGCGGTTCCCCGTCCTCGACGCACCCACCGAGACGCTGCTGCGCGAGCTGGCCAAGGTCGACCCGGTCATGGCCAACAAGTGGCACCCCAACGACCGGCGCAAGATCCGGCGGTCGCTCGAGATCTACCTGACGACCGGCCGCCCGGCCTCGGCCATCTACGCCGAGCAGCGCCAGCGACGCGAAGAGCGGGACAGGGCGCGGGCGGACGCGTCGGCCGGAGCCGGCGCCGTCGACGCCGACTGGCCCTGTCTGCTGCTGTGGGTGTACGCCCGGCCCGACCGGCTCAACGCGCGCCTCGACGCGCGCATCGACACCATGATCGAGCGCGGGCTGGAGGACGAGGCGCGCGGCATGCACGACACGCTGCAGGCGCTGCTGGCCGCGGGCGTCGACGTGGACCGCAGCCGCGGCATCTGGCAGTCGATTGGGTACAAGGAGATGGAGCCCTATGTGGTGGCGACGCGCGCCGGCGCCGGCACCGACGCCGGCGCCGCCGACGGCCTCGACCGGCTGCGCAGGGCCGGCCTCGACGGCATCAAGTTCGGCACGCGCCGCTACGCGCGCGACCAGCTGCGCTGGATCCGCGACAAGACGGTGCCCTATCTCGCCGACATCCGCGCCCTCGACCGGCTGTTTCTGCTCGACGGCACCGACCGCGCCCAGTGGCAGCACAACGTCGCCGAGACGGGCGTCCGGCTCACGCAGGCGTTTTTGGAAGACGGGCCGGCGGCGCTGCCGGCGCCCGCCGACGTCTCCGAGACAGCGCGCGCGGTGCTGGCCGAGACCGTCGCCCGCAGCCGCGGCACGCTCAACGCCAGCCCCGAGGCCGCGGCCCGCCAGCAGCAGACGTGCGACACGTGCCGTGTGACGTGTGTGACGCAGGACCAGTGGACGCTGCACATCCGGGGCGCGCGCCACAAGCGCGCCGTGCAGAAACACAAACGGCGCGCGCTGGTGCCGGCCGGCCCGCGGAGCCTGGTCCTGGCCGAGCAGGCGCCGGCTGCGCCGCAGCAGGCCGCCCAAGACGTCTCGGAGCCTCGGAGCGAAGCCAAGGCGGGCGTTTCCAATGGCGTGGTGTAGCATATTCTTTCTTTCTTTTTTCTTTTTTCTTTTTCTTTCTTTCTTTCTTTTTTTTTTTTTTTCCTTTTCTTGTTATTTAACTACTTTGAAATGTACACATACATATACCCTTACCCCTTTTTTTACCAGCAATCCAAACAAATCAAAAAATCCTTACCCCGACGCGCTGCACCACGTATCCTTTTTCTTTCCTTTTCATCTTTCTGTCCCTCATGAAGAGATCTGGCTCTTGACCCACTTCTCCAGACCGCCGCGCGCGATAATCTCCTGCACGTTGGGCGGCAGCTCGCCGACCTTTTGGCTCCACGACGCGCCGCCGGGGCCCTCGGTCACGGTCACCTTGCTGCGCCGCACGTCCCACACAAGCGTCCAGCCGGTCCTGCGCGTCAGCACCGGGCTGCTGCCGGCGTCGGCGGCGTCCGCCTTGAAGGCCTCGCGCAGCCGCTCGACCAGGCGCGGGACCTCGAGGCCCATCAGCGCGTTGTTGATGCTGTTGCGGCTAAAGATGTTGCCAAAGCTGCCGGACACGACCATGGGGATCTGCTTGGCCAGGATGGCGGTGGCGGCCTGCTCGCGCGACGAGCCGCAGCCAAAGTTGAAGCCGGCCACGAGAATGTCGCCGGCCCTGGCAATGTGGCGGAACGCCTTGTCGTAGTTTTCCATGCACACCTCGGCCATGGTCTCGACGGGCACGTTGTCCTGGTACGTGTACTTGCCGGGGTAGATGCCGTCGGTGTTGATGTTGTCGGCGTCGCAAAACACAATCTCGCCCTCGACGCGCTCGGGGAAGCCCTCGAGAATCTCGGTCAGCGGCTCGTCCTCCTCGGCAGCCGCTGTTTCAGCGGCCGCACCGTCCGCGCCCTCCGTGCCCAGCGCCTGCTCGGCGCCGGCCACGAGCGACTCGGCCTCGGCGAGCAGCTTGTCGAGCGCGTCCTCGACGGCCAGCGCGCGGTCCTGCTCGGCGTTGCCGTTGCCCTCGCCGAGCACGACCTTTTCGACGCCCTCGGGCTTCTGGTACACGCCGGGGCCCGCGATGTAGCCGCTCAGCGCGCTGGCGGCGACCACCTCGGGGCTGGCCAGGTAGGCCTTTGCGTCGGTCGAGCCCATGCGGCCCTTGAAGTTGCGGTTGCTGGCGCTGATGCCGACCTCGCCGGGCTCGAGCAGGCCGGTGCCGAGCCCGATGCAGGGCCCGCAGCTGGCCGGCAGCGCCTGGGCGCCCGCGTCCAGCAGGACCTGCCAGTCGCCGCGCTCCTCGGCCAGCCTCTGCTCGGGGAGCGAGGCCGCGGCAATGTAAAAGTGCACGCCGTCGGCGATGCGCGGCGTCGGCTGGCCGGCGGCCGTGGCCGCGCGGAACACGCGGGCAGCCGCCGCCAGGTCCGACGCGCGCGAGTTGGTGCACGACACGAGGTAGGCGCGGTTGACGCGGATGCGCTGCGCCTCGAGGTCGCGCACGGGCGTGGCCACCTTGACCGAGTTGGGGCCGGCCACAAAGGGCGCCAGCGTGGACAGGTTGAGGTACAGCGACTTGGCGTACCGCGCGTGGGGGTCGGCGCGCAGCGGGTTCTGCACGAGGCGGTCAATGTTGGCGTGCGTGAAGCGGGCGTTGGGCGTGTAGCCCGGGTCGGTGTGCTGCAGCACGGCGTTGAGCGTGGCCTTGGCGCGCAGCCAGCGCTCGAGCACGGCGTCGATGGGGAACAGGCCGGTCAGGGCGCCCCACTCGGTCGTCATGTTGGCAATGGTCAGGCGGTCGTCGACGGGGATGCTCTGCATGGTCTGCTCGGAGCCGGCAAACTCAATGGCGTGGTTGAGCACGTCGTCCTTGTTGAAGAGCCCGCACAGCGCCACGATGACGTCCTTGCCCGTCACGCCGGCCGGCAGCACGCCCGTCAGCGTGACCTTGGTGATGGGCGGGATCTGCCACCACGTGCGGCCCGTGGCCCAGATGCTGGCGGCGTCGGTGCGCACCATGGCCGTGCCCAGGCAGCCCACGCCGCCGTACATGTTGCTGTGGCTGTCCGAGGCCACCGTCATGGTGCCGGGCCACGCGTAGCCCTCCTCGACCATGACCTGGTGGCCGATGCCGCGCCCGGGCGGGTAAAAGTCGATGCCGTGCGTCGCCGCAAACTCCTGGATCTGCCGGTACTTTTTGAGGTTGCCCTCCGTCTTGTTCTGCACGTCGTGGTCGATGGTGCACACCACCTGCCGGCTGTCGTGGATCTGCGACGCGCCAATCGACATGAACTTGAGCGCCACCGGCCACGAGTTGTCGTGCGTCATGCAGTGGTGCGGCTGCAGCGTGACGTAGTCGCCCGACCGCACCTTTTTGCCCGCCGGCAGCCCGACCGAGTACCGCTGCACAATTTTTTCCGTCAGCGTCTGCGGCGTCGACGGGATCGCCGACGCAGCCTGCCGCGCCGGCGCACTGATCGAGAAGCCGCGGAAGCCGCCGCGGCGGGCGCTGGACGGGGCCGAGGAGGAGGAGGACGGGGAGGAGGAGGAGGAGGAGGAGGAGGCCGCGCAACCGACGAGGCGTGGCCGCGCGTCGCGGAAAAGGGTGCCGGCCGCGGCGGCGGCTGCCAAGGAGCGCCGTATCCGCTGTGCGCATTGTTAGTGAGTCCGACCAAGATGCAGGGGCTCGGTGAAGACGTACGAGGAGCATTGTGTATCGCAAAGATCCAATGCCGTGGACACGGGGCGGGACGTGAGGAAGGAGGTGGTGCGTCGTTCCTTCCGTGTTTTTTTTTCGTCGCAATGACAATGGCGCATGGCAAAATTTAGCGGGGTTCCGCTTTCGGCCCCGGCCTCCCCAGGTCGTGCCTGCCGATTTTGGGGCCCAGACAGTAATCCAAAAAGGGCCTCCCGTATTGGCTGGAGGCAAGCCCCGCTACCGGCTTTTACGAGTTGCGTTCAGTACGAGGATTACACCGTAAGAGAAGGCACGACCTGGTGTAAGTGAATTTGGGGTATGTCTGACAATACGACGTTGCCGGCATTCGACGCCTTTTCATTAGCTCGACGGGTTGCGGTGGACTATGAACGGTCGAGTGGACTTTGTTTGACTGCAGCACGGTGAGACGGCATGGCCCGGGCCCTACTCTGTGCTGCGTGACCGGGTGCGAGTATAAAACGACTCGGCGAGTTTCAAAGTAGACAGAAGATGGAATAAGCTTTCGGCAGGCGCCGCGGCTGCTCAAGTAACGACCATCGACGTATCCGGTTTCTTGTGTCCGCACGCTGGCGCACCGGATAGAAAAGAAAAACGAAGAGACAAAAGAGGCTCAAGATCATGTTCCTTGAGAGGGATGAACCGCATACAGTTGAATAGGACGGAAGCAGGCGGGGTAGCATCAGCAGAGCGCACAGAAACAAACGTGTGCCAGACGACATGATGGCTTCCCAGGCGAGCAATGTGGCAGCTTTGTACAAGTATCTTACGAGCACAATTGCTGGGCCGTTGAAAAGGCCTCGTGGCAACTCTTGCCAAACAGAGACGACAATGGAAGCCATTGCCGTGAAGAAAGGCCGGATCACGGATGGCCCGCCGCTGCTCGAATATACATATAGTGCTCTTTGTGCACGCTATGCTCGGCAGGAAACAATACCAGCGTCATGCAGCCCGTTTGCTCGTGGCCAAACACGACGGCCGGCTCTCGTCAATGTCCCGCCTGGAGGGAACGTGCGTTCTGACATCTGCTGCTGTGACAGGAGCAGGCGCGCCCTAGAAATGGACAAGAGGATCTGCTGACGCCATGAATTCCGGACGAGCCGAAGCAGCCGCACGAGCAGACGGGCAAACGGGGAGAGAAAAGACAAAAGGCGCCCAGCCACACGAAAACATATCCGAAACTCCTCGGAGGGTTTCCAAGCGCACCCAGTAAGACGGCCAGCGAGGCCTGATAAGGGCACAAGGACATGGACACCAAGGGCCAGCCGTGGCCTATGCGCGGATGTATGCATGTATGCCTTCCGAGCGAAAATAGTCAGCTTGCACAACAGGGAAAAAACTAGAGCCCGGAAACCAGCGGCTCCGGCCAGCTAGAACGTGGACGAACCTATCGCGGCGCCGGCAGACATGAAGAGAGCGCCCTAACGACCTGTTGATCAATGCTGTACTTGTGTACTTCGTACGAATGCTTTGTTCGAGCAAGATCGTTGTTCGCATACTCGGCAGTACACTGCAAAGCCAGTCACGTGCACAGAGAACGCTAAACGGAGTCGCGGAGCGATCTGCTTCCCGCGCAACAGGCAGTGCCGCGGCTCGGCCGACTGGTCGAACGAACGCAGGTCACCTGACGCAGGCGTGTCGTTACTTTGTGGTCGAGACACATGCCGACTGTAAGATACTACGAGTACGAGTATGTACATAATAAAGTATCAATGGCGGAGGATCGTGGTGGCAGCCTTTCGGTCGCCGCGCCGGAAGGCGCAACCCGCTGCAGCAAGCGTGGTTGCCCGAAGAGGAAACCAAGCAGTGAACGGCAGAGAGCGGTCCAGAATCCAGGAGCGTTGCATTCCAGGCAGCAATGCGCATGCTCCATACGAGCACGCCCGAGGTGGTTTCCAGTTTTGTCTGCCCCCATCCCGATTCTGCTCGTCCGTCCCGATTGTCGCACTCGCCGGGCTCACCTGCGTCGGTCGCGCCTTCCATCTGATGAATACCGCCTGGCTGGTTTCTGGCTGTCGCTCTTGCCTAGCAGCCTAGCCTTAAGATCCTTCCTTGGCCGCCGCCCCTCCACTGGCGCTTCCCCACCCGTGTAAAGGTCTACACTACTCGTATTCTTTTTAGTTTTTTTTATTCATTTTGCCTTTTGTCTGCATTGTCATCATCTGCTTTTCCTAAGCGCTCGACGCCCTCGCCTCGCCGTCCTTGCAGACTTTCCTCGCAGACTTCCTCGCTGCTGTCCTCGCTGCTGCCTCGCAAACTACCCGCAGACTTGCCGTGGCCCCCTCGCTCCTTCCTTGCAGCGCCACCCCTGTCCCGTCCCACGGTGTAGACGGCAGGCACGACACAGCAAACCGCCCGCCACAAACCTCTGCGCGGCAGGAGCCAAGATCGACCCCCAACGTCCCCTCAAAACGCAGACCAGAACACAAGCAACCCGGGGAACGAGCGCGACGACAGACGAGACGAAGAGCGCCGCCAGCGACCAGCGAAAACGGGGATCCCGGGCCTGATCGCCACCTCGCCACCGTCGACGGGGATGGGAGCACGCCAGCCTCCGCCTGCGCCGCTTCTCGTCCTCCTTTTCTCGCCCGCCCCCCTCGACGACGGCACTGCCCACGCCCGCGCTGTCCTCGCACCGCTCCTCGCGCATCCCGGTGCATCCGGCGCTCCACCGCCCGCCTGCTCGTGACGACCGGCTCTGCGTGCCATGGCGTCGTCGTCCACCCCCGGCGTGTCCACCGGCGGCACGCCGACGTACAGCGCGGCCCCGAAGCCGCCGCGCATCCTCGCCTGTGTTTTGTGCCAGCATCGCAAGATCAAGTGCGACCGCACATTTCCGTGCGCCAACTGCACAAAGGTATGGATGTCCCTGCTTATCTCCGGGGGCGATGGACGGCTGACCAGTCTCAGGCCAACGTGGCGTGCACGCCCAGCACGCCGGCGCCGGCACGAAAGCGCCGGAGGCCGAACCAGGACCTGCAGGAGCGCCTCGCGCGGTGCGAGGAGCTGCTCAAGATCTACTCGAGCGCCAAGCCGGACGAGGACACGAGCGCGGGCATGCTGGGCCCGTCGCAGGGCCTGTTCAGCTCGGACAACTCGCTCAAGTGGAAGCCGCCCGGCAAGCTGATCGTCGAGGACGACGGCGGCGTGCGCTTTGTCGACTCGGTGCTGCTGAGCACCATCCACGAGGAGCTGCGCGCGATGCGCGAGATCATCGACAGCCAGGACAACGACGACGCGACGCCCGACACGGCGGCCACGCCCGACGACAACTCGGACCTGATCCTGGGCGGCATCGGCATCCACGGCGCGGCCGGCGCCGGGGCCCTTTTGGGCGCCGACGGCATCCAGCAGGTCGGGGCCACGCTCGAGCAGCTGCAGCCGGCGCCCGCGCACATTTTCCGCCTGTGGCAGATTTTCCTGGAGCGCGTCAACCCGCTGACCAAGGTCGTGCACGTGCCGACGCTGCAGCCCTACCTGGTGGAGGCCACGAGCGGCGCGCCCCGGCTGCCGCCGAGCGTGCAGACGCTCCTGTTTGCCATCTACACGCTGTCGACCGTGTCTCTGACGCCGGACGAGTGCCTCGCCATGCTGGGCTACTCGCGCGAGACGGCGCTGGAGCGGTTCTCCAAGGGCGTGCGCCTGGCCTTGGTGCGCAAGAACTTTATGAAGACGTACGACCTGGAGACGCTGCAGGCTTTGGTGATCTACCTGGTGAGTTTTTTCTTTTTCTTTTTCTTTTTGTTCTTCGTTGGTCTGGAGACCGCTGACTGTCGAGATCTCTCTGCAAGGACGGTACAACCGCCACGCCGCGTGGATCTTGAACGGCGTGGTGCTGCGCATTGCGCAAAAGATGGGCCTGCACCGCGACGGCGAGCTGCTCGGGCTCAGCCCCTTTGAGACGGAGATCCGGCGGCGCGTGTGGTGGCAGATCATCATGGTGGACGCCAAGTATGCGCTCATGTCGGGCCTCAGCCACTCGATGCTGCCGCGCGTGTGGGACACCAAGGAGCCCAAGAACGTCAACGACGCCGACCTGTTCCCCGCGGCCACGGAGCCCGTGCAGGACCGCGAGGGCCCGACGGAGATGGCCATGGTGCTCGTGTTCAACCGGCTGGCGCGCTTCCTGGTGGAGACGCCCGGCGTCGAGCCCATGGTGCTGCTCAGCGACCACGAGGCGTTCCGCGGGCCGCACGGCCCGTCCAGCCAGCAGCTCGACATGTACCGCATGCTGATTGCGAACCTGGCGCAGAGCCTGCTGGAGATCACCGACAAGTACTGCGACCCGACGGCCGGCCCGCTGCACGAGATGGCGCTGGACGTCAAGGCCGAGGTGCTGCAGAAGCTCGAGCACATGCTGCTGCCGGCCAAGGAGCGCGAGTTTAGCGACGAGGTCAAGACGCCGCTGGACCACGTGTTCCAGGTGGCCGTGGAGGCGACGATGCACGACAACGAGCTCAAGATGAAGGCCAAGAACAACATGTTTGCCTGGTTCTCGCGCCTGTACTTCCAGGACAGCATGTTTATGTTTATCGTCGGCCGGCTGTGCATGCGCACGACGGGCAAGCTCGTCGAGAAGGCGTGGATCGCCGTCGAGACCACCTACGACAACTACCCGGACCTGTACGACGTGACGCAGCGCAGCTACTACCAGATTGCCATGTTTGTGCTGCGCGCGTGGCGCACGCGCGTGGGCGTGCTGCAGGCGCGCCAGGGCATGGGCAACGTGATGCCCGAGCCGCCCGAGTTCATCACCAAGCTGCGCGCCGTCATGCCGGCCCAGGACGAGACCGCCACGCCGGCCGCGATGCTGTCCACCGCCGGCGCCGCTGGCGGCAGCGCCGGGCCGAACCCCGGCGGCGCGACGACGGCGAGCCTGGACGTGCACGTCAAGAGCGAGGACCCCTTGGCCGCGCCGTTCTCCACGCTGCCGGGCCTGGACGCTGGCCTGCCGATGGACCTTTCGGACATTTCGTCGGGCTACACGCCGTGCGCGTCCACGGTGGCCGACACGTCGGCGACGGCCGGCCCCACCAGCGCGGGCGGTGCGGGCGGTGCGGGCGGTGCGGGGATGCCCGTGGTGCACACGGCGGCGTCGTCCGACACGCTGGTGCCGTCCATTGACGAGCTGACGCTGCTGGACGAGGACAAGGTGATGCTGCCGCCGTCAGACCAAGCGCTGGACCAGTTCCTGGCGCAGTCGTACGTGGACCCCCAGAGCATCGACTGGGACATGTGGGGCAGCATGCTGCCGACGGACTCGTCCGTGTCCTTTGACACCTTTGGCATGAACCCGAACGCGCCGTGGTGATTCCCTGTTTGTGGGGAGTCGGTTGTTTTGCATTGGTCTCGGCGTTCTTTACAATGACTGTCTTGCTGTTGGAAAGCAGCTACCTTCGCCTCTCTGGATTTGCTTTGCTTTTCTTTTTTTGATTTTTTTGGTCTTCTGGACTTGACATTGGCCTCTCGGCAGGGCTTGGGCTGTGACTTGGCAAGGACTTGCTGCCGCATGTAGGCGGCATCGGAACGGAGTACCGGGGGGCTGTAAGCGAGGCCGGCGATCGAGCCAGTCCGTTTTCTCTTTACGCGACGGCAATGCAGCCGTGCCAGGAATTAGAAACGACCTGCTGCGGCTAATTTCTTGCTTGCACATGCCCGCACAAAGGGACAACTGCAATACAGCAGACGTGTGTGCTGACAAAAGTCTTTTAACGGCTGTTGTTTGATTGCTCTTCTGCATGCCTTTCTTCGTTCCAGCCAAGGCACGTCACGTCCTTTGAGAGTCGCGTCGGTGGTCGAACGCGGCCGGCCAGCAGTGCCCGATTGCTCGGGCCCGACAGGAGACTATATTGAAAGACGAACGGCGCCCGAGACAGCCCATTTCATTCTAGTGTGCTCCCTGCCGGGCCCGAAATCTATTTTGGGATGGCTCGGCCATGTTTAATTCCGACGCCTTGCGATTATATCGGCGGCCGTCCACTCGCAAGAGTGAGCTTTATTAGGCACGGAAAAGAGAAAAGAATAACCACAGCCATCTCATAGGCACCCCGACGGTATGACTGGGGATGGACGGCATGTCGGCGTCTTACCAGCCAGAGGCCCTGTCTCGAGGCCGCCCGCGTCAGAAGCCTGTTCGAGGCTGGCTTCGATCCACATCCGGGCCCTTTCTTTTCTGGCCGCGTGAAGCGTGCCAGTGCACTTTGGTGTGCTTGTTGTTGCGGCAACACCGACTTTATAGGGCTTATGGCTTTGCTAGACATGACCTGTCTGACCTCCTGCAGACGACGCGCCCATGTCCCCGCACTACGCCAAGGCCCGAGACGTGGAGTACTACGATGCTGTCTGCTCGGGGATTGCGCCAACGCCGTTCTGGCGCAGGAGATAACTGACGGACAGACGTTCCATCAGCAACGCACTTCGGAGCTGTTTGCTGTTTGCTCCGATCTGGAGGGCCAGACCGCACCTTCTCTCTTTGTGCTGCCTGCCAGCCGCAGACGGCAGCTGCGACCGACACTGGAGACGCCATTGTAGCCTCGGGCCGGCCCCGACGCGACACCGTCGGGGTTCGCGTGGTGGGACGTGCCCTTGCTCGCGCATCGCACCTTCCTGTGCAGCCCCCTCGCACGCTGTTCTCTTTTGCTGCTAGCACGGGCTTTGGCTTACCTCCGCCTGCTGTGCCCTTATATAATGTGAACCACGACACGCTCCTTCCGAGCCTGAATGCATGTTCTCGGGCAGTCGGGCAGGAAAGAGCGGCCGACGCCCGCACAGTGCACAATATATAGAACGCCACCCGGCCGCCTCCCTTGCCTCCTCTCGCAGCACCATCCACGCAGCACCATCCACGCCCAAAGACAGCCCCGTCTCGACACAGCACCCGCGATGCCATTGCCGTTCCGCAAGGCAAAGAAGCCGGTCACGCCGCCCCCCGGGGCCGCGCCGGCCGCGACAGCAGCACCGGAAGCAGACCTCGCAACCGCGGACGAGGCCGACGGTCCGGACCGCCAAGACGGCCCCGGCCTCGCCCGGGTCGACACCACAGCCACCGAGGATGTTGAGTACCCGTCGGGCCTCAATCTGGTCCTGCTGCTGGTGTCCCTCTACGTCAGCATGTTCCTCGTGGCCCTCGACCGCCTGATCATCGCCACGGCCATCCCCCGCATCACCGACGACTTCCACTCCGTCGGGGACATTGGCTGGTACGGCAGCGCCTACCTGCTGACTACCTGCTCCTTTCAGCTCCTATTTGGTAAGCTCTACACCTTTTTCAGCATCAAGGCCGTGTTCCTGTCGGCCGTGCTGCTGTTTGAGGTGGGCTCCGCCGTCTGCGGCGCGGCGCCGTCGTCCGTCGCCTTCATCGTCGGCCGCGCCATTGCCGGCATCGGCTCGGCCGGCATCTTCACGGGCACCATTGTCATCTTCGTCTATGCCGTGCCGCTGCGCCAGCGCCCGTTCTACCAGGGCCTGTTCGGCGCCGTCTTCGGCTTCGCCTCCGTCATCGGGCCCCTGCTGGGCGGCGCCTTCACCACAAAGGTCTCGTGGCGCTGGTGCTTCTACATCAACCTGCCTTTTGGCGGCATCGCCATGGTCTTTGTCTTGTTTCTGCTCCGGATCCCCGACCGCGGCACCACCAAGATGTCCACCTGGGCCAAGCTGCGCCAGCTCGACGGCCTCGGCACCTTTTTCTTCGTCCCGGGCTGCGTCTGCCTGCTGCTCGCCCTGCAGTGGGGCGGCGCCTCGTACGCGTGGAGCAACGGCCGCATCATCGCCCTGCTCACGCTGGCCGCCGTGCTGCTGCTGGCCTTTGTGCTCGTGCAGGTGCTGCGGCCCGCCACCGCCACCGTGCCCCCGCGCATCTTTGTCCAGCGCAGCATTCTCGCCAGCGTCTACGCGGCCCTCTGCATCGGCGCCCAGATGATGATCTTTGTCTACTACCTGCCCATCTGGTTCCAGGCCATCCAGGGCGTGTCGGCCGTGGCCTCGGGCATCCGCACGCTGCCGTTCGTGCTCAGCATGATCATCAGCTCCCTCGTGGCCGGCACGCTCACGGTCCGCGTCGGCTACTACTCGCCCTTTATCATCAGCGGCGTCGTCCTCTCGTCCGTCGGCGCCGGCCTCCTCAACACGCTCCAGGTCGACACGCCCTCCGCCAAGTGGATCGGCTACCAGTTCCTCTATGGCTGGGGCTTGGGCAACGCCTTCCAGACGCCCAACCTCGCGGCCCAGACCGTCCTGCCGCGCCGCGACGTGCCCGTCGGCACCACCCTCGTCTTCTTCAGCCAGGTGCTCGGCGGCGCCATCTTTCTCAGCGTCGCCCAGAACGTCCTCGACGCCCAGCTCATCCGCCGCCTGCGCGGCATCCCCGGCCTCGACGCCGCCACCATCCTCAACAGCGGCGCCACGAGCCTCACCGACCTGCCCGCCGACGTCCGGCCCGCCGTCCTCGCCGCCTACAACGAGGCCCTCCGCAAGGTCTTCCAGGTCGGCCTCATCATGGCCTGCCTGACCATCATCGGCGCCCTGGCCATTGAGTGGCGCAGCGTCAAGAAGAACCAGCCGGACAGCGGCAGCGCCGTCGAGGACGTTGAGGACGGTCAAGACGGCCAGGCCGAAAAGGGCGCTGCGGCCGACACGCCGACCGCGAGCCGTGTGCCTGCCACGGCCGAGTCCGACCGCGAGTCCGTCAAAGGGCCAGCGGGAACGTCGACCGGCGGCGAGGATGCGACCATCGCCGCGGCCGGCACTGAGGAAAAGACGTAGTCGGCACTGTTCTCCCTTCTTTACTGGGATCAGCCTCTCTTCTACAAGATTACATTTCTTAGTCTTTCTTTTTTTCATTGTTTAATTGTTATTTTTCTTTTATATACACGACCGTCTTACTCTTTCCGGCGGTATATCCACACCTTGTCGAACAAGTCCTTCTGCTTTTTATTCCCTTGACTTAGCATTGACGGGCCATTATATGCCGTCTATAAATTATCTACATGAGAATTTAGGTCCTTTTAATATAAAGATATATTAATAGCACGGCTCGTATTTTTCCCAAAATACCAGCTCTGCTTCTATTGACGGGCGCTTGGCAACAGCAGACGAAACAAAGACAATGCAAAGCGGGTGAATAGATTCGTGTCGCCCAGCATTGGTCGGAAAGCGCCTGAAATAATTTTGGAGATGGACATCCAACGGAAGAAGATGACGCCGAACAGCGAAACACCAGACATTGAATTAGACGTCACAGAAAGGACCAACGGCAGACCCAAACGAACCAAAAGTCAAATCATGATTGAGGAAACAAAAGACAGAAACACCCCTCCGTGTCCGAATCTAAACCGAGAGAATGCTGTACTTGAACAGGGAGACCAGACATCAAGACAAAGACGTGTAGCAAAGAAGAGAGAAAGGGAAAAACAAAACAAAAAAACAAAGAATAAAAGGCCAAAAACAAAACCGAGGGTGACCGAAACGTTGACCCGAAACGACCTTTGCCATGTTGAAAATCAAAGACGGGTAAAAAGAGCAAGACTATGCGTTTTTGTCAAAAAGGAAAACCAAGAGAAGGGAAAAAGGGTAGATAGTACATAAAGGTAAGGTAAAAGGGTGGAAAGATTATGCTCCAGCCGTCATCCGTGGCCAGCGAGGGTATAAACCAGAGAAGAAAGAAAGAAGAGAAAGAAACAAGAGAACAGAGAATATAGGGAAACAGAAACGCAAAAACGGCTGCATTAGTTGAGGAAGCCCTTGCAGGCCGTGGTGCCGCAGAGACAGGGCACACGGTCCTCCGGGTTGTCTTCGGGCTCGAACTTGTAGTCGTACGTCAACTCTTCGTCTGGGACCGTTAGTACTCGTCTGTCTCGCCCTCTCGCCCACTCCCCCAGAAGAAGAAGAAAAAAAAAAAAAAAAAAAAAAAAAAAAAAAAAAAAAAAAAAAAAAAAAAAAAAAAAAAAAAAAAAAAAAAAAAAAAACTCACTCTGGGCAATATCGCGCAGCGCGTAAATGACAATGCGCTTGCTGCCCTCCACCTTGATGATCTTGGCCGTGCAGTTGGGCATGCAGCTGTGGTTGATGAACCGCGCAATGCCGCCCTTTTTCGTGGCGTCAATCACCGTGGCGTCGTCGATGCGGAACAGGTAGCTGCTGCCGATGCCCGCGCGAATGTACGCGCGCTCGCGGATCGTCGCCACCGACTGGCGCACCTCCTGGCCGACGTACTCAATGATCATGTCGTCCTTGGGGATGCTCTCCATGGCGTACAGCCCCCAGTTGTGGATGGCCGAGCGCGCAAACTTGACCGTCTTCTTGCGCTTCTTGAGCTGGTTGAACCGCAGCACGTCCGAGTCCTGGCCCGCCTGGCCCAGCGTGCGCTTCTGGTCGTTGAGGTCGGCAATGTACCGCCGCTGGTTCACGCGGTTGGCCCGCGAGCTGCCCCGCGACGCCGACGCCTCCGTGGCCACCTTGGCCGCCGCCAGCGCCGCCGCCTTGCCGGCCGAGCCGACGCGGGCCTCGCGCTCCTCGCGCGCCTTTTTGACCTTGAGATGGTGCGGCAGGTACTTTGACTTTTCCGAGTTGAGAATCTTCTTGACGCCTTCTGTGCGCGCGCAGCCCGTCGCGTTGGGAACGTAGTAGCCCTCGATGCGCGGCCGCGCCAGCGCTTCCTGGATGGCGGCCGCCGCGGCCGCGGCGGCGGCTGCCGCTGCTGCTGCCGCTGCCGCCGACGAGCTGCCGGAAGCAGCAGCCTTTTCCGCCAGAGCAGCGTCAATGACCGACTGCCCTTCGGCATTGAGCTGCGTGACGCGCTCGTGCTTCCACAGAAGCATTTCGTAGTCGCTGGAAGCGCCACCGGCGGCCTTGGCGGGGCTGGCTGCGCTCAAAAGATGGCTGTACTTTTTGCCAAGGCGATCCGGGTCCGGCAGGTCGGCTGCGTGCAGGCCGAGCGAGCGCAGCAGGTCGAGGGACGGCCGAAAGTCCGAGGGCGTCGCGAGCGACCGCGTGAGCGTCTCTCCGTAGATGTGCGGATCGAGGGGCCGTCTCTTGTCGACAAAGTCGGCAATCTCCTGTGCTGTGCGGCCGGCCTTGACGGGAGCGGCCGCGGGGGCGGCGGCGGGAGCGACGGGGGTCGCAGCCGCAGCCGCAACCACAGCCTTGGCAGTCTTGGCCTTGGGCTTGGCCGCTGGCGCGGCAGCAGGCGCCACGGCCTTTTCCTTGACGGCGGCGGGCTCGGGTGTCTCCTCAGTCCTCTTGGCGGCCTTGGCGGGCACTGCGGGTACTGCGGACTTCAACTCCTGGCGCTCCTGCTGGATCTGCTTCTTGGTCTTCTTGGGGGCCGTCTTCTTTGCGGTGCTGGGCTTCTTCTTGTCCGCGTCGTCCGGGACGGCGGGCGCAGGGACGTCGTCCACGGCCATCCTGTCGCCGTCCTTGGGGGCGAGCACAGCATTGTCTTCTTGAAACTTGGTCTCGACCGACCCAATCGACACGCCAAACAGCTCTTCGTCGGTGCGCTTCTGGCGCTTGATCGCGGCCTCCATCTGCAGGTCCAGCTTGCGCTTCTTGGCCGGTATCTTTGCCGTCGTGGACGCTGCCGTCGTGGACGCTGTCGTCGCCGTCGTCGCGCCAACGTCCGTGTCGGCAGGCGTGGCTGCGTAGCTCGCCTCGGTCATGGAGTCCTCGTCGCGCGCGGCCCAGGGGGCGAGCGTTTTCTTGAGCGCGCGGCCCTCGGCGTCGGTCTCGTCGTCCTCGTCCTCGCCGTCCTCGCCGTCCTCGCCGTCCTCGCCGTCCTCGTCGTACTGGACGTCGCGGTCGACCTCCTCGGTGTCCCGGCCGCCCACGGAGAAGCGGTGCTCGGTGTCGTCCTCGGACTCGTCGTCGCTGTCGTCCTTGAGGCGGTAGTGCAGCGAGCGGAACGCGCTGCGGGCGGCCGCGGCCGTGCCCTGGGCGCGCTGGCGCGCAAACGGGTCAAACAGACCCTGCTTGCGGACGGCCGCCAGCTTCTTGGCGCCCTTGGCTTTGCGGATGCGCGGCAGGGCCGCGACGTCGAGACGGCCGGTGCGCCGCTCGATGGGGTCGGCGCGCGAGTTGGGCGTGCTGATGGGCGACGGCTTTTTCGAAGACGAAGCGTCGGCGCTGCGGTCCGCCTCGGCGTCCTCGTCGTCAAACAAGAGGGCGGCGGACAGGTGCGCGCCGCCCAGGTTGTGGCGGCGCTGCTGGGCGGCGTGGTTGGCCGGGTCCAGGTAAGTGAATAGGAGGGGGGCCGCCACGTCGGCGCGGATGTGGCGAATGAGGTGCTCGACGAGCTCCAGGCGCACGGCCTCGGCGGCCGCGGTCACCGGGTCGTAGTCCTTGGCCCGCTGCCGCTTCTCCTCCTCGAGGTCGGCCTCCTCGTCCCTGCGCGCCTGCAGCTTCTTGTCGCGCGCCAGCTGCTCCTCTGTCTTGTCGGCAGGCAGACTGCGGCCGCGCTGGCTTCGGGCGGCCGGCGCCGTCGGCGCACCGGCAACGGGCGTCGGGGCCGCAGCGGCATCGCGCTTGTCCTCGTGGACACGGCCCGCGTAGCCGCGGGCGTACAGCTTCATGACGAGCTCGTATGTGAAAAAGGGGCTGCGGTTGGCGTTTTTGTAGCAGCGCTCGGCGTCGGCCTGGCCGTGGACGCCGTCCCGGAAGACGATAAAGTAGCCGGACGGATCGGCGCGGATCTCCTCAAAGTGCTGCATCTTGAGCCGCCGCCGCATGTGCCCGATTGTCTGGAAGACCACCGGCACGTGGTCGCAGCTGATGAAGATGAACGGCGTGTGGGGCAGCCGGGGCGCAATGGGCTGCTTCTCGATGCACTGGCCGGGCGGGCCGTCGGGAACCGTCGTGGGCGTCGCGGTCGTCGCGGTCGTCCCGGCCGTTGCAGTTGTCGCGGCCGACGCGGCCGACGCAGGCGCCATGGCAGCCGGGCCGCGGGGCGCCTGAGCGGCGCCAACACCGGCAACTGCACCGGCAACCGCGGCGGCCGCACCAGGCGCCTGCTGCATCCGCAGAGCAGCCGGGCCGCGTGGCGCCGTGGGCGGTGCGCGCATGTTGGCCGGGCCGCGCGGCGCGTTGCTGGGGATCTTTGCATTGGCCAGGCGCTCCTTTTCCTTGTCGCGGCGAAGCGCGGCTTCCATCATGCGGCTGCTCTTGCGGCCCTCGGGGTCGTACTCGACGCGGACCACGTTGCCCTCGACGCGGCTCCCGTTCAGCTGGCGCACGGCTCGGCGGGCGGCGTCAATGGCCGTGACGGGCACGGGACGCACGCGGCTCGGCTTGGTGTCGCGGTACCGGAAGGTGCCGAAGCCGAGGTAGCTGCCCGTCTCGGGGTGCATCTTGTTGCTGCTCTCGGCAATGTCGCCAAACGAGGCAAACAGCGCGACGACCTTGCCAAAGGGCACGAGCGGGTTGAAGCCGGACACGACCACCTGCGTGGGCGGGCCGGGGCCGAGCGAGGTGGCGGGATCGTAGGGATACGGCTTGAGGTCGTACGGCGCATGGCGCAGGCGCGCGCGCGCGAGGTGGAAGTCGACGTTGATGTAGTTGAGCCGGCCGCCTTTGGCGAGGCGCGGGTCTGCGGGGGGAGCGTCATCTTCCTAGAACAGGTATTAGCACATGACTTTTTTTCTTTTTTCTTTTTTCTTTTCTCTCGCCGTGATAAGATGACACTCCCGCCCGCAGACCCTTCCATTCTTTTGCAGGCTCCTCCTCTTGCGGTCCGCTTCCTGTATCTCTTGTGTGTGTGTGTATGCGCGGCTAGAGGAGAGCATCGGGTGGGCGTGTCGTCTTCGAGCACAATCAAGATATGTAGAGGAGGTCTGCGTGAGGTGCGCCTGCGTGTGTTGTCTCTTGCCCACAGCATGTGCACAGGGCATACGTACCGAGCCAAATTCGCGGAGAACGTGCTTGCCGCGCCGCTTCATGTCGCTCGGGACGGCGCTCTTGTCGGCTGGCAGCTGCGGGTCATAGACACAGGCGATGCCCTGCACGCGGCGGCCCGGGTCGCGGGCGGGCGCGCGGTCGACGAGCATGGCGGGGAGCCCGGCGGGGGGCGAGTGGCCGTTGGCCAGCAGGTGGTCGGAGAAGGAGGGCGAGGAGTGGGCGGGCGTCGGCACAAGCTGTGCGGGCGGCGGCGGCGGCGGCAGCGGCGGCGGCGGCGGGGGGTGCTGCTGCGCCGGCGAGTGGTCGGCCGTGACGGGCGTGAGGTAGCTGCTGCCGGCGGCGCCGTTGCTGCTGCTTGTCGATGGCGGGGGGCAGGCCGGCGCCGGCAGCGCGGACGGTGCCCCGGGCGGCCCGTTGGACGGCGCCGCCGCCAGGCCGTCCGGGCCGGGATCGACGGCGTCGGCGACACCCAGCGCGGCGCGGGGCGATGGATGCGCTGCCGTGCCCTGGCTGTCGCGCGGGTAGGGGCCGGGGGGGTCGGAGGCCCGCTGCTTGCTGGTTGCCCGCTCGCGCTCGATGGCCGTCGCGCGGTCCCGTGCCGCCCGGGGCGCGGCGGGGAAGAACTGCGCGAAGCCGGCACCGGATGCGGGAGGCATCACGGCGAGGCGAGGCGCGAGGAGCGAGGAGGAGCGAGAGGAGGGGAGCGAGGGGAGGAGAAGGAGAAGGGGGGGGGGGGGGAAGCGAGGGGGGATGCGTTATGGGCGGTGCAGCGATCCCCGCGTTCTTCTCATCGTCTCTGGTCGCGCCGGGAGCAGAAGCCGAGACGGGGCATGGGTTGGAAGCAGGCGCAGCGAGGGCGACGAGGCGCGGCGACGATGCGAGGAGATGCGATGAGACGCGCGGGAAAGGAGCCCCAGGCCAGACAAGGAAGATTGGCTGTGGGCGCGTGCGCGCGAGGAGCGGTCAATTCGGCGGAGCGAGCAGGCCGGAGCGCGCAAACGTCAATGGCCAGGGAGGACAGGGGCGCGAGAGGAGACGAAGACGAAGAAGCGAGGAGGAGAGGAGGAGAGGAGGAGGAGGACACAAAGGAGGGGGGTGCGTAGGCCGTGAGTAAGGAGCGCAGTTCGCGGCGGCCGAGCCAAAAATCGCGTCGCTGGTCGCTTTTGGCCGTGTCTAGTTTTTGTGCTCCGGCGTCTGCGGCGTCTTTTTCGCCTGCTCGCCCTGTTGGCGGTGTCGTTGGCGGTTTTGCGCTGGGGTCTCCTCTTTTCGACTGACTTTTGCTGGAGGCGGCTGAGGAGGCGGCTGAGGACGCGAGAAAGGGACAGCGTGGCGCGGGAGGAGCCTGGGAGCCGGCCAATGAGGTGTGTGCTGATGGCTGCGTTGGCGACGCGAGGCGATGACGGAAAAGTAAAGGGAAAAGGAAAGGAGAGGGAAAGGAAAGGGACAAGAAAAGGGGCAAAACAGAATTGGAGATGCGATGAGATCCAACGAGCAGTTACGAGTACAGGACGTCGTTGGACTGGACAGGAAGGCGCGTGTCTCCTGCGGCCTGTAGCATTGTACAATTGTGGAAGGCGCGAACAATAACAATGTACCTTTGGCGAGGCATGGTACGGCACGGTACTTTGGCACGCAGCCAAAGAGCGGTCAGGTATGCACCGTGCACTTGAACAGTGTGGACACTGTATAATATACTGTGCTCGTTTAACAAAATAAATCTTATTACAAACGATAGCGAAAGCGGTCCTGTTCCGATTCCCGACAAAAAGCCAAAGGACAGAACGATACAAAACAATGCAAGAACAGTCATGAGCGGTGCGTCGTATGCGACGCAGAAAGAGCGCCGAAAGAGTGTCGTGTATCCAAACGCCCCAGAAAGACGCCACAGCCGTCAGGTAATGCACAAGGACGAGCAAACAAGAAACAGACAAGAGAAACAGACGATCTGCCGCCTCACGACGGGACGTCCATCTGAAAGTCGTCGTCGAGGTCGTCGTTGACAAACGTGCCCAGGCCGCCCAGGCTGTCCTGCTCGTCGTCCACGTCCACGTCAAAGATGGAGAGGAACGCCGGCGACCGCGGGCCACCGACGTCGCTGCGGCCCATGTCGCCGAGGCCGGCCTGCTCCAGCGCGCGAGGCGCCGCGGCAGCTGTGCCCGCGCCGCTGGGCGTGCCGGCGACAGGACGGCCGCCGTCCGGCGCCCGCTTGACGGCGGCCGTGGAGCGGACCGTCGAGGACGCAGGCGGGCGGGCCGCAGGAGCGCCGCTGCCGCGGACCAGCGACAGCGCCGTCCGCCCCTTGTTGTAGCCGAGGGTCGTGCGCGACGCAGTCTCGGCCACGGGGCGCTGCAGAGTACCGGCCGTGCGGCTCTTGGGCCGCAGCGGCAGGGCGGACGACGGCTTGCGCAGAGGCAGGCCCGACAGAAGCGACGACGAGACGGACGACGCCGAGGACGCGAGTTTGGGCGCGGCCTTGGGGGCGGCCTTGCTCTGACCGGCGGTGCTCGAGCCCAGCGCGCGGCTGGTCTTGGTCGACAACGCCAGGGCCGACGCGGCCGTGCGCGCGGCAAGGGTGCTGGGCGGTGCCTGCGGGTTCGTCTCGCTTTGCTGCTTCTGCTGCTGCTTCGCCTTGCGCTCAAAGTACGCCTTGCTCGCGGGCACGTCGCCAATGGACCAGTCGAGCGCGTCGAGGTCCTCCTGCACGCGCAGGTCGAGCTTCTCAAACGCGCGCCTCTGCTGCTCGGCAAACGCCTTTTCGCGCAGCGGCACGCCGTCCGCCTCGTCGACCGGGTTGTAATAGTGGTCGTAGACGCCGCGCAGCCGGTTCTGCGGCTGGAACGCCGCAAACGTCAGCACGCCGTCGGGGAACACGTCCGACTCGTACGGCCGCGCGGGCACGCGCGGCGGCGCGTACTCAATGTCCTCTTCGTGCGCCGCGCCCACGTCGCTCAGCACCGACAGCTTGGACGTGTTGGCGCGCGGCGTGGCGGCCCTGGGCCGGCGCCCGGTCGCCGGCCCGCCCTGCTGCTTCTGCGACTGCTGCTGCTGCTGCTGCTGCTGCGACTGCTCAATCTCCCGCACAATGTCCTTGACGCCGCCCGCCCGGCTCTTTTGCTGCTGCATCTGCTGCGCGTGCTGCGCCGCGTGCGCCTTGGCGTTTGTCGTCTTGTTGCCCAGCGGTGCGCGCGCGGTCCGGGGTTCTTTTTTAATTCACATCAGCGTCTGTCCTCTTTTTCGTTCTCGCCCGCCCTGTGCGACTCACCCGACGGCGTCACCAGCGTGCCCTTGCCCTTGCCGACGGCTCGCATGTTCTCGTCGCCGGGCCGGCCGCCCAGCACGCTCTTGCCTGCTATCCGGGCCGTCCCATGGCCGTCGTTCAGGGGCACCTTGCCCGGCGTGCTGAAGCTCTTGCCGCCGGGCGTCTTGGGCCCCAGCGCATGGCCCTTGCCGGCCGCACCGCCCACGCTGTGGCCAAACAGGCGGTTCTCCTGGTCGCGTGCGGCGAGCATCGTCGCGGTGGCCGAGGTCTGGCCAAGAGGCGAGTCGAGGGGAGGCAATTTGAGGCGATTCGATGCGTGTCGGAAAACGGTCCTGTTGTCGTCGTGAAATGTTGAGAGACAGACTTGAATCACCCAATGGAGGTCGCGTCGAGAGAGGATTCTGGGATGCGGTCGTCGTCGGCTCGCCGTTGTTGTTGTGTCGCCCAGGCAGAGCTCGGCAGAAACGCAGATTGTTTATTTCGGGTTAGCCTGTTGACTGTCGTTGGTAGGGTAACCAGGGCCTGCGCTGAGACATTGGGCCGGCGCCCGCCCCTAGCAGTGTCTGTAGCGGTTCACGTCGCTGTAACAGAATTCTGCCGCCTAGCGCACCACAGACTGCGTTATGCCGCGACCATGTACGGCGTATGCAGCCACTTCACGGTCCACCGCGACAACCCCACCTTCCATTTGCTCTCCGTGCTTCTGGCTCTTTCCTTGCAGACGCCCTCGTCGTAATACGAGTAAGAAGAGATACGAACGGCTCCTGCCTGTTTGGCGCTCGGAGCATGGGCCACACACCCTTTCCACCTGCTAATCCAACAACGCAGGCCGTGCCTTCCCTCCCCGCGGTTTTGGACTGTGCTTTGTCGACACCTGCTCGTCCCACTAAAGCCTGCGCGGGCAACCACGGCCAGAAAAGGAGGGGCCGCACCTGCCCAAACGCCCCCATTTCCCATTTCCCATTTCCCCTTTTCCTTTTAAAACCGTTGGAATAGTTTCGTGTACCTTTTTGTCTCTTCCCTTTCCTCTCCTCTTTCTTCTGCTCTCTCGCTATCTCGACACTGCACATTGCATCCAGCAGCGCATCTTGCATCGCCCGCCGCACGCACCACCGCCCGACGCCCGCACACCCGACTTCACCGCCACCATGGACCGCATCAAGGAGGTGAGTTCCGGCGGCCGCTCCGGCGAGCTCGCCCGGGGTCTACCGGCCCCGTCCGGAGCAGCGCGCAGCCCGGCGGTGGGTGAGATGGATGGTGCTCGCAGAAACACTGACGCCTCGCTAGAAAATGACCCAGCTCCGCCTGGAGGCGGACGAGGCCTCGGCGGCCGCCGAGGAGAGCAAGGCCAAGGTCAAGGCCCTGGAGCAGGAGCTCACGGCCAAGGACCAGGAGATCAACTCGCTGAACCACAAGATCACGCTGCTGGAGACCAACGTCGACGAGCTCGAGACCGCCGTCAAGGACGCCAAGAAGGCCGCCGAGGAGGCCGCCGAGCTGCGCGCAACCAACGACAACCTCTCGCGCCGGCTGCAGCTCCTCGAGGAGGAGGCCGAGTCCGCCGACAAGACGCTCCGCGAGACCAACGAAAAGTACGTGGCCGCCCGCCAGAGACTGCGCGCCCCCACGCCGCTCCCGCGGCCGGCGTCGGCGGCCGTGGCCAGCGCGTTCCTGCAACACGTCCACACATACCCCCTGACAACCAAAGGTGTTTTCTTTTTCTTTTTCTTTTACCGCGTTGCTGACCTTTTTCCGTGCAGAATTCGGCAGACTGACGTCAAGTCCGGCCACTTTGAGCGGAAAGTGCAAGCCCTGGAGAACGAGCGCGACGCATGGATGCAAAAGTTTGACGAGATGGAGATAAAATACAAGGCCGTCACCAAGGAGCTGGAAGACTTTCAGCACGAGATTGGCGCCATCTAGGCCGAGACAGGGAACGAGCGGGGGCGAGAACGACACGCGTTTGTCTGCCGAAGCCGTGTGCAGGCCGACGTCGACAGCGGCGTCCACACGGCACGGCCGCTTGCAAAGAGGAGGCATCTGTCTTGGGTTGTTTGGCGGAGGCCGGTTTTGTGTGCTCCGCCGACGTTGCTGTGCACGACCACGTTATACATTTCAATACGCATACCATTTTGTCTGTCAGGCGTTGCCCGTAGTTTATAGCCAGTGTCTCGTGTGTGCTCCGTCTGCGGCTCTACCGCTTCTTTCTGCCCGTCTTGGACAGCGAGCGCTCAATCTTGCTCTCGTACCGGAACTTTTTCTTTTTTTTCTTGGGCCGCTCCCGTTCTTTTTTCCGGTCCTTTCCGGCCTTGCCGTCCTTTGCGTCCTTGCCGCCGCTGCCGTCCTCGCCGTCGCTGCCGCTGCCGGCCTCGCTCGCCTCGCTGTCGCTCGTGTGCCGCCCCGAGAGCGCGTGCATTCCCTCGCGGTCCACGTCGACGGCCTCGACCGTCACCGTCGTGTACCTGTCCTCGTCCACGTACTCTTCTTCGTGGTCGACAAACGCGGCCGCAGCCGGCGCGGCCGGCGCGGCGTCCTCGATCCCGCCCCATTCGTCCTCGTCGCCGTCCTCGCCGTCGTCGCCGGCCTCCTCCTCGTCCGTCACCTCTTCGCCGCCAGCCATGCGCGCCGCCCGCAGCGCCTCGTTGACCTGGCGCACATGCTCCTCGACGTCTTTCTGGCGCTGCTCTTTCAACTGGGGGGGTTAGTCCGTCTCTCCGTGTGTGTGTGTGCTTCTCTCCCTCTCTCTCTCTCTCTCTCTCTCTCTCTCTCTCTCTCAAAAAAAAAAAAAAAAAAAAAAAAAAAAAAAAAAAAAAAAAAAAAAAAAACGTCGCCACGCACCTCTTTCCGAAAGGCAATCTTTTCTTGGCGCGCCTTTGCGGCGGCCACCTCCTGGGCCTGCTTCTGCCGCTGCAGCTTGCGCTTGTGGAAGCCGGTGAGGTAGTCGGAGCGCGCGCTGTCGTCGAAGCTGATCTCCTCAATGGCAGACTCGGCCTTGCGCTTCCTGCGCGGCGGTGCCACCAGCGCATTCTTTTTCTCGCGGGGGCGTGTGATGAACATGGCGGCGGGCGGTCTCGCGAGCAGCTGTGTCGTGGCGTTGAGAGACGACGTCGTGACGGTGACGGTGTTGCGGTCGAACTTGAGGAAAAAAAAAAAAAAAAAACTTATCGCAATGGAAGGAGGTACCTGCAAATACATATACTTTTGGCGGAAGAGAATGTATCGTCTAACGCGATAAGGACCGCTGTAAATAGGCACCTGAACCGCTGGAGCCAGCCGCCTCGAGCGCTAACACGGTGCTCGGCGAGACCTCCTCGAGCTATCACTGCTCGTAGCCTCCCAGCCAATTTTCCCTCAAAACTACCATCCGTCCATCCACTGCATCGACGGCGACTCCGCATCGCGACGCATCACGACCAACACGCGGCCGCTCTCCCGTGCCATCCTCGTCTTCCCCGCCGTCCTCGCCGGCCGCCATGCGCGCATCCATCCTCGCCGGCCTGCTGGCCGCGGGCTCGGCCCAAGTCTCTGCCTTTTCCGACTCGTCCCCCTTCCTCCTCTTCTCGACCTCGGCGTGAGTTTTTTTCCAGCGACCGTACCCATCACCGATTCATAGCCCACCTCCGGTCAACACGGCCACGGCCTGCCGCTCTCGTGCTAACTGCGCAGACTCCCCGCCGTCGCGGCGCCGGACCAGCTCCAGTCGAGCGAGCGCGTCCTCGCCTCGGCCAAGGCCCTCCTCGCGGACTGCCCGACGACCCGGTACCTGCTGGTGGCCCAGCCCAACGTCCACGCCAGCGACCTCTACGCGCCGCCCGCCTGCGAGGCCCACCGCCTGCGCCGCGCGCTGGCGGCCAGCGCCGTCCAGAGCCGCTTCGCCGTGTCCGAGGTGGTGTCCGTGACGGCGCCTGGCGCCGCCACCGCCAACAACAACCTGACGCTCGACGGGCTCGCGGCACACGTCCGGGCGGCGTGCGCCGCGGCCCGCGGCGTTGATGCGGCGGCGGCGCTCGTCGTCGACGAGCTGGCCCTGCCGGCCCTGCCGCCGGCGCCGACGTGCCAGGGCCGCGCCGAGGCCATGGCCGACAACGACTACGTGCTGGGCAACGCGCTCGACGACGCCCTGGCGCTGGGCGACGTCACCGTCGTGTACGTGGGCAGCAGCGGCATCAGCGGCAGCAGCGCGACGCACGCCGCGTACGAGGCCGCGTTTGACAACCCGGCACAGGTGCACGTCAAGAAGCGCATCGCCGAGCTCCACGCCCACGCCCACGCCCCCCGGGCGGCGCGCGATGCCACGGCCGGCCGCGACACGCGCGGCGTGTTTGAAAAGTACCAGTTCTTCACGCCGGGCATCTTCATGGGCCTGCTTGCGTTTTCCATCATTCTGAGCATCCTGTACGTGGGCCTGTCGGCGGTGGCCAGCCTGCAGGTGCCGTACGGCGCCTTCAACAAGGAGATGGGGCCGACGGCGCAGAAGAAGCAGCAGTAGAGCAGGGGCTGTTGGGCTGCTGTGGACTGCTGTTGGGCAGGCGTCTGCAGCGTCCGTTTTGGCGGCGGCCGTGGGCGTTTGGGTTTCTTTTCTGTTTGTCTGTTTGTTCTTTTGTCTTTCACAATCTATACGGGACCTGTTGTCCCGGCCGTTGTTAGATGTCATCATTGTATAGTATATCATCGATTGAGAAGCCGCCGCGTGAAAGGAATACAAATCCAGGCCTTTTATGTCCAGACGCCACAAAAAGAGAAAGAAAATAAACGAAATGAAAAAAAAAAAAATAAAAAAAATAAAAAAATAAAAATAGCATCTACACGAGGTGGCTCGGCAGCAGGAAATTGGCAATGCCCTCCCGCACGCCGTACTCGTGGCCGCAGTTGCCGCACACCAGCTTGCCCTCGACAATCTCCGTCTCGATCAGCACATTGTGCAGCTCCGCCAGCAGCGCGTCGTCGGACGCCAGGGCCTCGTCCGTGGGGGCTTCCTCGGGGAGGGCCGGGAAGCCGAGCTTGTCCGTTAGCACGGGGACATGCACACGCATGCGCACACGCAGGGCGCAGCAGGGGACGACGTACCTCGACCAGCGTGGTCCGCAGCGCCGGCCAGTCGAGGCGCTTGACAATGGTGGTGAGAAACGGCTTGTTGAGCGCGAGGTCGTCGTGGGCGAGCTCGGCGTCGCGGGGGTGCAGCGGGAACGAGGCCTGGGTGGCCTTGCAGGCCTTGACGGCACAGGTCATAAAGTTGAGGCTGAGGATCTTCATGGTGTTTTTGGAGAAAGCACAAAAGAAAAGAAGGAAAAAAGCCGTTGCATATCGCCGTGATAGTAGAGCCTCGAAAAAGTTTACATCATTGGCGTCAGGTCACGTGATTTGCATGCACAACCTCCACGGAAAACACACATTCGATTTTTGCATTGTTTCTCACCCTACACCACCACCCATCCGACAGTGTCTACGACAAGACCTTTTCGTAGCCCACGTCCTCCTCTGCCTTGCGCCGGCGCGAGACCTTGACCCAGACGCCCACGGCGGCAAGAATGACACTGAACAAGAGCCCCTTTTGGACAATCGACCACTCCGCCGAGCTGCCGTCGGCCGTGAAGGGGTTGCCGCCCGCAGCGGGAGCGGCAGGGGGGTCCTCCTTTTCGGGCTCCGCGCCGGCAGCCCAGTCCGCAGCGCCGTATTCCGGAGCTGTGTGGTTAGCGGTGTCTGCAAGCAAGACGGGTGTAAAGAAAGGGCACGATGTCCGGGAGGGGGGTCTTTTCTCTCTCGCTCCTGCCCTCGCGTCTGGAAATGTACTTTTTCTTGCTGCCCTCTCTACAGCTCGACGTGAATACCTTCTTCGGGCACGGGCAGCTCGCCGCTCTCGACAATCTTGACGGCCAGCGTGGGCCGGTCCTGGGCGCCCTTCTTGACGTTCTGGATCTTGTCGACAATGTCCCAGCCCTCGAGGACCTCGCCAAAGACGACGTGGCGGCCGTCGAGCCAGCTGGTGATGGCGGTGGTAATAAAAAACTGCGAGCCGTTGGTGTCCTTGCCGGCGTTGGCCATGGACAGCAGGCCCTTCTTGGAGTGCTTGAGCTTAAAGTTCTCGTCCTTGAAGCGGTCGCCGTAGATGGACTTGCCGCCGGTGCCGTCGCCCTTGGTAAAGTCGCCGCCCTGGATCATAAAGTCCTTGATGACCCGGTGGAAGGTCGAGCCGGCGTAGCCAAAGCCCTTTTCGCCCGTGGCCAGCGCGCGGAAGTTCTCGGTGGTCTCGGGCACCGTCTTGCCGTACAGGCCCATGACGATGCGCCCCAGCGGCTCGTCGCCGTGCGTAATGTCAAAGTAGACCTTGTGCGTGATCTTGGGGCCCTTGGCCGCCTCGGCCGTCTGCACAAAGAGGGCGAGGCCCAGCACCAGCAGCAGGCCCGCCGAGGCCAGCATCTGCCGGGGGTTGAACATGGTCGCGGAGGTGGCGAGCGTGACGGTCGAGAGAGTGAAGAACCACGTAGGGATGGGTTTGAGCTGCAGCATGGACGGAGATGGTGGAAGAAAAGGGGATGAGGACAGACTGGACGGCGTCAGGAGTACGCGTACTTTGGAGGAGAAGCTACGTTTCCGTTTCAAGTCCAGCCACTGGCCGATATCCGATTTGGATTAGTGTCGGATGACTAAGCAGTGTGCGCAGCGGGTGCTCAGCATGGACAGTTTCCGTATTTAAAAAATGCTGAAAAATGGCGGTTAATGAAAAGTGATTCCTAGCAAAGATACGATAGAGGATCGCGCGCTTGACAGGCTGTTTTACCAGCGCTGCTATCAAGAGGATGAAAGAATCGGCAGCCTTTATTAGTCAGCATAGTTTGGCTGTACGAGTAGTGCTCTCGAGTACGCATGTGTACGAGTAGATACAAGTTAACAGTGGCAAACAGATGGCGTCACGACGTTGTTGCGACGTCGGAAGGCACGCCGGAAGGACTCGGCTTTGCAGATGTCGTGGCCACCCAGTTATCAGATCCGTCCTGGGCATCAGATAAATCGCGACCAAAAACAGCGTTTAGAAGAGTGGAATTGTTCGTTGGCAGAGTATTTGCGAGACAAGTGACGCACATCCCAAACAAAACGAGACAGATATATGTACTATGGCGAGGACCGTAAACCAACAGACAAAAACAGACGAGTCCACACGCGACAGTCCCAAGTCATGCCGTCAGATTGGAGGCAGGGACACCTTGAAAAAGGACAGTAACGCCGTGCGTGGAAAAGCAGAATGCAAAAGGGCCGAACAAGCAAAAGGCCCATGGCAGACGGTCAGCCGTGCTGACGCCTCGTTCCCATAACGCCTCGAGTTTTTTTTTTTTTTTTTTGTTTTCGTTTTCCATTTTTTGACACCTCCGCCGCTCTACGCAGCCGCAGCCGCCTGGGCCGCGGCCGGAGCGGGCGGTGCGGCGTGCGACAGCGTCTTGCCGGTGCCGCTCAGGCTGGTGGCGGGGCGCTTGCTGCGGTAGTCGGCGACGGCGGCCTTGATGGCGTCCTCGGCGAGCATGGAGCAGTGCATCTTGACGGGCGGCAGGCAGAGCTCCGAGGCAATGTCCGAGTTCTTGATGGCGACGGCGTCGTCGAGCGTCTTGCCGTGCACGAGCGTGGTCAGGTAGCTGGAGCTGGCAATGGCCGAGCCGCAGCCAAACGTCTTGAACTTGGCCTCGACAATCTTGTTCGTGACGGGGTCGACGCGGATGTCGAGCTTCATTACGTCGCCGCACGCCGGGGCGCCGACGAGGCCCGAGCCGACCGAGGGGTCCTTGCGGTCCAGGGAGCCGACGTTGCGGGGGCGCGAGTAGTGGTCGATCAGTAGGCAGGGATAATGTTAGCAGGAGAACGAGAAAAAGCAGGCGAATCCAATGGTATAGATCTTGAAAGAGGGCTGCGCGGAAAAGGTGGTGATATCCCGTTTGGCGTGGGAGGGGGGTCTGCAGCGAGCCGCGATGAGGCACTTATCTTTCTCGTGGTACATGCGGCGCGCGCTCGGGACAGCGGCGGCCGGCGAAGCAGCCAGCGGACGGGCGGCAGCGCGGAGGGCCGTTCTGCCGGCGACGGACGCGGCGACGGACGCGGCGGCCGAAGACGCCGCAGCGACGGAGCGCGTCATTGTGCGAGCAGCAAACATGGTGAAGCAGCGATTTGGTGCGAAGCGGCTGTAATGGTCGAGCGGATGCGTCGGTTGACGTGCGAAAGGCGATGCGATGCGATGGAGAGGGGATGGGAATGAATGAGAATAGAACGAGAGAGAGAGAGAGAGAGAAAGAAAGAGATGCGTCACCGGCAGCGATGGATTGCAAATACGGAGGAAGGAGGCGAAAAAAGCATAAAGAGCTGCAGGGAAGGAGCCAAGGAAACTTTTGCGGGCTGCTGGAAAATCAAGCCGACCGACGGCGCTGGGGAAGGTGCGGGGCTGTGACTGGGCGAATGGGAGGCGAGGAGACTCGCCCAGGCTTGGCTATTTCGCTATCAATCTGAGGAGACGCAGGAAAAGCGAAAAGGATCGGCGATAGCATCAGATTACAGGCCGCTGCAGCGTGGAAACAGCGGGCTTTTCGCTCGGACTTTGCACTTTCGGAGTGCAGTTCCTGCCGGATGCCAATGTGCCTGTTTGCTGGGGGCTTTTGATGCGTTTCTCAGAAGTCTCTCGAATTTCGGTTCCTGATTCGGCCCAACTCGGAGAGACACTGACAAACGGAAAAGTTCCTGATTGGCCTCCCGACTGCGAATCGCGGTACGAGTACACCGTAAATTGGAACGCCTCCCTCCCAGCTCGATCATCGGCCTGCCTTGCGGCCGCGCGTTCGCCTTGCCTGTCGCGCCCGATACGCCTCGGCCGCGCTCTCGTCGCTGTCTTCAATGGGGTCGTCGTCGCAGTCGGGAATGGCCCGGATGCGGACCCGGTGGGCCTCGAACACGCCTGCGTCCGGGCCTGCCACGCATTGCGGCGGGACGGGCGCTGTGCTCCGAGTGCGTTCTTCGGGCGCCTCTCTGCTGGCAGCTCTGTCCTCGTGGCGTTCTTCGGGCGCCTCTCTGCTGGCGGCGCTGTCCTCGTGCCGGTCCGAGAAATCCTCTGGCGTGGCCTCCCAGTCAAAGACCGCATGGCGCGCGTCGTCGTCGTCGTCGTCGTCTTGCCCTGCCTCTTCCGACTCCGTGTCGTCGGCGATGGCCGGGGCCCGGACGCTGTCTGGCGTTGTGACGGCCCCGCCAGGCGATGCAGAACGCAGGCGACAGAGGCCGCCCGACACGCCCGGCGCCAGGACGGAGACGGCCGATGCAGCAGAGGTCGAGGGCGACAGAATGGCCACGCCCCCGTCCTTGCCCTCGATCTCGCCCTCGCATCGTTGCCGCTCCGGCCCAGACGACGCTCCCGCGACCGCCGCCTCTCTCGCCCCAGACACGTGGGACGGCGTGGTGATGCGGCTGCGTCCGTCGTCGTCGTCGTCGTCGTCGACAAAGTATGGGCTCGCCTGCGAGCCAAGCTGCTGTGCGTTGGCATGCGTACGCTGCCAGCTGGCGGAAGAGTCTGGCAGGCGGCCGTCCGCCGCCACCCGTCTCGAGGCAGGAGACCGCTCGTAGCCAAGCGTCGACGACGACGCGGGTTCGAGGCCAAAGGCGGCACTTCCAGTCTGCCCGCCTCCCCATCCCCAGACAGGGGCGTCCTGGCCCGGGCCGTACTGGGGAAACGCCATCGCGGGCGGCTTCAGGCCGGCCAGCGTCTTTGCCCCGGTCCAGTCGTCCATCGCCAGCAGCCGCTGCCTCTTTTGCCGGAGGGCCTCGTCGGCCGGCCCCGACAAAGGCGAGCGCGCAGGCCGCTTCTCCACGGGCCGAGAGGGGGCTGCCTGTTGGGATGGCTGGCTGGGCCCGCGCTTGTCGTCTCGCCCAGGAGCACAATCGCGCCGTTGTCCTGGTCCGGCCACGCTGTGTCCCGGCGCCTGGCCCCGCCCCGCCGCCCGCTCCGGCCCCGTCCGGGCTGCCCAGCCGTAGGAATGCCACTGCGAGGGCGGAAAGGCAAACGTGTCGCGGGAGGAGCTGCGGGCGCCACGGGCCGGGCTTTGCTGTCCGGAGCTGCTTGCTGTGGCGCTTCCGAAATCGTCTTGGCGGCGACGCATCGCAGGTGCGGTCCGATGGCGGCGGGCGTAGTCCGATCGAGTCCGACGGCGGTGGTGGACGATGGCGCCAATGCGATGGGATGGAGAAAATAGACAAAAGGACAAAGGAAAAAAAAAAGGAGACAACAAATCGACGCGAAGATGATGTCCCTCGGCGAGGAAAGAGCGATCCGAGTGCCTTCCTCTTACACTGTTGCACAGCTTGTATTTCCCAAAGAGGAATGCGCTCCCCGAAACGGGACGCTTGCGCCTGCCTCCGATCCAAAATGGTGCCATTCGCGGCTTCCGTCGCAAAACCCCACGTATTCATACCCACCTTTCCCAGCAGCCGCTGAAGATATCTTTGTAGCGTTTCTTTGCGTCTCGACGTCCTCTCTGCCGGTAGAATGCAACCGGAGCTCGTCCGCGTCTCGTCCCGCGCCGCCTCGTTTCTGTCTGCCCGTCTGGCACCCCGGCCCTGCTCCGCACGTGTGCTGCTGCCGCCCGGCCTGTTTCGCCGGCCCCGCCCTCTGCCTCTCTCGTCGTCGTCGTCGTCGTCGTCCTCCTCCTCCTCCTCCTCCTCCTCCCGCCCCTTCCACGCGCCAATGGCCAGCCCCGCTCTGCAGCCGGGCTCGGCGCTGCTGCGCAAGCCGCTGCGGATCGCGTGCATCCAGCTGGCCAGCGGCGCCGACAAGGCGGCCAACCTGGCACACGCGCGCGACAAGGTGCTCGAGGCGGCCGGGCTGGGCGCCGGGCTGGTGGTGCTGCCCGAGTGCTTCAACTCGCCGTACGGCTGCGACTACTTTCCCTCGTACGCGGAGCCGCTGCAGCCGTCGCCGCCGCCGGCGGGCGCGAGCCCGAGCTACGACGCGCTGGCGGCCATGGCGCAGGAGGCCGGCGTGTTCCTGGTGGGCGGGTCGATCCCCGAGGTGGCCGAGGACGCGGCCACGGGCCGCAAGACGTACTACAACACGTCGCTCACGTTTGGCCCGTCGGGCGCGCTGCTGGCCACGCACCGCAAGGTGCACCTCTTTGACATTGACCTGCCCGGCAAGATTGCGTTCCGCGAGTCGGACGTGCTGAGCCCCGGCAACAAGGTCACGCTGGTCGAGCTGCCGCCGTACGGCAAGATCGCCGTGGCCATCTGCTACGACATCCGCTTCCCCGAGCTGGCCACGGTGGCCGCGCGCCAGGGCTGCTTCGCGCTCGTGTACCCCGGCGCCTTCAACACGACGACGGGCCCGCTGCACTGGCGCCTGCAGGGCCAGGCGCGCGCCATGGACAACCAGGTGTACGTGGCGCTGTGCAGCCCGGCGCGCGACCTGGCGGCGTCGTACCACGCCTGGGGCCACAGCCTGGTGGTGGACCCGATGGCGCAGGTGCTCGTCGAGGCCGCCGAGACGGAGACGATTGTGACGGCCGACCTGGACGCCGACGCCATCGAGTCGACGCGCCGCGGCATCCCGCTGCGGACCCAGCGGCGCTTCGACGTGTATCCGGACGTCAGCGCGGGCAAGGTGCGATACGAGGAGTGAGTGTGCGGTACGAGGAGGGTGCTGGACGTGGATGTTGGATGGGATAGACAGCACACGGTTTACTGGGCTTTCAAGAATCCATCATCTGTTTGAGCAACTCTTTTGATTTCCGTAGGCAGCGCATAACAAAAAAACGCAAGCCACAAAGGACATAAGACAGACAGACAGAAGCACAGAAGCACAAAGCCTCCACACTACTGCAGGGCCTTGGCGGCAAAGCCCGGCAGGATGAAGCTGGCCTTGTGGATCTCGCTGTTGTAGTACTTGCACAGCCGGTCCTCCTCCTCGGGCGTCCACTTGCGCAGCGGCACCTTGACGTTGGCGTTGGGGTCCTTGCTGCACACCATGAAGCCGATCTGGCCCGACGGGTAGGTCGGGATGGTGGTGTAGGCGTACTCGGCCACGGCAAAGACCTCCTTGCAGTCCTGCTTGAGCTTGGTGATGAGCGGCAGGTGCAGCCACTGGTTCTCGGCTGCAGGCGCGCAACAGCAGCACGGGTTAGCGGCGTGGACACGGGCCAGAACGCAGGGAGGAACATACAACCTTGGGTTGTGATGACGCCGCCCTCGCGCAGCGCGCTGTGCAGCAGCTCAAAGTACGACTTCTTGAACAGGCTCTCGGCCGGGCCGTCGGGGTCCGACGAGTCGGTGATGATGACGTCAAAGGCGTTCTTGTAGTCGTCGAGGAACTTGAAGCCGTCGCCCACGTGCACCTTGACCTTGGGGTGGTCGAAGCCCGCCGCCATGCCGGGCAGGTACTGCTTGGACAGCCGGATCACCGCCTCGTCAATGTCGCACAGCGTGGCCTCCTCGACGCACTCGTGCTTGACCACCTCGCGCAGCACGCCGCCGTCGCCGCCGCCGATGACCAGCACCTTTTTGGGGTTGGGGTGCGAGTTCATGGCCAGGTGCGTGATCATCTCCTGGTACGAGAACTCGTCGCGCTCCGTGCACTGGATCACGTTGTCCAGCACCAGCACCGTGCCGTAGTCGGTCGACTCGAAGATGAGCACGTCCTGGTACTTGCTCTTCTCGTGGTGGAGCACCTTTTTGACGCGCAGCGTCATGGCCTGGCCGGGCCACATGTCGCTGATTTCGCGGAACCAGCCATCTGAGGGGTTAGCGGGAGAAAGATGTCGAAAGAGGGAATAAAAAAGAAAAAAAGAAAGAAAAAAAAGAAAGAAAAAAAAGAAAAGAAAAAAGATTGTACATGAGGGGCGATAAGATAAGCAAAGATTGACGAGGGCTGCACAACGTCTGCAGAGGATGGGAGCATAGAGAATCCGAGGGTGCGAATCGCGAATCGTGAGCCCTCTCGGCCTCGCCCTCGACCTCGCCCTCGACCTCGTCGAGACGCAAACGACAGCATCACCACCCACTGTCCACCGTGCCGGCGCGGCGTCGCTTACCCTTGATGGTCTCGTGCACAATCTCGGACATTTTGACAGAGGCGCGCGGCGGGCAACACAGTCGTCGAGCGGGCGTTGCTGGTGGAGGAGCCCAAAAAGATCGTCGGCGTGGATGGCGAGAAAAGGAAAAGAGACGATGCGAGCTTCGAAGCGGACGGGCCTGCCTTTTTAAAGAGTGTGCGAGCTGCAGGAGCGACCGGTTCATCAGACGTTCCTTCTACTTTTTGTCTGCGACTTGTATCGGTCCTTCCCTTTTTTTTTAAAGTGGGGTGCGTGAAAGAGTGACGGCCGGCAGCAGCGCAAAGATTTTTTCGCGCGTTTTTGTCATCGCTCCTTCCTCATTGCCCAAGGGCCGCGTCCACCCGCGCTCTCCCACGCAGACTGACCGTACGCTAATCGGATGGAAAACCTTTCTGTTAGGAATGACACTGGGCGATCTTTCCGTGAGGTGAAGGCTGAAGGCCTGTAAGTGCCTGTTAGCCCAATTAGGAAAGTACACACGACCACGATTTATGGCTGCATTTTTGGAAAATAAAAATAAAAGAAATAAGATGAATATCGATTTATATATACAGCGTCGAGAACAGACAGACTCGGAAAGAAAAAAGAGAATCGCAAGAGAAGAGTGGTGTGAGGCTTTGCAACTGCACTGGTATATACACATTCTAAAACAAAGGAAAGCCGACGACAGCAACGTAAAGAACGACAAAACGACACCGCTGGGTATATCCGCCCTGTTTGCTGGCTGCTGTGCTCTGTTTGCCGGTCTGGGTGTCTATTGCGTGACAAAGGAAAGTCAACGTTGAAAAGAAGGCAGTGCATCGTGAGATCGTCAGTCTTCTCCCTCTCTGCTCTTTGCTCTCTGCCCCCTGTTCCCTGCCCTCGTTTATGCGTCCGACCCCGGACCCATCTTGGACCCGAGAAAGGCCCCGACAGCCCCCACGACGGCGCCCAGGTTGGGGCTCGCCGCCCGCGTGTGGGCGGCCGACGACATCGCCGACGCCGGCAGCAGAAAGCTCTGGTCGATGCGCGCGATCCACTCCATCTTGTCGCGCTCGCTGCGCGCCGCAAACAGCCACGTGTTGTCCGTCCCGTAGATGGCAAACACGCCCGCCTGCAGCCGGTCGCTGAGCCGCTGCAGGCCCGGGCGTCGCTTCGGCGTGCCGTGCGCAACGCTGCCGCCGCTGCCCGTCCAGATGGTCGAGATCAGCCGCCCCGAGGATGTCCGCCGATGGCGCTGCGGCGTGCCGCTGGGCGTGCCGCTGGGCGTGCTGCTTGCGCTTCCATTGCCGTTGGTGCCGTTGGTGCCGCTGGTGCGGTGGCTCTCCGCCTCGCTGGCGCTGTCGTCGACGTGGCCGCTGCTGCTGCCGTCGACGTGGCCGCTGCTGCCGTTGATCTCGGACGCATTGTCGTCCTGGGCGTCGCCGTGGTCGTGCAGGTCAAAAAAGCCGTTGTGGCGGTAGTCGGGGTGGCGGCTCTCCAGCAGCCCCAGGATGCCGGGCTCGCTCTCGACGCGCGCGTTGCGCAGGCTGACAAGGCCCACCTCGTCGCCGTCCGTGACGTTGTGGATGTGCAGGTACGGCCGGCGCAGCTCGACAAAGCGCTTGATCCACCGCGTGGCGTCGTTGCTCGGCACCAAGAGGTAGCCGCCCTTGAGCACCTTGGGGTTCTTGGGCACGCGCACCACCGTGGCAACGAGGCTGGCCAGCTCCATCGCGTCCGACGACGCCACGCCGTCCGCCGGCGGCGCCGTGTTCTCGGGGCCGAGCAGCTGTGCCAGCGTGTCGGGGTACTTCTTCCACAGCTTGAGGCTCTTTTGCAGCACACGCCGCTCCTCTTCCGTATACGCGGAGGCTTCTTCCGGTTGCGCCTTGGCTGTGCTTTCTTCCTGTGGTGCTGTGTCAGCAGGACCCGCGACGTCTGCAAGAGGCTCCTCGTGGTCCGCGTGGTCCTCGCCGTTCAGTTCGGATGCACCCTCCGTGACAGCCTCTTCCGTTGCAGCCGCCTCGGCTGGCTCGGCCACCGCCTCCGGCGCCGCCAAAATTTGCGACGCGTCCGGCGTGTCCCGCAACAGCGCCTCAATGTCCTCCATCTCGCCCTTGCGCTCGCGCGTCGCCTCGTCCTCGTCCTCGACCCCGGCCCCGGCCCCGGCGGCGATGCCGCTCTCGGCAAGCAGCCGCGCCTCCATCTCGGGCGTCATGCGCGGCTCCGGGAGGCCGATGCGCTTCAGCGTGTTCTGCGCCGCGGCCATCTCGAGGACGCGCCGGCGCTTTTTGCGGGCCTGGATGAAGTCGCTCACGAGGGAGACGCCGCGGGGCGCCCAGGCCGCCAGGTTCTCCTCGCCCTTGACGTAGTCGTGCTGGCTGTCCATGCGCCAGAGGTCGCCGACGCGCTTGATGGGCGCGGGCCGCAGCGCCACGGTGAACATGGCCGTCGAGGACCGCACAAAGCGCACCGACTGCCAGAGCGCCAGCGCCGAGAGCATCGACGGCTGGCGCACAAACGAGCGCGCGAGCACCTGGCAGCAGACGGTGGCGGAGAACCGCATGGGCTCGGCGAGGCGCTCCGACGCAATCTCCCACCAGACGGTCATCTGCACGCGCCACTTGTCGGCCGTGACGCGGTCGAGCAGCGCCGAGTGGTGCTGGCTCGAGTCCCACTGGCCCGTCAGCGTGACGCTGCGCGTGCCGTTGGCGTTGATGCGGAACGACGGCGGCGACGACAGCTGCAGGGCCACGTCGGGCGGCGGGGCGCCGCTGGTGCTGGTACTCGCGGGGTCGGGCAGCTGCTGCCGGCCGGACGCGTCGAGCAGCGCAATCTTGCCGACGCGCAGCGCGCGGACGCCGCCGTCCCACGGCAGCAGGTCGCCCGCGCTGTGCGAGACGTTGATGGCGATGCGGCGCTGGATGCCCTGGTGCAGCTGAAAGGCGCCCGCGTCGAGCTCGCCGAGCTGCGCCACCTCGACGGGCACGTAGGCGCCCTCTTCGTTCATCTCGAGGATCTGCAGGCGCGCCAGCACGTCGTGGCGCTCTTCGGTGCGAAAGTGCGACTCGGCCAGGCGCGCGGCCTTGTTGTTGTTGTTGTCGGCGTCCCGCATGTCGTCCCAGCTCAGGAGCTTGTCGAGGTGCATGGCCGAGACCCGGGCAAAGACGGCGACGCGCAGCGTCGCGTCGCGCGGCCCGTCGAGCGGCACGCTCATGCTGTGGACGCTCTCGAAGCGCACGGGGTCCTCGTCAAAGTCGCTCATCATCTGCGTCGTGGTGATGCCGTCGTCTTCCGAGAGGCCCGGGATGAACAGCTGCGCGTGGACCTGCGTGCCCTCGCGCTCGGCGAAGCCGAGCAGCTCGTGCATCACCACGTTGAACTTGCGCATGCTCGGCGGCGCGCGCGCGCTCGACGGCTCCAGGGCCAGCTTGAGGATGCCAATGGCGTGGCTGGTGTAGGGCGAGACGACGTCGAGCGAAAAGTCCTGGACGCGCGACTCGAACACGGCCCGCAGGGGCACGTCGACGTCGCCGACGAGCGTGAACGCGGGCATGCGGGCCTCGGCAAAGGGGCTGCCGGGCTCGAGGACGCCGAGGTGCTCGCCGTACTCGGGCTGGTCGAGGCACTGGTGCAGCAGCCGCATCTGGCGGATGCGGTCGTGCAGCTTGTCGAGGCTCCAGAGCCGCACGACGCTGTGCTTGTAGTCGATGACGCGCACGCCGATGCAGGGCGTCGGCGCCTGCTCGAGCGCCGGGTCCTCGCCCTCCTCGAGCCCGTTGAGCACCATGTCGTAGGACGAAAAGACGGCGTGGCCGGCGTCGACGACGGCAAACTGGAAAAAGACGTGCTCGCCCAGCTCGTGGCTCATGATCTGCGCCTCCTTGAGCGCGGCCGCGTGCTGCAGCACCGCCTCGGCCATGCGCACGTAGTGCCGGCTGCGCCAGCGCCGGGCCGCCGTTTTGGCGAGCGCCATCTCCGCGGGCGACAGCCGGGGCTTCGCCTTGCGCCGCTTGAGGGGGTCCATCTTCTCCATCTTCTCCTCGTACTGCTGCCGCTGGGCCGCCAGCTTCGTCTGCATCTCCGCCTTGAGCGTCTGCAGCGCGTCCTCCATGCGCTCCTTTTCCCTTTTGATTTCCTCCACGGCCACGTGGGCAGCCTCGGCCGTCCTGAGCTGGCCCTGGTACTCTTCCTTTTGCTTGTCCAGCTGCAGCTGCAGCTGCACCTGCAGTTCCGGCCCCCCCTCGTCCGCCTCGCCCTGCTGCTTGGGCGTCGACGGCATGGTCAGCGCCGTGTCGAGCGAAAAGTTGTCAAGGGTGCCGGTCGACAGGTACTTTTCGCGGATGGGGTACGACGACATGGACTCCATGTCCTCGTCGCCGTCGCGGCCGGGCGTGACGCGCTCGGCGCGCGCGCGCTGCACCTCCTCAAAGAGCGTGTTGAGCTCCTCGTCCGTCAGGCTGGCGACGTTGCGGTCGGTGCCGAGGATGGCGCCCGCGGCCTCGCGGCGCGCAAAGGACCAGTCGGAGTCGCGCCCGCTGCGGCCAAAGGGCGCGGGCGACTCGGGGCGGCTGTCGCTCGAAAAGAGGCCGACGTCGGAACCAGCCTTACTGACGGACCGGTCGTGGCCGTGGCCCGGGCCGCGCGGGCTGGGCGACGGCGACGACGACGACGACGTGCGGTCCAGGCTCTGCAGCTGGCTGGCCGTGATGGACTGGCGCAGCAGGCTCTGGCTCTGGCTCTGCTCGGCGCGGATCTCGGCGCGCTCGGCGCGCGCCTCCATGGGGTGGTTGAAGCGGAAGATGTGGAAGTCGCCCAGGATCACGCGGTAGCCCGAGTGCAGCTGCTTGGGCTCGGTGATGCGCTTGCCGTTGACCATGACGGCGGCGTCGGGCTTCGGCACGACGGTGACGGTGCCGTCGGGCGCGTTTTCAAAGGTGCAGTGCTCGTGCAGGATGCGCGAGCCGTTGAGCTGGATGTTGGCCTGGTGGTGCGCCGGGTTCTCGACGTTGCCCACGGTGGTGGTGCCCGGCTTGAGGTTGTACACCAGGCACTCGGCCAGCAGCGGGTCGTCGGACAGGTTGACCAGATGGGGCATCTTCTTGGGGGTGCTGAGGCCGATGAAGCCCTTTTCGATACTGATGCCCAGCTCCTCGAGGGCGGCCTCGCGCTCCTTGTGGATCTCCTCCGTCTTGGCCAGCTTCTGCTCCCACGTCTGGTTGAGGTCCGTCAGCAGCTTCTCGCTCTGGCTGAGCTGCTCGGCGATCTCGGCCTTGGACACGCGCTTGACGCTGCCGTCGGCCTGCGTGATGCTGACAATCTGCTTCTCCAGCGGCGTGCCTTCGGCGTACACCTCGTCGGGCGGCACGCTGCTGGCGCCGGCCCCGGCGGCGCCGGGCGCGCCGCCGCCGCCGCCGAGCTTGCTGCGCAGCACGGCCAGCTCCTCCTTGAGCTCGCGGATCATGCGCGCGTTGGCGTCTTCGTTGACGACGGCGTGGTTCTTGATGCGCTTGGCCGAGTCGGCGTAGCGCAGCGTGCTGAGCGTCTCGTCGTAGTTGATGTCGGCCGGGCTGATGGCCGCGATCATGGCCGTCATGCTGTTGCCGCCGAGCGAGTCCTTGAGCAGCCAGGTCAGCACGCTGTCGCGGTACGGCACCTGCGCGGCGCCGCCCTTTTTCTTCTTGCCGGTCGAGAGGTCCGCCAGCGCGGCAATGACGCGGCCCAGCGTCGACAGCGACCGGTTGATCTCGGCGCCCTCCTTGAGCCGCGCGCCCGTGGCGCCCGTGGACGTGGCGCGCTCGGAGCCGGCCAGGTCGACGAGGCTGATCTTGGCGACCTTTTCCATCTCCATCTTGGTCTCGACGTCGAGCTTCTTTTGCGTGAGCATCAGCGTGAAGACGGCGTGGCTGCGGCTCGACGTCTCGTTCATGTTGGTCGCCGCCACGGTGCGCGCCTTGTTGCCCTCGTCCATCAGGTGCTCAATCTCCTGGAAGCTGCCGACGACCAGCTTGGCCAGGTCCTCGACGTAGGGGCCGGTGGACGGGTGCTCGCGCACCTTGAGGTTGCCCTTGGTGGTCGGGTTCAGCAGGTCGCGCACGCGCTCGTTGTAGATCTCGAGGTACGACACCTCGACGGTGCACTTGTGGTTCGCGTCCGCCTGCAGCGCGTCGATGCGCCGGAACATGTCCTGGCAGATCAGCGGGATGATGCCCACCTCCTTGCCGTAGCCGTTCATCGAGTACGACTTGCCCGAGCCCGTCTGCCCGTACGCAAAGATGCAGTTGTTGTAGCCCTGGAAGGCGTTGTCCAGCAGCGGCAGGCCCAGGTCGCGGTGCAGGTCCGCCTGGCCGGCGTAGTTGGGCGCGTCCTTGCTGAAGCTCCAGTAGGACCGGTCAAAGGCGAACACCTTGGGCGCGTTGTCCTTGTTGCCCTTGCCGGTGCCGACGTGGTCGGGCGGCGGCGTCAGCACCGTCTGGTTGTCGCGCATCTCCACAATGCACCGGGCATTGCGGTCCATTTCTGCGGGAACGACATCAGCAGGCGTCTTTACAGAGAGGCAAGCACAGAGCAGCGGGCAGCCCTACCTCGTCCATTGAACGGACGCACGCGGACCACGACCTTGATGTTGCCGCCGCCGCCGCCGGCCGGAGCCCCGGGCGCCATGGTGGGCGGTGGTGGGCGGGTGGTGGTGTGTCTGGAAGAGTTGTCGGGGGGAGAATCCCCGCTATCGTCGCCGCGGATGGCGGGCTGTTCCGCTCACGTCACCGCCTCTCCGACGATCGTGCCGTGCTGTGCGGACAGTCCCGGCGCGGCAAAGGGCAGGGCGCCGTCAAGCGCTGCGGCGCATGTCTCTCCCCGGCGGTCGGGCGTCGGCTCCGCGCGGAAGCGCCGGGCACTATGGGAGTGTCGGGCGTTTGGCAGGGTCGCCGGCAGCGCGTCGCATGCGTTGTGTCTGTCGATGCGTCTGCGTCTGTGTCGTTGCGCCGGGCTTGCGTCGGGCTTGTCTCCGGTTCGGCGGCACGGCGCCCGGCGCATAAAAAGAAGACGCACGTTGCAGGCAGCCGCCCGTGTCGCTGTCGCCTCTCGCTGTCGCCTCTCGTTGTCGCCTCTCGCGGTATCGGCGCCGCGGAGTCGTGTCTGGGCCGCTGCAATGGCTGTCGTTGTCGATCGTCAAAAGAATCACAGGAAATGCGGAAACGCAGCAGAGAAAGCAAGAGGACACGCAGGCAGCAGGAGCCCCCCTGTCCGCGACGCCTCTGGGTCGTTATCGGGTCGTTATCGTCGTCGGTCGTGGTGCTGCTGTGGCGGCGCGTTTGCGTGGGAGAGACGGGGGTGAAGCCGAGAGGATGACGTGAAGTCTGAATGGCCAAAAAGAAGAGGGACGCTCACGGTTGCACGCGAGGGAAGGAGGCCGCGCCAAAATCGCTGTTCACGAGGCAGGTGCGTGCGGCATGCAAATGACGGTGCCCCGTGCCTTCCCGCGTCAACAAGCAAATCGATTTATTTTATTCTAGCTTTGTTCTAGTTTTATTTATTTTATTTTTTTGGCCTAGCCATTCCTTTCTTCGCTCCTTCCTCGACGCGGCGCGCGCCTTCCGGTTCAACGTGTTCTAGTTGGGAAATGGAAGGAGGGGCGAGACAACTTGGGCGCCTTCCCATTGGCTGGGCCGACAGCCGGCTTTCGTCATAAGAGCCAGGGAAATTACCTGCCAGGGGCCGACAGGCACGACGAGACGTTGGGTTTGAGTGCTGTTTGCGTCTGTTGTTTTTCAAAGTACGTCGTAATAGTCTGCAAAAATCTGCGTAACTCGCCTTTCACGTGCTCTCGCTGCTACATATAACCAGGCTTTGTTGTGCATTCCCCCTCTGCTCAAACGACTTTATGTCGTACTTTTACCCATCTGTTCAAAGCAGGGGCCGCATAAACCGCTTTGATTGCTCGTTTCCTTTGGCCGGGGTTTTGCAGACCTGGCGACTTTCCTATCTCGGCAAGTCCACAGCCGCTGCTTACAGAGAAAAGACTGACGCTCCGTGTCTGCAACGCATGGTTGTAACGTTCTTTGCATTTTTGGATCTCGTAGTTCAAATTGGTGAGTCCACAAGCCGAGTAAAGAAACAGGCCCCAGGGCCAAAAGAAAACAAAAAAAACTAAAAGCAGTTGAACTCTGGGTCATAAGAACCGTGTAGACATGCAGTTTCGTCATCAAATACAGTGACAAAGGAAATTAAGCAGCGTGCAATGCTGCCACGCTCGCCTCCGCGTGGTCACCCTAAAAGTCCCAAAAGCTGCTGGCCTGCGCGGCCTTGCCGGGCTTCTTCCCCGGCACTTGCGGTGCCGCCGTCTCGTCGTCCTCGCCAAAGCTCCAGCTGCGGCCCGACTTCTTGCCGCCCATGCCGTCGCCGCCAATGGTGATGCCGCGCTGGTCCGCGCTCTTGCCGCTCACGTTCGTGCCCGGGATCGGGTTGTTCTCCTTCTGCTCGGCCTCGTCAAAGTCGGTCGTCCAGTGCGACTCCATCATCTCGACCGCCTTCTTGCGGTCGTCGCTGATGGCCGCCGGCTCCGCAGCGCTGCTGGGCGACGGGGCGTCGGTCATGGTAAAGTGCGCCTCAAACATCTTGGACCGGTCCTTGAGGTTGGTAATGTTGCCCAGGGCGCGCGCGGGCGCCGGCGTCGGCGCCGTGCCGTCCTCCTTGTACAGGTTGTTCTGGTACAGGCCCAGGCCGTCGTTGTGGCCGGCGCCGCGCGGCTTGCCCTGCGCGCGCGGCTCGCCCGACGGCTCGCCGTCGTCCTGGAACTCAAAGTGCGTCTCGGCGTCGCGCCGCGGCTTCAGCTGCTGCGGCTTCCGGGACGCCGCCGACGGCGTCTCGGGGAACTCGTCGTTGCTGATGCCAAAGTGGCGCACCTCCTGGCCCCGCGTCGCCCGCGGCGGGGGCTTCTGCGGCGTCACGAAATCCTCAAAGGACCACTGGCTGTTGTGCTTCGTTCTAGGGAGCGCGTCAAACGCCGTGCCGGCCTTGGGGGCGTCCTGGGGGTCGGAGCCGTCGGCAAAGTCAAAGTGGCTGTACCGCTTCGGGTTCGGACGGTAGAACCGCTCGCCGGTCGGCGCGGTGCCGTCCACAGCGTCCACGGCGGCAGCCGCGGCCTCGTCCGCCTCAAAGAGGCGCACGGGCTGGAAGTTCTTGCTGGAGCCGGCCTTGGGCGCGATCGACTTGGTGGGAGACCGCGACCGTGCCCGGGAGCTGCGTCCGCGGCCGGTCGGCGAGTCGCCGCCGCCGCCGGCCTCCTCGTCCTCGTCGTCGTCGTCCTGGTCGCCCAGGATGTCTGTGAGCGACCGCTGCTGCGGGCGCCGGCCAGCATAGGGCGAGACAACAGCAGAGGCAGCATCGTCCTCGGGCGGGTTGTCGCTGAGAATGTCCGTCACGTCGCGCTGGCGCGGGCGCACGCCTGCATAGGGCGGCACGACGGCCGCGGGCGCCGCCTCCAATTGTTCGCGGGGCGCAAACAGCTCGAGCGATGCATGGGGATCGCGAATGGCAGAGTTTCCGCGTGGGCGGACGGGCAGAGAGGCCGCGGCACCGCCGGCACCGCCGGCGACGGCGGCCTGGGCGTCGCTGCGGCCCTTTGAAGCCACGGCCGTGGCAATCAGCTTCACCTGCTCGGCGGCATCGCCAATGGGCCAGTTGCGGCCCGACTTGCCAATCACATCGATCTGCTTGAGCAATGCGCCCTGGTCCCACGACTGGCGGATCTGTGTAATCTTGCCCTCGGCATCAAACGAAACAAAGTGGGTCTACAGAGAGAAATCTCCGGTTAGCTAGGAGGGCGCTCCGGGTGGGTGGCGCGTCACGTACAACGGCCAGAGACACTTTGCGGTCGGCCAGGAAGTTGTCGTCCAGCCGGGGCAGGTAGGGGCCGCCGCCGGTCAGAAACTGGAGGGCCGTGTCGATCTCGACGGCCAGGCCGGTGGCAGACTCGACGGAGCTGAGCACGGCCTCCTTGGTCTTGCGGAGCTGGTTCCGGAGCGAGCCAAAGTGCTTGATGATCTCGGTGCTGCCGTGGAAGACGGTTGCGGTGGTGATGTAGTACAGAGACGCGTCGGCGGTCAGGCTGGCCGAGCTTGGGGCGCTCAGGAACTGCTGGTACGCAGCTTGCAGAGCCATGGTGGGCGGCGATGCGCGCGGGCGGGCGTGTGACGGAGGGGGGAGAGAAGAAGACGACAGGCGACGTTCTCGCGAGATGCGGAAATGGCCGAGTTGCGGGTGTGTTTGGGTGTTTTGTAAAGGGAAGGAGCAATGCGGCGCGGTATGCCGTGCTCGTCTGAAGTCTGTCAAACGCGGAAGGCGCAGTGGGAAGCGGTTGGGAAGCAAGGAAGGTGCAAGGAAGGTGTACGAGTATATGTAAAGGGCCAGGAGAGACGAGGGCGGCGTGGAAGGGGAAGAGGAGAAGAAAAGAATGCTCGTACACAGAAGAACAGATGAAAGAAAAGAAGCGAAACGGGGGCAAGAGCAACCGGGAGTCCTGGCCGATGCGCGCTAGGCAGGGGCATGCGCTCGTGAGCTCGATAAAAACAAGAGGAAGGCGCGGAGGGTGTTTGTTTCTGTTTGTTGTGGCCCTGCGAGGAAGGAGGGGCGTGTTATTGAAGCCCCTGCCCCTTATTACAGCGCCGCACTTGCCTTTCCGAGCCTTGGACGTCTGTGGGTTCAGCGCAATGCATGCGCGCGGTGCCTGCATGAGCTTGGCCACGGGGCTAGCCAGGGCAGCTTGTTGACATGCAGTGCATTCCTCAGCGGAAACAGCGCAGAGCTGGCGTGAGATCCACTGACACAGCTGCGCAGCGACTGCGCCCGAAGAAGAAAAAGGTGACGTCTGCTTGTCGTTGCGTGGCGTCGTGCTGCTCACTGCACCGTCCCTCGTCTCGTCCGTCTCGTTTCTTTATCGTACAAAGCAGATCCCCGACCGATCGACCGCCGGGATCCGAGAACATCAAGAGTATCGTAAACACGACCAGTCTTACGTGGCGTGTTATTGCCAGGGGCTGCCTCATGTTTGGCGAGAACTCTTTGCTTCGATCGAACGCCCAGAACACAGCAACGCTCTTTTGCCAGGACAGCAACTGCCCCTCCTCCGATACCACGTCCCCCTCTTTTCTGTGTGGCCGTCGCGCCCTGGTGCGCCTGCTGAAGAGCAGGGAACCGGCCGGGACGAGGCAAGGCCTGCGTTTCAGCTTTCGCGCGGCAGCGGCGTGCACGTCCCCGTTGAAAAGGGACAAGTCTGCGTTTCAGGGAGACCCACCCAAGCCCTGCCAGGACGCAAACAAAAGGCTGGTTCCGCGTTTTGCACCGTTCCCGGTGAGTCAGATACTCCGTCGTGCGCTGGCAGTCCTCGTGGTACGTGATATGTAATACGGAGCCCGTACTCGTAAAAGTGCTTGCCGGGCACGCCGGGCTCCAACGGCGCTCGTCTTTGTTCTGTCATCGGGCAAGCCAGGCTTTGCATCCATCCATCGAGCGGTTGCACCACGGCTTGCTTTCGCCTGGCGAGGCAACGAGTTCTCCGTGGCAGCCAGTGGGAGCTCGGCAGGCTTTGATGTGGCATTGCAGTACTGGCTTGACGAGGCAACAGGTAGGCTTATGTGTCAAGAGCCAATGGCAACGGCCCAGTGTTGCGCAGAAATGGCCAAACTAGCAAGCTGAGCCTTCCGGTCCAAGCTGGATATGTTGTGAGAAAGGATTTGTCAACTATGAGGCTTCCACCCAGACCTACGAGGCTTCCAGACGTACTCGCAGTGGCTGTTTTGTGTAGTTTGGCTGAATGAAATCGAGTCGTGGCTCACTTTGATTTACGAGGGGCGTTTCTCTGCCCGATGATTTGATTTATTGAATAAATTTCTGTTTTATATAATTTTGTCATCTTATTATTATAAAAACTTCAACTTATACGTACAGAGTATATATAAATCCAGACACAATTCAAAAACACTTGCCATATTTGTCCGCACGAAATGTACGCCTGCAGCTCAGGTCGGACAACATTTGCAGCTTCTACTGTCGTTCTCGAATGTTGCGTCAGAGAGACGACAATTATGCCCCCCACTTGCAGCTTTTGCTTCTTTCACTAGCGCCCGCTGCAAAAACGCTCGTCACGCTGCGCAGCGTCCCTCGTACTCGTGCAATTGCAGCGTCTTCTGCCGTCCCTGCGTCTTCTGCCTCGGGTCTGCACGTGCCTCTCCCGGTGCGCGGTGCCTTGCTGTACGTCATTCGTGTCTCATTCCTGTATATATTATTATGTACTCGTACTCGTAGTTGCTACTTCTCGCTACGTCGTACGTTGTCCGTTGCTCTTTCCCAATCGGCCAACCGCCTGTCAGCGGCCTGGCTCGGCCTACCCTTTCGGGCAGCCATTTGCCGCCAGCCGCCGCGAACCCACGTGAGAGCAAAAGGGCAGGCGCGACCACGGCGCCGAGCAGATGCTCCTTGCCTTTTTCTTCCCATCCTGGCCGTTCTCCGTCCAGCTCTCCTCGGCACGCGTGCTGGCTGACGCTGAAGAAGCACCGCCTGGCTCGCCTTGCCCCAATTGCCCCGGAGCAGCTGTGTTTTGCTGTCTTGCTGCTTTGTGCTGGCTGGGCGGGCGTCTCCGCTTTCCCATTTGACCTCGTCCTAGTTCGCTTCGTTCCTACTTCTTCCTTGCTTTGTCGGTTCGAGCTGGCCGTTCGCTCCTTCTCGTCCTTGTCGGTTTCTCGCCTTCGCTCCTGCACGTTGCGCTGTTTGTCGCCGCCCGGACGGTTTATCGCATCGTTCCTTCCTCGACGGGCCGCTTTTTTGTCTGGGCCTTTTTCCAAGTCTCCGACATTCTTCTCGTTTTCTTCCTCTCCGTTTCCCCTCCTCTCCACCCGCAAACCCGGAACGCCCCAGCCGCCACAAGGGCCAAAGCTTGCACAGAGAGCTCGCGGCGGCAGCCACACGCGCGCACACGCGCACACACGCAAAAGACGCAAAAGACGCAAAAGACGCAAAAGACGCAAACTAGGCAGACAAGAGACCCGCAAAAAAGCAAGACGCTGCCGTTCCGCCCATCACGGCTCCTCCGCGACGCCCCCTCCATTTCCCCGGCGACGGAGCAGCCTGGCCGCGCAGGCATCGGGACCGACCGGGTCGACGGGCTTTCGCTGTGAGGCCGGCAGGCACTGGAGCGAAGCGGCGGAGCGGCCCGCGGGACCGCACCGATGTCGGGGCATGCGCCGGAAGGCCGTGCTGCCGGGGGGACGGAGAACGCAAGCACAAGCACACGGCCTGACGGCAGCCGTGCGACGACAACGCCGGGCCCGGGCGCAGCCGAGCCCCCGCCAATACCGCCGGCCGCGCAGAGCTCTGCGCAGAGCGCCGTGTCCACAGTGCCGCGCGCGGCGGTAGCAGCGGCGGTTGCCCCGGACTTGGCGGCCGCCGCGTCCGCGCCGGCCCCCACGCCGCACCTCTCGCCTTCGGCGTTTGCCGAGCGATTCCTGCCTCCGCACGTCGACGCCTCGCACGTCATCTCGTCGGCGGCGCCCACGTCCCTGCCGATCGAACTCCCGGCGATCCGGGCCGACACCGAAGCCAACCGCCCGGCCGCCGGCGCCGCCTCGGCTGCTGCCTTTTCGGCCGCCGCATTGGCCGCGGCCTCGGCGTCGTCCTCGTCCTCCCGTCCCCCGGTAATACCACCCAGCGCGGCCCAGCTGCGCCTCCTCTCGCCGTTTGAGCGGTGGACGCTGCGGGCGTCCGAGTCGCAGTTCAATGCGCTGGCAGGCGCCATTGGCGGGTTCACGTCGGGCATCTTTACGTGCCCGCTCGACGTCATCAAGACGAAGCTGCAGGCGCAGGGCGGCTTTGCGTCGCTGCAGCGGCAGGCGGCCGGCGCCTCGTCCGGCAGCGCCGCGGCCGGCCAGAGCCACCACAGACTGTACAACGGCCTGGTCGGCACGGCGCGCGTCATCTGGCGCGACGAGGGCGTCCGGGGCCTGTACCGCGGGCTCGGCCCCATCATCATGGGCTACCTGCCGACGTGGGCCGTGTGGTTTGCCGTGTACAACAAGAGCAAGACGCGGCTCAGCGAGCAGTACCACATCGAAAACACCTTTGCCATCAACTTTTGGTCGTCCATTGTCGCCGGCGCGAGCAGCACAATCGTCACGAACCCCATCTGGGTCATCAAGACGCGGCTCATGTCGCAGATGCCGACGGCTGGCGCCAGCGCTGGTGTTGGCAGCAGCAGCAGCAGCAGCAGCCGCCCGACGCTGTCGACGCCCTGGCACTACCGGTCGACGCTCGACGCGGCGCGCAAAATGTACGCGACCGAGGGCGTGCTGTCTTTTTACTCGGGCCTGACGCCGGCGCTGCTGGGCCTGACGCACGTGGCCGTGCAGTTCCCGGCCTACGAGTACTTCAAGACGCGCTTCACCGGCCGGGGCATGGGCGAGGTGTCGGGCGACGGCGAGGCGCCGCCGGCGGCGCACTGGCTGGGCGTGCTGTCGGCCACGATCCTGTCCAAGGTGCTGGCCAGCAGCCTGACGTACCCGCACGAGGTGCTCCGCACGCGGCTGCAGACGCAGCGGCGGCCTGCTGCTGCGGCCAAGGCGGGCCCCGACGGCGCGCCCCGCTACCGCGGCGTGGTGACGACGTTCAAGACCATTCTGCGCGAGGAGGGCTGGCGCGCGTTTTATGCGGGCATGGGCACCAACATGATGCGGGCCGTGCCGGCGGCGACAGTGACGATGCTGACGTACGAGTACGTGATGCGGTCGCTCAAGCAGACGCGGCACGACGCCCGGCTGCGGCTGGAGGGCGCCTAGGTCCGGCTGGCGCAGCACGGCAGCACACACGGTCCGTCTGGAGGGGACGGACGACCATTGTATCTATATGGGCGGTTTCTGCACGCGCATCTGACTGCTTTCGCATCTGGCTGCTTTTGGTTTTTTTGGGTTGTTTTGATTTTTTCATCTTCTTTGCATTTGGTAGCCGAGAAAAGAGGCCTTTTCCCTTTCGTTCGTTCATGCTGTTCCCACGAGCCGTGCGATTCCATGTGTTCCCATCTACCGGCGCCTCCGTCAAAAGGCCAGCCTTGCCTTGGTATATCGATTCCCTCAGTCGTACAGCACAGCACAGCACACGCGTCCTGCCTACTTCTCGCTGCCGTCCTGGACGTCCGGCGGCACGTACGGGTGGATCAGCATGTCGCTGAACCGCTCCAGCTTGTCCTTGCCGCGCACCTCCTCGACCAGCAGGGGCATCTTGACGACGTTAAAGTCGTCGTAGAGCTCCTCGATCTGGTCGAGGTACTTTTTCTGCATGCGGCGGCGCGCGCTGCACTGCTCGCAGCTCGAGTCCTTGCGCGGGTACAGCAGCTGGTTGACGACGATGCAGTGCGTGTCGATCTCGTAGCTGGTGAGCTCCTGGATCATGCGCTCCGTCTCGTAGAGCGACAGGAACTCGGGGATGCAGACGCACACAAACGTGGTCAGCGCGTCGTCCTTGAACTGCGTGTTGACCTCGGCGATGGTCTGGCGCAGCGACTCGAGCTGCGCAATCATGCCGGTCAGCGACTGGCCGTTGGGCAGCGTGGCGCCGGCCGCGCCGCCGCCGCCGCCCATCAGCCCGCTGAGCAGCGGGCCGTACTGCTCCGACAGCTGGCTGATCTTGGCCAGCGCCTTTTCGAGCACCGTGGGGAACTGCAGGAAGCGCAGCGTGTGGCCCGTCGGCGCCGTGTCAAAGACAATCGTCTCGTACGAGAGCGACTTGACCTGCTTGAGCACTTCGGCAAACGACATGGCCTCGTCGATGCCGGGGATCTGGGGGCAGCGTCAGCGTCGTGTTCTTGTTCTCCTTGTCGTCGTCGTCGTCGTCTCCTCCACCTACCGAGAGAGCGAGGTCCTGCACCATCGAGTTCATGCCGCCCGCCGCGCCCGCCGCGCCGCCGCCGTCCTCGTTCATGCCGGCCAGCATGTCCTGCAGGCCGGCGCTCGGGTCGATCTCCATGGCGCTGAGGTTCGTGAAGCCGTCAATGAGCCGCGCGTCCTTGCCAAACTTTTGCGCAAAGGCGTCCGACAGGTTGTGCGCCGGGTCCGTCGAGATGAGCAGCACGCTGCGCCGCACCTTGGCCAGCTGGATCGCCAGCGAGCACGACGTCGTCGTCTTGCCCACGCCGCCCTTGCCGCCCACAAAGATCCAGCGCAGCGAGCGCTGGTCGAGGATCGACTGGAGCGTGGGCTCCATGACGTCGTCGTCGGCGTGCACGACGGCGGCCATTGTGGGCGTCTGTTTCGAGGCGAGCGTGCAGGGAGGGCCCGTAAAGGTCGAGGAGGGTTGGGGAGAGACTGCGAGAGTCGGGCTGGAGCTCCTGGTGGGCGCTGGATGTTGATGTCTGTCGACGAGGCGAGAACGCTTTGGCGGGGAGTCGAAGCGGCTAGAACCGCCTGGCAACGAGGGGAGCTCCAGGGGACGAGGGACCCGCTTTCATCACTAACATGTTCTTCAGGCGCTACGACAGGACGCTACAGCGCGACGTCACCGCTTACTCATCACGTCTCCGCGTACGAGTGATCCGCGTTATCATCGCGAGCACCACACCAGCAACGCTTTCCGTTTTCTCCCCCATCCCCACCGACACGATGCCCTCGGAAACCGACACGGCCACCCACGTCAGAAATCCGCGCCGCATCTTGGCGGTGGCTCTCGCCGAGTCCCAGGCCCATCTTGCCCGTGTTATCAAGGACCTGACGGGCGAATACCCCGCGGCCGGGCCCGGCGACGACGGCGGCGGCGGTGGCGGCGGCGGGCTGGCCGGCACGACACAGGAGCTGGCGCTGACGACGGCCTACTACCGTGCGCAGGTGCCCATCTGGCTGGACCTGGTGGGCGCGGCCGGGGCTGGGGCCGAGACGACGGCGGACGAAGAAGACGACGGCGACGAGGACAACGACCCGGCCACGCCGCAGCAGTGGGCCGACGCGTTCCTGGGCGAGGAGGCCAAGGAGGTGCGCGAGGCGCTGGGCGGCGTGGTGGCCGTGGTGGAGATCTTGCCCGAGGCGCACGCGGCGGCAGCGCGGCAGCGCGATCTCGTTGACCACGTCGGGCGGCTGGTGCGCGGCCTGGGGACCGTCTACGATCTCGGCGAGAATGACGACAACGACGACGACGACGAAGACGGCGACGACAACGACAACGTGAAAGAGTTCCGCGAGCCCTGGGACGGCGTCAGCGTCGTCGTCGGCGTCTCGCCGGCCCCCCTCGACGAGGACACCATGCTGGCCTGGGACGACGCGTGCAACGCGGCCGGCCTCGAGTTTGTGGCCGTAGCCCCCGGCCAGGACGCGGCAAACGAGTTTGGAGGTGGGTGCTGCTCTTTTTTTGTCCTCCCCCGGCAGCCACTGACGTCTGCAGAAAAAACGGGCATCCCGCGCCTCTTGGAGGCGCTGCAGGCCAACGACTGGACATGGGCGGGCGTGGGCGATGACGGCGGCCTGTCCGGCTCGTTCCAGGACATTGCGATGCCGGGAGATGCGGACAGCGACGGCGAGATCAACTTTGACGACCCCGCGAGCGTCGATTTTGGGTTTGACCGCGACGACTTTGCCGGGCTGCGGCAGGCCATCTGGCAGCAGTCGACGGCGGAGCGGCAAGACGACGACGACGAGGACGACAAAGACAGCAAGGAAATCGCCGAAAAAGACGACGCCGCCCTTGTGGCCGGCATGGTGCGCAAGCTGCAGGCAGCACGGCTGCAGTCGGAGCTGCTCCCGCCGGCGCAGCGCCGCGCCATGGCCGCGCGTGTTGTGGGGGAGGTCATGCGGGAGATTTGAGACGCCGCGGGAGCGACGAGCAGGCTTCCCAGACGGTTTATTACAATGTACAGACATACAGACATACAACAGCCGCCCTTTTTCACAGCTTCGACGCGCCCGCGCCGCTGGGCTTCCGCGCGTCGCCGTCCAGGACCAGGTGGTCGAAGCCGACCATAACGTGCACCGGCTGTGCCATAAAGTGCTTGTCGTCGCCGGCGAGGGCGGCCGCCAGCTCGGGGTCGGCCATCGCCGCCGTCCAGTCGGCGACGCTGTCGACCCAGATCTCGGCCACCCCGTCGTAGTCGAGGCGAGCGCGCCGAGTCGGCCGGCCATGGCGCGGCACGCGGGGGCGACGTGCTGCTGGCTGTAGCGCCGGACCCTGTCGCGGAATGCCTTGCTGCGCAGCGCGGGCGCCGCGTGGTTGTTGGCCCAGTAGGCGCGGAAGTACTCGTCGAAGACGTGCGGCAGTTTCTTGAGGAACATGGTGATCTTGACGCACTTTCCGGCTGGCGACGGCGCGTGGCCAGCGAGGGGAGCATTGCCGAGCGGGTGAGGGCTGAGGCGGCGCTTGGCCGGACAAGAAGTTGAAGATGCATGGTTGATATTTTTATATATATATTATATATATATATTCTACACTTTTTCGTATTTTCCTGTTTTGTGTTTTCGTCTTGTCTTCTTTGTCTTTCCACCCCAACGACACGTCTGCCGCCTGCCCTCGCTCTTGTTCATACAGCTCCCACAAACAAACCGGGACGGATGGCCGGCAACAGGATAAGCCACCCGCGCTCGTGCTCGACAAACGACTTGCGCCGCACTTTCCCCTTCCCTCTCCACAGATACTCCGAGCGTGCGGCAGCTAGAGTCATTGGCGTTGCCGGGTGGGGCATCTGACTCGTGGCAAAGACAAACGGCGAGGAGAGAAAGAGAGAAACAGAAGGAGCCGGGGAGCTCGCACGCGGAAAGAGCAAACGGCAGCAGAGGGGCGCGGAAAGCGGGGAATGGAGATGCATATCCGTGAGCGCTCCTTCCGTGCGCGTTCGTCCTGTGCCTTCCCCTCTTGACACGGAGCTCTTTGGGCCCCTGAAGAGACGAGGCGCCTCTGCTCGCTATGATAAAAGGAAGGAGCAAGCACGACAGTGCAGACCGTACCGACCGTGACTGCCCAACAACGGCCCCATCGCATCACGTGACCCCACTTACACCATGGACCCCGGCGACATCACGGGCCCCGGCCTGCTCTTTGTGCAGTCGCGCATCACGCGGACCGACATTATGAGCGAGGACGTGTTCATGCACTGGTACGACACGGAGCACATTGCCGAGGTCGTGGCGTCCTCGGGCATCGCCGCGGCGCTCCGCTGGAAGCACGCCGAGCTGGCCACGGCGCCGCTGCCGTACCTGTCCGTCTACCCGCTCGAGGACATTGCCTTTCTGCGGACCGACGAGTTCAAGGCGATCCGCGTGGCGAGCGACCTGCTGCCCGGCACGCACCTGTGCTACGACCTGGCCGCCTTTGACGTGGGCTACTACAGCCTTGTGCAGGTGGCCGACCCGACGCGACGCGGCAAGGGCCCGGCGGCCGCCCTGGTTGCCGAGCAGGCCGAGGCGCGCGACGCCGCCGGCCTCGACGCCTGGTACCGCCGCGAGTACCTGCCGGCGCTGGCCGCACTGCCGGGCTACCTGCGCACCACGCGCTACGAGCTGCGGTACGCCCGGTCCAACGACCAGTCGCGCCGCCTCAAGGGCCTCGCGTCGGCAGGCTCGGCGCCGGCCCCGCGGCCGACGTGGCTGGCCCTGCACGAGTTTGCGGCGGCGCCGGCCGGCGGCGTGGCCGACCTGGCCGCCGCGGCCGCGTCCACGGCCAGCGGCGCGGCCGTCAAGGCCGCCGCGACGGCCTGGCAGGCCGACCTGTACCGCTTTGCCAAGAGCCACGGCACCGGCGATCTCTTTCACGGGCGGGAGCTGTAGAGACTGCGCAGATAATGAATACAGCGCTTTATTGGCTGGCACTCCCCCCCTACTGCTTCGGCGCGTCCGGCTGGCGGCTCCAGTGCGCACCCTGCACCTCGGGCAGCGCCTTGAGGTTGGCGTAGATGCGGGCCAGCGCCGGGAACGCGGCCTCGACGTCGACGCCCCATCGCTCCACGGCGTTTTGCACCGCCGGCACCAGACACACGTCGGCCAGCGTCAGCGCGTCGCCCACCGAGTATTTGCCCGCGGCGCCCGACCCCGTCGCCGTCACCAGCCGCTCGTACGCGCCCAGCTCCTTGACGCACCAGTCGTGCGCCCACTGCGTCTTGCGCGCCGCGTCCGCGCCCAGGTCGCTGCCCAGCTTCTCCAGCGTCTGCGCCGACTGCCGCGGCTGCAGGTCCGCCACCACAATCTGGACGAGGCTGCGCACGCGCGCGCGGTCCGCGGCGCCGCGCGGCAGCAGCGCGACGCCGCTGTCGGGAAAGGCCTCCTCGAGGTACTCGAGCGCGGCCACCGACTGCGTAATGTACACGGGCCCGCGGCCGTCCTCCGCGTCGACCGCCAGCGTCGGCAGCGTCTGGTTGGGGTTGATGGCCGTGTACGCCGCGCGGCGGTGCTCCTTGCCAAAGAAGTCGACAAAGACGGTCGTGTGCTCGATTTTCTTGAGCGCGAGCGCGATGCGCAGCCGCGTCGTGCACGACGACCGGTAGTAGCCGTAGAGCGTGAGCTTGGTCATGGCGGCCGAGTGAGCGTCGCCTCGTTGTCGGTGTTGACCAGGCGTGGTGTTGTTGCTCACGTTGAAAGTATCTCCAGTGTCGATGCCGGAATGACACCATTTCGCACGACAGGTGCGGGGCCGTGTTGGGGAGAGAAGGAGCAGCCGCAAGCCGCCCTCGCTTGCCGTAAGCATGTGCTGCTGACAAACTCTGCGGGCAAAGCGGAAAGAGCGAGAGACGCTCCTGCCGAAAGCTGCCGAGTGGCCGAAGGGAGGTGCTGAAGCCAAGCTGACGAGATGAGCATTGGTATATTTTTACTCGTATTACACATTACGCACGCCGGTTTCACTGTTCGTCTGCAGTCCGTTTTCGCCGTGGTCGTGAATATTGTCCAAAGAGTACAAGATAGACAAGATGAAGGGGAAAGGAAACAAGAAAACGAAAAAAAGACAAAACAAAAAGAAGGAAAAAAAAAAGAAAAAAAAGAATGCCGAGGGATGATGATGATGCAGAAAAAGCAGGCATGACAGTGGGAGGATAGCACCGCAACGAGAGACTCCCAGATACCCAAAGATTGCAAGACACCAGGACCAACCAGAAACAACGTGGCCTGCCCGTCCCTAAAACTCCGCGCCTCTTTCTGTCCTTTTTATATCCGACGCCGGCATCGCCAGCCCCCTACACCTCCTCGGCGGCCACGGCCTCGTACGAGGCGCCGTTGCTGCGCTTCCGCGCGGCCTCCATGAGCCGCGGCGCCTCGTACATGTCCATGTAGTTGACGGGCGCGCCGCCCAGCAGGGCGCTGCCGGTCTCGCGCTGGCCAAACAGCGGCGCCGGGTCGCACCAAAAGTCCTTGCAGTTGGTGACGCAGCCGCGCGAGTAGGGGTTCTTGCTGCGCCGCTGCTTGCTGCCGCTGGCGGCGCCGCGGCCGGTGGCGGTCTCGATGAACGTGTCGACGCCCAGGATCTTGGCCCACTGCTTGAGGAAGCCGCCGTGGCTGTGGCCGTGGCCGTGGGCGCCGTGGGCGTGGCCGTGGGCGTCATGGGCGCCGTGGGCGGCCGCCGGGTTGAGCGGCGCGCCGGTCGAGGTAAAGGCCGACTGCAGGGCGCCGGCGCCGCCGTGGCCGTGGCCGTGGGCGTCGACGCCATACATGTTCTCGTAGGTGGTCATGGCGCGCGAGACCTGGACAAACTGCACAAACAGCAGCATGGACACCCACGACAGCTGCAGCGTGACCCACACGGCGACGAGCAGCGTAAAGGCGTCGGCGTTGACGACGGCGCAGAGCGACGGCGACAGCAGGTGGCAGCGGTCGTAGCCCGGCACGGCGGCGGCGGCGGCGGCGGCCACGGCGCCCGCCAGGGCGTAGTAGGCGATGGCGTCAAAGAGCACGACGCCCACGGTCAGGTGGATGAGATAGAGGAAAAAGTGGCGGTGGTTGTTGACGCCGATGCAGTTGTACACCCAGGGGCAGTGGTGGTCGTGCTTGGCCACGCAGCGCTGGCAGCGCCGGCAGTGCTTGCTGCGCAGCGGCGTGCGGATCATGCACGGCACGCAAAAGTGCGCCTCGTCAAACTGCCACTCGGCCACGAGCGCGTCGATGACGGCCTTTTGCTCGGCGATGCCGTTGAGCTTGGGCACGAAGCCCGGGTCTGCCACCATGCACACGACGTAGTAGTACGTCGTCAGCGCCAGCGCGGCCGCAAACGCCAGGTTGAGCAGCCAGTGCGCCGTGACGACCGTCTCGCCGGCCGCCTTCATCGTCGACGTGGCCGTCGCGCGCGCCGCCGCGCGCCACGTCGTCGCCGGCAGCAGGCGGAACAGCCACGTGACGCCCACCAGGAACAGGCTGCCGGCAAAGATGCCCGACAGCCACGGCGTGCGCTGCAGCTGGCGCATGTCGGGCGGCGCGCGCTGCGCGACCTGCTGCGCCACCGCCTGCATAGCGTAGACGGCGAGCAGCGCCAGCGGCAGCCCCAGGTAGACGGGCAGGCCAGCCAGCAGCGCCACCACGGCCCAGACAATGGCAAAGGGCCACAGGTACAGGAACTTTGTGGCGAACGCGCGCTTGTCGGCCACGAGCGGCGCCGCGCCCGGGATGCTTGCCAGCAGCGACACGACGCGCGCCGGCCCGCCCGCGCCCGTGTCCGCGTTGCCGTCCTCGTCGTAGCCGCACTCGCGCAGCGCCTTGTGCCACGCCGCCACCGTGTTGAGCTCCTGCGCCGTCGTGGCCGGCGTCTTGCCCGTGCGCGTCTTGGCGAAGCGGTCGGACCCGTACTCGAGCAGCTTCTGCACGCAGCCGGGCGAGCCCTTGACGAGCGCCCAGTGCAGCGCCGTAAAGCCCTGCTCGTCGCGCGCGTCGACGCTCGCGCCCCAGCGAAGGAACAGGTCCACGCACGCCGGGAAGCCCTTGTACGCCGACCACATCAGCCCCGTGTGCCCGAAGCCGTCCAGCACGTCCACGGGGATGCCCTGGTGCAGCAGCAGCACCAGCAGCAGCACGTTGCCGTTGAACGTCGAGATGTGCAGCGTGTTGTAGCCCTGCGAGTCGGTGATCAGCGGGTCGGCCCCGCGCTGCAGCAGCAGGTGCACCGTGTAGTAGTGGCAGCGCTGCGCCGCCCACTGCAGCGGCGTCGCCACCGACTCGCCGCCCTTTTGGTTGACGGGCGCGCCGCGGTCCAGCAAAAACGTGCACATGGCGTACTGGTTGTTGATGGCCGCCCACTGCACAGTCAGCAAAGGTCGTCACGGAGACGCAGGCCCGGACGCAGGCGGACTTACGTGCAGTGGCGTGATGCCCTCGGCGTCCGTGTACGTGGCGTCGTACTCGCCCTCGGCAAACAGCGCCTCCATGGCCGCCACGTCGCCCACGCGCGCCAGGTGCATAATGTCCCGCTGCTCGTCGGCCGCCGCGCCGTCGCCGGCCGCGGCGCTGCCCTGCAGGCTGCCCAGCTCCATCTCGCTGTTGAGCTTGGGCGCGGCCACGCCGCTCTTGGCCGGCGGCTGCGCCGGCGCCGGCGCCGATCGTGCCTCGGGCATCGGAGGCGGGTTGAGGTGTCGCGGAGGAGGCGAGGCCGTCCGGGGCAGGGGGAGGCGAGCCGGGTCGACGGTGACAACGGCAATGAGGCGGCGAAAGCACGACGCGCACGCGGCAGTCGAGCGGCAGTCGAACGGCAGTCAGAACCAAAACCGAATCTGTGGTTGTGCGGTGGCTGCGAGTCGTGTTGCTGTTGTGGTTGGCTTTCGTGACCCTTTTCTTCCTTTCCGTCGGTCCCTCTTTCCCGACTTGTCGTTCACGCCTCGTTCCTTCTCGCGCTGGTTCCCCTTCGTGCCTGCTCCTTTTCAGCTGTCCTTTCCCTCTTTGGCGGCAGCGCTCGTGATTGGCTGCTGGGGCGTGCGCTACAGCGCCTGCTGCGCCTTGCAGTCAGCCGTGCGGCGCCGTTTTAGGGGCGATAATAGTGCAGGGCTTTATTTCAAACGGCCCCTTTTTTGCGAAAGCGGTGAAAAGCGGCAGATCATACCTGTGGGTCCTCACTCAGGCCATCACGACACCTCTTCGACCTCTTCGACATTTCTTCAACACTCTTCACTCTTCCTCTCGCTCGATGGACACCTCCGCCTCGACCGTGCTCTCGACCCCCGCCGCCATGGACCTCCGTGCCGCCTCCAGGGGCGCCCTGGAGTTCATCCTGACGCCCTCCGTCCCCGTCTTCGCCGTGGGCCTCGCCATCGTCGTGCTCTTCCCCGTCTTTTTGCACTGGCTGCTGTCGCGCTCGACGGCCTACATCACGCTGCCCTCGGTGCTCGTGGCCGGGCCCCCGGGCGCGGGCAAGACGGCCCTCGTCACGCGCCTCGAGCGCCGCAGCGCTGCGCCGGCCGCCACGTACACCTCGCAGACCCACAACACGGTCGAGCTGGCCGTCACCGAGGACGGCGCCTCGCGCTTCGACGACGACCTCGACGCGTCGGGCGCCGTGGCCAAAAAGTTTCTCGTCGTGGACACGCCCGGCCACGGCAAGCTGCGCGGCGCCACGCTGGCCCGCCTGGCCGCGGCCTCCAAGGCCTCCAAGGCCCCCAAGGCGTCCTCCGAGACCAAGCTGCGGGCCGTCGTCTACATGGTCGACGGCGCCGCCATCAGCGAGGACGGCGGCCTGGCCGAGGCGGCGGCCTACCTCTACGACATTCTGCTGGCCCTGCAGAAGCGCATGGGCGCCGGCCGCTCGAGCAAGGCGCCGCCGGCTGTCCCCGTGCTCGTGGCCGCCAACAAGGCCGACCTGTTCACCGCCCTGCCCGCCGCGCTCATCAAGACGCAGCTCGAGGCCGAGCTCGGCCGCATCCGCGCCTCGCGCAGCAAGGGCCTGCTGAGCAGCGACGTCGGCGCCGACGACGTCGACAGCACCAGCGAGGCCGACGACTGGCTGGGCGAGTACGGCTCCAAGGCCTTTTCCTTTGCGCAGATGCGCGAGTTTGACATTGACGTCGACGTCATTGCCGGCAACGTCGTCGGCGGCCCCGACAGCGGGCCGGGCATCGACCGGTGGTGGCGCTGGATTGCCGACAAGGTATAGCAGCGGGAGACGGATGCGAATTCTTTCAGAATATCACGATATAAATAGAATGATTAATACTAGCCAATCCGCCCAATCCCAATCCAAAGCGCAAAGCAACCAAATCCTGCCCACGAATGAAGGAGCCCTTGTTCCATGTTGAATATGCACCGCCGCTGCTCCGTCCCGTGGCCGGCTACTCCTTTTTCAGCTGCTTCATCATCCACGTCAGGAGGTCCACCTTGGTGACCACGGCCACCGGCTTGGCCGTCCGCGCGTCGCCGCTGCGCTCCTCCGTCACAATGGCCGCCGAGTTCCACTCGAGGAACCGGCTCAGCACCGCCAGCGGCGTGTCCATGGTGATCTCGACGAACCCGCGCTTGCGCCTGCCCTTGTCCTTGCCCCTGGCGCCCGCCGTGCCGGCCAGCACGTCGCGCGGGTCCGTCACCACCTCGTCCAGCCGGCCAAAGTCAAACATGGCCTCGCGGACGGGGCTCGCCGGCGTGATGCGCCCGCGCGACGTGTACGACAGCAGGTTGCCGAGCGTCACCAGGCCCGCGAGCCGGTCGCCCTTGGGCGTCAGCACCGGCAGCTGGTCAAAGCCCTTGTCGCGCATCGTCTCAATGGCGTCCTTGCAGGGGCTGTCGGCGAGAACAGACGTCACCGGCTTGAGCCGCAGCGCGCGCACCGTGTCGGCGCCGTAGGGGTTGCTGGGCCGGCGCTTGGACGGGGGAACCGGCTGCTGCTGCTGCGGCTGGGCCGGCTCCTCGGCGCCGTCGGCGCCCGCCGGCAAGAGGTCGTTGGCGGCGAGCCAGTCGTCGTCGGCAAACTTGGACAGGTAGCTGCGGATGCTGTCGGGCAGCACGACCACGACCACGTCGTCGGGGCCCAGGCCCAGGTCCTTGGCCGCGCGCGCCGCCGCCGCCAGGGCCGAGCCGGAGCTGCCGCCCACCAGCAGGCCCTCCTCGGCGATGAGCCGGCGCGCCAGGTGGAACGACTCGCGGTCCTCGGTCTTGTACCACTTGTCGACCAGCCGGCGGTCCAGCACGTCGGGCACAAAGTCGTAGCCGATGCCCTCCACCTTGTAGGGCGTGTTGCTGCCCGCGTCGTTGAGGCTGGCCGGCTCGGCCAGAATGCTGCCCACGGGGTCCGCGGCAATCACCTTGATGCCGGGGTTGTGCTTGCGCAGGCCCTTGGCAATGCCCGAGATCGTGCCGCCCGTGCCCGCGCCCGCCACCACCGCCGTGATCTTGCCGCCCGTCTGCGCCCAGATCTCCTCGGCCGTGCCGTACTCGTGCGCCCGCGGGTTGTCCACGTTGGTGTACTGGTCGAGGATGTGGCTGTTGGGGATCTCCTTTTGCAGGCGCCGCGCCACGCCAATGTGCGACTCGGGGCTGTCCCACGCCGCCTGCGTCGGCGTGCGGATGATCGTCGCGCCCAGCGCCCGCAGCACCGACACCTTCTCCGCCGACATCTTCTCCGGCAGCGTGATGATCGTCTTGTAGCCCTTGACGGCGCCCACCAGCGCCAGGCCAATGCCCGTGTTGCCGCTCGTCGGCTCAATCAGCGTGTCGCCCGGCTTGATGCGCCCGCTCTTCTCGGCCTCCTCAATCATGCGCAGCGCAATGCGGTCCTTGACGCTGCCGCCGGCGTTGAACAGCTCGACCTTGGCATACACCTGCGCCGTGATCCCCAGCGACTGCGGCACCTTGTTGAGCCGCACGAGCGGCGTGCCCGTGATGAGCTCCAGCACCGAGGCCGCCGTGCGGGCGTCTGTCGGGGCGTTTGGCGGGGTGGCCATGGTCGTGTTGGCGGATGCCAGTGGCGTGCTGTTGACTGAGGAGAGGACGAGGACGAGGATTTGAGACTCGTGAGAAGATGGGCTGCACAACACAAAACAGGAAGGCGTAAAACAAGACAGAGAGGGAAAGAGCGCACGAGCGTACTGTACGAGCGTACGAAGAAAGAACCAATGTTGGTCACAAAAACTTTGCCGTACGATTGCGCCTTCCCTGTGGTGTTCAAGGGAATGGCGTGCGTGTATTAAGCGTAGCCCCACGCTTTTACGTTTTAGGTGGGGGGTTTCCTCAGCTTACTTTCTCAGCCGGGGCGATCCCGCATGTAGCCGGAGCTAAGCGAGGGCTTACATGAAAACGTTTTTCTCCCATGTGATGATTGTGGAGGAGAATACGTAATACCGTGTTTTGTTGAAATATAACATAAAATTGTGGTAGTTTATATCTTTCTCTTAAAGACCAGAGTAGATTGAGACGATGTTGTACTTGGCGACGGTCAGAGAGCAATGTCGGCATCAGATCAATATTACGTAAGCGGAATACAAACGGACCTCGACGCAAACAAGGACAGCCTTGCAGCACGTTTTCCTTGTTTAGTGTTTTCTCAAAATTTATGCTTTTTATTTGCCTTTGGCTGTCATCCGTATCTTGACTTGTATTCTCACGGCACTGGCAGTGATAGCTCGACAATGGATGAGATTTTGTCCGTCGAGTCGGACGAAGACGCCCTCTACAGAATACGGCGGTCCGACAGAGGAACGTCAACGCCACCGTCCTTGGTGTGGGCTTTCTTTCTGGAAACGATCACGACCATGGCCCAAGTCTAAAAGTAGTTACGAGTAAGAACCTGCGCAACAGCCTTAAAGTGTGCCGCTAAACAGTCGTTGGTTTTAAAGCACGACCTTTTGAAGGAGCATTAGCACATGTAATATGATTGTGTCTTACGTTGTACGCATTGAGTGAATGCTATAAGATACATGTACTGTGATGGCATTCAAAATAACACAACCAACATTCAAACAACTCGACAACCACACAACTCGACAATCACAGCTCAGAAGCCCATCCACCACGATGCAAAGACCAATCGATCTTTACAACCGCAAGCCGCATGGCTGTACAGAGACAACGGCGCTGCTCAATGAAAAGGGAGAGAAAGGAAGCATTGCGACGGCAACATCGGCGTTGGGAGAAAATGAGACTGACGCCGACGCCGCGTCCGATGCCCCGGATAGGCCGTGGAAGAAACGGAGGCAGCGTAACGAACAGAAATCTGCGCTCTACCGCATGCCTGCCGAGGTGCTGCTGTGCTGTTTTGACAAGGCAGACTTCCTCGCCCAGCAAATGCTACGGCACACCTGCCACCGCTTCGCGCACATTGTCAGCAAACTCGGCGGCGACCGCGCCAGCACGTCGCTCGACAGCACATTCGGCCAACGGCAGGTCTTGCCTTGCCACGGGACAGAGAGCCAGCGCAACACAATCCGTGGGGAATGGGCCACGCTCGTCGGCCGCGACGGGCGTCGGTGCCGTGGATGCTCCGACTTTGAGGCGTCCGGCCGTCTGGACCAGCGCATGCGGGAGCTCCGCACACGTCTGTGGTGCGGCGGCTGCCTTACATTCCACCCACGCAGCCAGTTTTCTGCGCCGCAACGCCCACAGCGGTTCTTTAAGCGCCGTTGCATTGGCTGGACGGGCCGTGTCCGGGTCTGCCCACACCTCAATCTTTCGTGGGAGATGGTGCAGCGGGAGAAGCATCGTCTCTTTAAAGAAGTCGACTGGGAAGGCGGAGCAGAGGTGGCTTTATTCGCGTGTTCCCAAAGATGCATGTCGCAAGACACGAAGAACAGCCTAGACGAAAACACGCCGCAGTCTTTGGAGCGAGCACCGCAAGCACGCATACAAGTGCAAACGACGCCGCCTAGGCGTCGTCGGTTGTCCTTTGAGATGGGCACCGCGTGGAAGCTTTGGCTCGTTGACCCGGCTCCGGCTGCCACGGCGGAGGAGCTGCCGCGATCGCAGCTCAGACGCGCTCTTGGCTCGCTGAGCCCGGCGCACTGGCCGTATCTCTGCCCGCACGTGGGCATCGACAAGGCCATCGACCTGTGGCCCCAGCCGTCGGGTTCTTGCAAGTCTCGGAGCGTCCAATGCCCCATCTGCCGCACGGAGCTTTCGTGGCGGCGAGCCGGCGACTACGTTTGCTTGCAGAAACGAGCCACATTTGACTCCACGTATAAACTCTCGGCAGGAGAGTGGCAATGGATCCGGCTGTTGGATCCGCACTCATGGCTGACCGAGGACGACGAGACAAGGCATGTGCTCTGGTGTCCCGTGAAACGCTGCCGCACAAATGGTCAATGGAAAACGTTTTTCAGGCGGACGAAGTCGGAGGACAGCCCCAGGGAGACACTGTACCGAGATTAAGCTCGTCGTGGCGGAGAGCTGCAGGCAGTCTGGCGGCAGCCAAAACTGCAGGGACGATTGGAGGAGGGAGTAGCGACAGGAAGTGCGTGTACACAGGAAGGAGACATTGCCCAGAAAACAAGAGTTGGTGGTCAACGTCAACTAGCGGGAAGGACCGTTTCACCGTCAACACGCGCTCCTGTTATAAGTGAAAAAAAAAACATTGTTGCCTCGACGCACTTGCTTGTTTTGGCAGCATCTCGGCCCTCGAGCGTCCTTGCCAACGTTTATTAAGGCCAATGATAGCTCTTGCGCGCTGAAAAGGGCAGTAGCCAGAATCGCCGACGGTATCCTTGGAGAGGACGTTGTCTAGGAAGATGGCGGTTACCGCGTCGTGGCGGCCCGCGGCGGCCTCGTGTGCCGCCGTACCTTCCTTGTCTTGCTCGCATTGCTCTCGCATTCTATCATGGCTTTGTTCGCTGCTGTTGCTTCTTCATTCAGCCCTCACTGTTCTTGCCTCTGCTATTCCCCTTGGTTACTTGTTTACCGAGCCAGACGAACTTTTTGACGTCTGACCCTCTGCCATTCCACTCGGTTACTTGTTTGCCGAGCCACACGGATTGTTTCACGATTGAACCTCTGCTACTTACTGGTTAGTACAGTCTGCGCCCTGGACCTTTGTCTGAGTTTACATGAAAGATTGACCTTTGCGACACATTTGTCAACAACAGCCACGCAACGAAAATGGAGGTCTCAATCTCCGTAGATTCATCCAACACCGCGGTGCAATTTTTTATTTGTTGCGCCGGATTCGCCCTAATCGCCTACGGCATGGGAGATGCGTTCGATTTTATCTCACGTTTATCATCGAGGCCTCTGGGCACAAGGGGCTCAGTAAGGCCCCACGATGAGCACCGGCCTCGCCGTGAGGCCGGCCACTCGAGGAATTCGGGCGAAGATCTGCGTCACGGCGAAGACCGCAAGTTAGCACCGCTGTACTGGAACATACAGCCTCCCAAACTGACAATACAACCTTTCAAAGCACCTCTCCAATGATGCCAACGGGAGGTTTGTCACAAGGTATAAGGGCTTATAGGTAGCGGTAGGCAGGGTTGGAAAAAGAGACTATCTATTTAAGATCGAGCATAAGACGTTTTTAATGGGGATTTCTTGACTTTTCTTCACATTTACACGGACCACGTGAGAGGTATCGTGAATGTCAACAAACCAGAGAAAGGGTACCTGCTTCTCCACACAATTTGCTGGTAGACACAAGTATCTTTCAGCCGGCTCGTATATCTCTCTCATACAACGGTCCGACGTGCAGCCGACTTCTTATTGTGCGGACAGGCTCTGTCGAGGAATACCGGAGAAGCGACATAACAAACTGGCTGGGAGGAGAGCTGCGATGTTAGTTGGCACGTGACTGATTAGTAATGGAGAGCCCGTTCTCCACAGAACACAACCGCTATTATCACGACAAACGCGCTAAAGACACTCACCGCTCCACGACGAAACGATGCCAGGCGTTCCCTCCAGCCGCGGCTGCGACGCCTGCAGGCGACAAAAGAAAAAGGTGCGCTTCGTCTTGCTCGCGGCCCTTTGCTGGCTCCTGCTGACCCGCGGACAACAGTGCGACCAGGGTAAGCCCGCCTGTGCCCGCTGCACACGCCTGCAAATCGAGTGCTGCGGCGCGGGCCAGCGGCGCTACAAGTTCCACCACCACACTGTGCCGCCGCGCCCCGCGCCGTCCCGGGCTGGGGCCCCTCAGACGCCTCAGACGCCGCCGCCTTCCCGCGCACTCGCAGCCCGCCCTTTCTTGCCGTCTTCTCCCGGCGGCAATGCCCAGGCCGTTGTTGCTGCCCAGCTGGTCCACGCCCTGAATGTCCGCGATCCTCGGTTTGACCTGTCCGTCTACGGCGGCTTCCTCCGAGACGTTCCGCAGCGTCTCGGACACAGCCCGGCCCTCGATGCCGCTGCCTCGGCCATGGCCGCGACGCTGCCGCTCGTGGCAAAGCGTCCGCTCGACAGCGGCGTCGGCAGCACCGCCTCGGGTCCTGTGCGCCGAGCCACGGTGCCGATGCTGCAGCACTACGGCCGCGCCCTGCAGGCACTGCGGCGCGCGCTGAGCGACCCCGTTGCCACGGGGGACCCCAACACGCTGTGTGCCATCTATCTCATCGTCGTCACGCAGGGCTGGCTGCGGCACGAGGCGGGCCACTATGCGCACCACGGCGAGGGCGTGGCGATGATCCTGCGGTCCGTCCAGCGCACGCACCCGTCGTACGGCGCGTTTGAGCAGAGCATCCTGTCCACGCTCGACTTCCTCGTCATCATCGAAGCCTTTGTCAACCCGCGCATCCGGCTCGACGACAGCCTGCTGGAGGCCCCAGCCCTGCGCGGCCCGCCCAGCCCCGCCGACGACGCCGCGGCCCTGGCGACCCTGCACAACCGCTTTCTCGCGCGCGTGGCCAGGATGCTGTGGGCCGCCGACACCCACGCGCGCCAGCTCGTGGCTGCGTACCACCACGTCCGTGCCGACCGGCAGAAGCTGGCCGGCCTGCTGGCGACCGTGCCCGTGGTGTCCTCGCCCGACGGCGGCCGCGTCTCGCCCGTCTCGCAAGCCATGCGCTCGGTCCACCTGCGCTGGCAGACGGCGTACGCCATGCTGACGCTCGTGGCCATGCGCATGGGCGCTGTCCTCGCAAAGACGATGCCCAGCCTCTGGAATGCAGACGCCCTCCTGACGCTGGACTTGCCGGGCGACTTTTGCGCCTACAACAGCGACATTGTCAACACGGCCGAGCAGGCCCTGCAGTACTACCCGCTGGGCTCCAGCTTTATGCCCCTGTGTCTGCTGGCTGCGTACTCGGCGCTGCCGTTCGCCGGCGGCAGCGATGCTCTGCGGACGCGCATCGTCGCCGTCTTCTCCCAGTACCAGCCGGGCTTCGACATGGACCGCGCCATCTCCGACTTTGCCACGGCGGCTCAGGCCAGCCGTGCAAGCGGCCAACCTGCGCCTGACGACGACAACGACACGCGGACGGCTCCGGCACAGTCAGACATGTGCACAGTGTTGTGATTCGTCGTCGGCAGTTCTTGTCTATACGACATATCTCATGAACCAAGTCTTTGTTGACAGAAAACAGCCTCTTCACCAGCCGCTCAACCGTCAATTCTCTTCCACTTTGATGACGACTTTGCCGCGGGCGCGCTTCGTGGCGATACGGTCGTACGCCGCGAGCAGGTCCTCCATGGCATACACCGAGTCCACCGGGACCTTGAGCTTGCCCTCGCCCAGCAGCTGGGCCAGATACACGGCATCGTCCCGCAAGGGCGGCGAGCTGAAAAAGAGGTAGCGGCGCGGCACGCCGCCGAGCCACGTCGGCAGCAGCATATTGCACAGCAGCTGCCGCGCCATCGCGCCCACGCCCGCCACCGCCCCGATGTTGACAAGCGCGCCCGCGGCCTTGAGGTAGCCCGGCGACCCGGCAAAGAGCGCCTGCACGCCGATGCAGTCCATGACGTAGTCAAACGGCGCGGCGCCGTACCGCTCCGTCAAAAAGGCGGCCAGCCCGTCCCCGTCGGCGTGGGCGCGGTAGTCGACAAACTCGTCCGCCCCCAGCGCGCGCACCATGTCTCGGTTCGCGCCGCTGGCAACGCCGACCACGTGCGCGCCCCTGCGCTTGCACAGCTGCACCAGCACGGCGCCGACCGAGCTGCTCGCGCCGTTGACCAGCACGCGGTCGCCCGGCCGGAGCCCGCTCTTGCGCAGCATCTTGAGCGCCGTGCAGCCGGCGCACACGACGCCCGCGGCCGGCGCAAGGTCGACGCCGACGCCGGCGGGCAGCGGCGCCACCTGCGCGCCGGGCACGCGCACGTACTCGGCCAGCACGCCGTGGCCGAGCAGCATGGCCGGCACCGTCTGGAAGGCCACGACGCGGGTGCCCGCGTCGCGCACCTCGGCCGGCGCGCCGGCGCCGGCTGCCACGACCGTGCCCGCGAGCTCCAGCTCGGGGATGCACGGGCTGCTGCTGCACAGCGGGATCGACGGAACGGCCCGCACGAAAAGCGGGCTGTTGAACTGCAGCGCGACGTGCGACACGCGGATCACCACGTCGCACGACGGCGTGCCGGCGGGGTCGCTGGGCGTCGCAATGTCCCGCGCCAGCCTCAGGGCGCTGCTCGGCGGGCCACGCTGCGTCCGCACCCATGCCCGCATTGTAGGCGGCAGAGCCGGCAGAGCCGGCAGAGTCGACGGCATCGCGCGAATCGGTGTCAAAAAAGATAACGGTCGGAGGAGATGCGGCGACGACTCTCTTTCGAACTCGAGGAAAATAAAGATGTGTAAAGAATGAGTTCAAATTGAGGCCAGCACCAATTGCAGGTGGACTTTATAAAACTTTCCGAGGGCCACGCCAGCCAGGAGGTCAGCCTGCGCTCGCCAAGACAACCCATGAGAATGCATCCAACACGGAGTATCGGGCCTGTCTCCCTTGAACACGTTCCTCGGTGGTTTTTGTACGGGTAGACGTTGGTTGTGCTGGTCGTGATGACTAATTTACTATCCGAGGAAGGTTGTGCAGTGCGCACGCCACTCTATAAAATGGCAAGGCGAATATACGAATATATTGGACCAAATCAGAGCTGTTATTATCTGTGCTTACCAATTTCATATCAACCACCCACATTATAAATAATACCAAGTCGCGTTGAATATCAACATTATATAGTATCATACTTGCCTTTACGTAGTGCTTATTTCTATGATACACACGTTATACAAGAAACGAGCCTTTATACAAAACAGAACATCCTCAAATCGTAAAGTCGTGCTGACACATCCACACATCAAACGCAATGACGCAAGACAACTCTTCACGCCAAACAAGTCAAGAACCCACCAACCCGACCTACTTCAACAGGTTCCAGGAGCCTGTCTCGTTCAGGATCCGCGAGTACCACTGGTGCAGCTCCTCCATCCACGGCGGCATCGGGCCCTTGGTGCCGGCGACCTTGCCCTCGCTCGAAAAGAACACGCTCTTGACGCTCAGCTCCACCTCGTCGTGCGCCTTGTCCACCGTGGCGCTGATCACAAACAGGCCGTCGGACGGGCGCGGGCCCTTGTTGCGCGGCGAGTCGCCCGCGCGCACCGTGATGGACGTGGCCGTCTTCTCCAGCACCTCAAAGTGGTCTGTGATCTGCGTGCCCTTGTCATAGCTGCTGGCCTTGAGCTGCTCCGGGTCCCAGAGCTGGTCGGCCGTCTCGGGGCCGCGGTACTTGTACTCGAGGTACTTGCGCTGAACATAGTAGCCTGCCGCCGTCAGAAGAGATCCAATTTGATTTTGATTTTGACTTGGGGGCAGCACGGAGAAAGCCTCACCCCATCCACCCCAGACGCCACGGCAGAACTCGACGGCCAGATCCCCGTTGTTCTTGAGCAGCTCCGGCTTAATCTTGCTGAGAGGCAGCCGCTTGACGCAGACGTCCTGTGTGCTCGGGTTGCGCGCCGGGTTGTGCCTCTTGTAGACGCTCGAGGACCACACGGCATCGCTCGGGGCGAGGGGCGAGATGACCGGGTTCCGTGCCGCCAGGTACGCCGCGGCCGTGGACGTGCCCAGGAGGCCGGTAAGCACGCTCGTGCGCATGAAGCCCATGGTGTCGTTTCTCGTGTGAGCGGGGACCTGGGCAGGGGCGGCGTGGTACGTGGTGACTCGTGCGTGAAGTGGTGAGGCTTTGTCGGTTCGACACGTGTGGCGGGGGCCGAGACTGTGTCTGATAACAAAATGGCGCGTGCTGTGTGGGTGGTTGTGTTTGGCGCTAGGACGGAACGGGAAGTGCGCAGCATGGCGTGCAGTTTTGCGGGGCCTACAAAGTCGATTTTGCGGAGGCAGTCACGATGCAAACAGAATGAGCGGTCACAATGCAAACAGAACGAGCAGTCAGGGTCACAATGCGAACAGAACGACGCTCAATTCGACGAAACGCACAAATCAAGACTGTCTTGTGGTCCGTAGGGCAGGCGAGCTTAACGCGTAGCGACACAGCTGTCGTAACGGCCCGACACGCGAGCCTGTCTCCTTATATGCCTGCTCCCACCTTCTCCCATCTCGCCGAATCGTCAAGGCTGCTCGCTGGGTTCCTTCACAAGAGGAACATTTGCGTCTTGGACGCCCCGAGCCACGTCCACCCACACATACATTGAAAACGCCACCAAAATAAGAAACAAGTTGGGCAGCATGGGGTAGCGGAGGTTGTGTGTGTTGTCCTGAATCACGCCCTGGACAAGCGGGTTGATCCAGCCGGTCACGAGGTCGAGCGTGATCTCCAGGCCAAAGAACAGGGCCTCGCTCCCTGCGGGAATGAAGCAGGAATAGAGCCAGCGGTTGTAGGCACGCAGGGCGCTGCTCGTGCTCATAAAGAGGGCCTGTGCGATCCAGAACTCGGGCACGTGCTTGTAGCCGACGGCAACATGGGCGCTGATGCCGAGGCACCCCCAGAAGACGCACAGCGTCTGGACGGCGAAGAAGCCAAACGGCCAGTACTTGACGCTGTTGTCCAGGCCGCCGTCCCGGTGCTTGTGGGCGGAGAGCGTGCTGGGAAACGCCAGCATCCAGGAGAGGGAGCCCATGCACGCAAAGATGACAGACATGAACGAAAACACCGTGTAGATGCCGCTGCCCGACGTGATGCCCGCTGTTTCGAGAAAGAGCGGGCTCAGGAGGCTGGCAAAATTGGTTGACCCCGTGTTCCACAAGATCCAGCCAACGCACAGCTTGAACGCCTCGGGGTACCGGGGCGCAGCGCGGACAAGGACCACCCAGTTCCGCAGAGGCAACGCGAACAGGCTCTTTCCGGCCGGCCGTGGCTTGCCTGGAACGCTGGGGAGCAGAATGGAGCCAACGGTGGCAACAACAACTAGAAAAAGCACAAGAATTAGACTGGCGGAGCGTGGGCACGTTATCCGACAACAGACAAGCAAACGCACCTGTGATGGACCCTGCGATCGTGATGGCCAGGAAGTAGCTGCGAAAGCATTGTCAGTAGAAGGGAGAAAGAGAGAGAGAGCCCATGCCCTGCGCATGGTTACCAACCTTTTGTACCCAACAATGGCATAGCGACCTCGGGTGTAGACGAGAATGACGCCAATGAGAAGAGCCACAATTCCACCGACATTGCTAGAAACGAGGCCGAGAACACTGACACGGCTGCCCTTGATCCAGCTGCGACGACTTGCCGCGCCGGCTGCCTGCAGCGTGCCGTCCGGCGACGGCCGGGCAAGGCCGGCAGACCGCATGAAAATCGGTACATAGGAGCCCTCGATCACGGTGTAGACGCCTTGCAGCGTGGTCAAGGCACAGTAGAGTCCAGACAGCGCGGTGAGGTGGCTGTAGGACTGCACAGACAGGCCGGCAAAAGGCAGTGCCAGGATGCCAAATGCATAGATCGAGCACATCATCATTGGCTTGCGGTACCTGGAGTAGTCCGCCGCCCCAGCAACTACGATTGCTGTCACGCCCTCCAAGGAGCGGCCAATGGCTTTGATGTAGAGGCTTCCAGGTTAGTGAGAAGCTGGTGTGTCTCTGGGTGGCGGAAAAAAAACATACAGATAGCTGAGGTAGTCAATCTCCTGCCTTCCAAACCGAACAGCACACGAGATTGTGCCCCGTGTGGCACAGCGCTTGTCTGTGCCAGGGACGTGGCCAACCGCATTGGCTGTCGACTGGATGCAGGCGCCGACGTAGTTGAACACCATGGAGCTGGTCGGGCCCGTCGAAAAGCACAGAATCAGCCAGCCCCAGAGGGCACGCCGTGTGCTCAGAGGAGCATTGTCCGTGGCGTTGTGTGTCTCGTCTTGGTCGCCGATTTCGGAAGTTCTGACACCCAGAGCTCTTTTCCCTTGAGTAACGTCAGTCTCTTCTCGGGAGACGGGCGTGTCTTGACGGATGTCGGACATGGTGGTATAAGTTGTATATTGTAAACGAAATGCAGTGTGCTGTCAGAAGGAAGACTGAAAATTCAAGCGGATAGACTGTTTAAATAGAGACTCGACAATTTACTGCCAGTCACCCTATCTCATAAACAAAAGACCTTTTTATTTTTTAGTCATTGCGGAGGGTGCACGTTGCAGTCTCTTGTCATTGTTGACGTGGATTGGTCTGTTCGTCTGTTCATAGACCCACCAAACTGCAGCTGCCATTATTTGCTCAATCATGCTCACTTGCGATTCCTACGAAGAGAAATTACAGCAAACCAGCCTTTTTTTCTTTTCTCTTCTTTTGGCAGCACCAGTAAACAAAGCTCCGATCAAAGACTGGGCAAACACGGGTGGTGCCAGTGAGCCGCACCACTAAAAACACAAGGGCAGAAAATAGAGCGATTTCGGAACGTCCAGTGGTGATTGAGTTAACTGGAAAATTGTCCACGTAACCCGTGGACACTCTTAACTTGGACAAATTGTGTTTTCTTTGGCAAGGGTAGCCTCGGTGCTTTCAAGGTGCTTCACTGAAATGGCTGGTTTTGGCGAAATGCACTTACATGAAATGCCCCACATTGATAGTCGACCTGGACGGTAAAAGGTATCATAAGAGAAATATCATTATCGCGAGTGAAAAAGACTATACTCCGTTCATATGAAAAAGAAATAAAACGGTGCTGTTTACATTCAGAAAAAAAGGCCTTATATATTATGCAGTTAAAGTGTGCTTCGTAGTCGTAGTTTCCTAGATGAGAATACTGCTTTAAGCTACTACCGGAATAAATGGGTCTTGGCTTGGCTCGTACGAGTTCGGACGAAACCGGCCTATCACAGCGCAGAACATCATCCAACCTTAATCGTACGGCATGTGGCATTCTTCACCACCACCATACACTCCCCCGCTCCCAATCACGAGACCCAATCCTACGCGCCAGCTGCTGTCTGGTAAGAGGGCTCTGCTGTCTGGTAAGAGGGCTCCGGCGAATTTCTGACCCTGCCATCCCCCTTCGGACTGTGACACCCCCCCTCCGGACAGTGACACCCCCCCCTCCGGACTGGTCTCTCAACCGTCGACGTGCGCCGGCCATGGCCACCCCGTACTCGGACCAAAGCGCACCGCCCAAGCGCATGCGCCTGGGAACGCGCAGCTGTGTGGAGTGCCGCCGCCGCAAGGTCCGCTGTGTGTTCCAGGAGCCCAATGCAGCGTGCAACGCCTGCATTCTGCACAGCGTGCCGTGCAACGCCCAGCAGCCGCCCGCCGTGCCGGTGGCCCGCGTCGCCAAGCCGTCGTCGAGCAGCCTCCTGCCCCGCGACGCCGGCGACGAGAGCGCATCGCTCGCGCTGCTGAAGCGCCTGGACGAGATGGAAAACATGATCCGGCAGATCCGGGGCGGCGGAGCAGCCGGCGTCCCAGACGCGCCAGGCTCGCTTGCCGGGGCCTGCAGCAGCAGCAGCGTCTCGTCCGGCGTGCTGTCGGCGTCGGCCGCGGGCCGTTTTGGCGAGGACGGCCAGCGGCTGCGCCTGTCCACGACGACGAGCTCGCCGCTGTCACACACGTCGAGCGCCACGAGCGGCACCGACATTTCCATCCGCGGGGCCGCCAACGCCCTCGACACGTTTGGCAACACGCCGCTGGTCTCGCTCTTCCGCGACGCCCTCAACCTCCCCGCAAGCCAGGGGCCGCCTCTCCCGGGCCATGCGTCCCAGGGCTCGTCTCCATACGCACTCCCTGTGCTCTTCCAGCAGCCTGCGACCCACGGGTTTTCGCAGGCCAGTCTGCTGTCCGACGCCTGCATGAAGGCCGTGCTCGACGCCACCTGCGCCTGCTTTGCCATCTATCCGCCGTGCTCCTTCTTTCAGCCGCCACCGATGGCACCATCCCCTGTTGCGCCAGCCGCTGCGCCCGCAACACTCAACCTCGCCGACACGGCCGCGATCATGGCCGATCTGCGGGCCGCGCTCTGGTCCCAGAGCCCCGAGGCCGCGGCCCGCGCCCTCATCTGGACGGCGCTGTGCCTGTTTGAGCTGCCGCGCGCCTGGGCGGCCCGGTACCCGGAGCTGTCGGACACGCAGGCGCTGATCGACGTCTACCGGCGCAAAGCGGCGCGTCTGCTCTCGGGCGCGGCGGAAAACGGCGACTGCACCGTCTACGGCGTGGAGGCGCGCTGTCTGTTTGTCAAGCTCAACGTCGACCTCGGCCTTCCCCGAAAGGCGTGGCTCTCGGCCCGCAAAGCCGTCAGCGACGGGCTTCTGCTCGGCTACCACCGCGCGGCCGCGCAGGCCAAGCCGCACGAGCAGGCGCTGTGGCACTTTGCCCTGCACACGGAGCGCGAAACGGCCATGATCCTGGGCCTGCCGGCGTCCGTCTCCAACAGCAACACCAGCCTTTTACCCATCTTGCCGCCCGACGAGCGCGCGCTCACGGCGGAGCTGCGGCTCCTGCACGAAATGACGTTTTTGCTCGGGTCCCTGTCCGATCTCTACCAGGCGCTGACGGCCCCGGCGCCCCCCGGAACGAGCACGGACAGCCTCGCGGCCAACTATGCGCGGACGGTCGAGCTGGACCAGACGTGGGAGGCGGCGCGGCGGTTCATGCCAGACGCCTTTTGGCAGCCCGACCAGCCGTCGGCCATCCTGGGACTGCAGCCCGTGGAGCTGTACCTGCGGCAGACCACCAAGATCCGGTACTTTGTCATGGGCCGCCACATCCACGTGCCCTACGCTCTGCGCGCCGGCCGGGACCGCCGCTATGCGTACAGCCGCACAGCGTGTCTGGACGCATCGCGCAACGTCATTGCGTCCTACCAGCTGATCCGGAAATACGGCGGCGAGGAGTGGGCGCCGTGTGGCCTGCAGGATTTCGAGAGCTTTTCCGCAGCCATGGTCATCGCCCTGACCATGCTGCAGGACGCAACCGCCTCCGCCTCGCCGGGCCAGCCCAAGGCGCCGTGGTCGCGCCGGGACGAGGACGACTACGCGCTGCTCGTCGACCTGGCGCTGACGTTTCGCAAAGTCCATCTCCTCAAGGGCAGCTGCTCCGTCGCGCAGCGCGCTGCCGACGTCATGGACGTGGTCCTGCCCATCTTGCAGGGGCAGTACCGGCGCGTCTCCAGCAAGGACGCGCCGGCAAGCGTGTCCACGGCCGACTACGACATCACGATCCCCTTCTTTGGCCGCCTGCGCGTCACATTCCCGCACGACGAGCGGCTCGTGTCCCCCACGTCCTCGCTGCCGTCGCCCCTCAGCTCGAGCGTCTTGTCGGGGAGCGATCTGCAGACGGACTGCGCAGAACAGACGGCACAGATGACGCTCGCAGAGCCGCCCGCGCCGCCGCCGATGATTGAGTTTGGCGTGCCCTTTTGCAACGACGACTTTCACCTCAACTTTGACAGTGACCTGGAGCTCAACGGCGACTGGATGACAAACGTGGAGTCGGGTGTGTACGACTGGACAACGTTGTTTGCCCCGGAGCCGCGATGATGGCCGATATCGACGGCCAGGTCTTCTTCGTCAAGTCGCCTTCTTTCAGTGTTGTACTATATCATGAGCATTTAAGGCAATAATAACAATCTTGACTGCAATAAAGGCGCTATCCATTATCAACCGCTTAGGAATATTTCAGTTGGCTTCCAAAGACTCAACTGCCAGATACCTGTCCTAGTAGACGTAACGGAACGATGGGTTTTCTTTGTCCGTCAGATCCTCAAAGGCATGGACGAACTGGCCGTCCTGCGCCTCGGGCACGCCGGACTGGGCCAGCTCGTCACGCAGTCTGTTCTGGCGCACAAGGTAGATGCGAAGACCGACAATCACAATGACCAGCAGAGAGTAGCAGCCGAGGTGGGTGGCAAAGGCAATAAAGTAGCGGGGCGCGTTCCACTTGAGAAAGACCTGCGGCCCGATGGCGTTGCCCGTGGCCCAGATGATAAAGTTCATGGCGACGGCCACCGATTTTTTCGTCTGGCCGGCCACGTTGCGCGAGATCATGGACAGCGCCAGCGTCTGGGCCGACCAGAAGGACAGGGTAATGTAGTAGCAGATGAGCAGGCCGATCTTCTGGGCACGGGTGTCGAGGGGGACGGTCATGAGGCAAATGGTGCCGATAAAGGAGCTGCAAGGGTCAGAAAAGACGCGGGACCACACAACACATCATGGAGCAGAAGACTCACGGAATGCAAAACCCAAGCATCACCAGGAGGTTCTGGTGCGTCTTCTTGACAATCCAGACGGAGCCGAGCAGGACGATGATGATGTAGAAGCCCAGGACCATGGCCAGCAGCTGCGTCTGCAGCGTGGTGAAGCCAAAGCTCTTGATGATGATGCCCTGGAACGCGCCCAGGCCGCTGGTCGGCAGCGTCGTGCACAGCGCAATCAGCGCGTAGCCCCAGCACTGGGGGTCCAGCAGGGCCTCGACGACCTGCTCGCGCTTGAACGTGCGGTTCTGGATGCCGGTCTGGTTCTCGCGCACGCGCTCAATCATGAGCACCTTGTCCTCCTCCGTGAAGCACTTGGCGCGCATGGGGCTGTCGGGCATCCACCAGCCGACAAAGACGCCAAAGATGACAGAGATGACGCCGTAGACCAGAAAGATCCACTGCCACGACTTGAGCGGGCCGCTGTTGATGAGGCTGAAGCAGTACGCCAGCAGCCCGCCGACGACCTGCTGCGCGCCGTTCATCATGTACCAGTAGGTGACGCGCGCGGCCTGCTCCTCGCGCTTGTACCAGATGCTGGACAGGATGACAAAGGACGGCTGGCAGGCCGACTCGAAAAGCCCGAGGAGCGTGCGCACGACGACCAGCCCCTTGAAGTTGTGGCACGCCGCCGTGCAGGCCAGGACCGTGCCCCAGGCGCAGATGCTGAAGCTCAGGTACTTGGCAATGGGCACGCGCGCAATGATCCAGTTCTGCGGGTACTCGACAATGAGAATGGTAATGTAGATGCACGTCGTCAGCCAGCTGTAGTCCTGGCCCACGAGGTTCGTGTCGGTCACGATGCCCATGATGGACGCAAACGACAGCGTGCCCTTGTCGATGGCCTGCAAAAAGTAGGTCGCAATCATGACGACCAGCACGCGCTTGTCGATCATGCGGCGCAGCTGGCGGTTCTTCTCGGGCGAGATGTGCACGCGCACGTCCGACACGTACTGCACGAGCTCCTTGTCGATGGCGTCGACGTTCATGTCCACCGGCTTCTTGTCGCGCACGTCCGACATGGCCGTCTCGACGGTGCGCAACACCTCGGGGTCGGCCGTCTCCATGGTCGTCATCGTGGGCGGGTCGTTGCAGTGAGACAATGCGTGAAGTGAAGGAAAAGATGTTGCGAGAGACCCTCCTATATTTCACACGCAGATTGATAACGGGCCCGGCCAGCTTTTATGTGCGATGCTTCCTTGAGCAAAGGTCACATCATCCACCGAAAACATGGAGCCACGAAGCTCTGGAAGGCAAAAAAAGAAAAGAAAAAAAAAAACAGGACGCGTTGGTACACGTCCTGGGGTAAGGGGTAATGAGGGGAAACCCCATCGTGCCAGCCATCTCATTTGCCCTCGGTGCAGCACAGCGCCAGCCCTGGCATCTGCCGTTCCCCGTACTTTTGTTCCCCGCGCGGGGAATGGCGTGGCCGGTGGGCCGCGATGGTCCGCAAAGGTCCGCGTCACACGGGTGGCAGCAGAAGACAGCGAGACGGAAGTGGAATTTTCCTGGCAAGAAATGCTGGTCTGTTATGACAACCTTTTACGGCCCAGCCGCAAACTGAAGAATGCTCTACCATACGAGACGAGACCATTTGCGACAGTCCCAGCTGTGTTCTTGTGCACGGCTTGTACGAGGCAGAAAAGTATCGGATGTCACTGCGGACATCGCTCATCCTCTCGTCAAAGCGCTGCTTCCCCATCTACACGATCTGGCATGTATTCTGATTGGTGGACTTTTCTCGGCCCAGTCAACAGCGGCAGTGGCCCCACTTATCTTGCACTACTGCCGAGGCCTACTCCACAGTCTAGCCGCCTCGGTGGAGAGTCGAGCGATGTGGTCCGTTTGGGCGCCCAGCTCGGCTGGCATTCACCCACGATGCCGCCGTAGCATTGACAGCACAAAAAGAAGACTCCCCTCATAGGCAAGGGCTCCCAAACAACCAATCAGGCAGGCGGAGCACGTTGCAGAGGAAGCACGAAAGAACGAAAGGAAGCAACTCCAACGGCGGCTTTTCAAATTGTTCTCGAAACCCTCACAACACCCAACATGCCTTTGGAACTCTATGGTGTCCGGGCCGCCGATGTACATGCCAAGATACGGCTCCTCATCGATGGCATGGTCAATATCACCGACACGACGGGCGAGTTTCTGATGACACTCGAAGATGGGCGCGTCATTGACACAAAGGGCTGGAATGACTGGGTGCGTTGCGCCTCCCCTGCACTGTACAGGATTGTATGCTGATCTCTGCAGGAATGGACACACGGCATTGGCTTGCTCGGTCTGTGGCAGTACTACGAGCTGACGGGCGAGGCCGAGTACCTTGCCATTATCGAGGCCTGGTTTCGCGACCGGTTTGCGGCCGGCGGCACCACGAAAAACATCAACACCATGGCCGTGTTCCTCACGCTGGCATACGTCTACGAGCGGACGGGCAACGAGACGTACCGGCCCTGGCTGGACGCGTGGGCGGAGTGGGCGTACCACGACCTGCCGCGCACAAAATACGGCGGCTTCCAGCACCTGACGTATCTCGAGGTCAACAAGGACCAGCTGTGGGACGACACGCTGATGATGACGGTCATGCCGCTGGCCAAGATTGGGCTCGTGCTGAACCGGCCGCACTACGTGGAGGAGGCCAAGCGCCAGTTTCTGCTGCACGTGCAGTACCTGTTTGACCGGCAGTCTGGGCTGTTTTTCCATGGCTGGCAGTTTACCGACGACGACGGCGACGGCGACAACGACAACAAAACGAGCCGTGGACCGGGCCACAACTTTGCCAATGCGCGCTGGGCGCGGGGAAACAGCTGGGTGACCATGGTGATCCCCGAGTTCCTGGAGCTGCTGCAGCTGGACGTGCAGAGAGACGCCGTGGCCATGATTCTGCGCGACGTGCTCGACGCGCAGTGCACGGCGCTGAAGCGCCTCCAGGACGCGTCCGGCCTGTGGAGGACGCTGCTGGACGTGTCCGTCGAGGACGGGTCGTACGTAGAGGCCAGCGCGACGGCCGGGTTCGCGTACGGCATGCTCAAGGCGCAGCGGCGGAAATACGTCGCAGGCAACAGCGAGAGCGCCATTGCGGCGGTCAAGGCGGTTCTGGCAAATGTCGACGAGCGTGGCGAGCTGCTCAACACGTCGTTTGGCACGGGCATGGGGCACGACCTGCAGCACTACAAGGACATTCCCATCACGAGCATGCCGTACGGGCAGGCGATGGCGATCATGGCCCTGGTTGAATTTCTCCGGGAGTTTATCTAGGATAAGGACAGTTATAAACAGTTTATAAACAGTTCATACAGCATTTCAATTCAAACGTCTATCCAACGATCCATTGGAGGTGCCAAGACGGCACCCTTACTCCATGTACTTGAAACTGGGGTGACGGTGCCCCAAGCGACGCTCCTGCTCGGGCGTCAGGCCCTCGATGCGGCCGTCGCGCTTGCCGTGGGCGCGCATGTAGTTTTCGTAGCGGCAGTGGGCGATGCCGATGGAGGTCAGGACAAAGGCAAACAGCATGAGCGACAGGTTGATGGTGTGGCCCGTGTGGAAGGCGGGCGAGTCGGTGGACAGGTAGGTCCAGGTGGACAGGATGCCGCCGAGGCTGCCGACAGAGACCATGTAGCCGCCGGCGACGGCGGCGACGGCCGGGCTGGCGGTGTTGTTGACGCCCCAGCTGAGGAAGCCGGAGCTGGCGGCAAAGACGCCGATGGCGTTGAGAAAGACGGCGGCGTACTTTGCGTGCACGTTTGTCTCGAAGCGCAGCAGGGCGAAGCCGGTGATGCTGAAGCAGAGGGCAAGCAGCATAAAGACGCCGCGGCGGTTGAGGCGGTCGCTGCAGAAGCCGAGGCCAATGGTCAGGAAGCAGGCGACGACGTAGGGCGGCACCGAGTACAGCTGGGCCTTGATGTTGTGCCAGCCAAACTCGGACAGGATGGTGGGGATAAAGGCGCCCATGCCCTGCACGGCGCTGTTTGTGCAAAAGAAGCTCCAGGCGCAGACCTGCGTGTGCACGTTGAAGATGGCCTCGCGGACGTGGTGCCAGGCCACGTGCTCCTTGGGCTGGGCGTCGTGCTCGCGCTGGATGCGCTGCGCGGCAATGTACTGCTGGCGCGGCGTCAGGTACTTCCAGGAGCCGGGGCTCTGGGGCATGAAGAACGTCGCGGCCAGGGCGATGAGCATGGTGACGAGGCCCTCAAAGAAGAAAATGTTGCGCCACGACGAGACCGGGTCGCCGTGGGCGCCCCATTTGGGGATGCGGCACAGCACGGCGGCCAGCAGGCCGCCAAAGGAGTTGGCCAGCGAGCTCGAGGCGATGAAGATGCTCATGCGGAAGAACAGCTCCGACTTTTTGTAGTAGCACGTCAGGAAAAAGGCCGTGGCGGGCATGGCGCCGCCCTCAAAGATGCCGAGCAGGGCGCGCGTGACGGCGATGCCGGCGTACGACTTGACAAAGGCGGTGCACATTGTGATGAGGCCAAAGCAGAAGACGAGGCCGGGCACTGCGAGGTCTGTCAGTGGCCAGTGTGGACGGATGAGAGGAGGTGGGGGGGACGGACTGTAAAAGCGAGGGCCGACACGCTTGAGAATGACGTTGCTGGGCACTTCGACGCTGAAAATGGTTACTCAAAACGAACACCCAAACCGGGAGAGAGACGGCTACGTACAACATGTACAGGATGAAAAAGATGGACAGGATGATGTTGTAGCGGTAGCCGACAAGGTGCAGGTCGGTGGCCATGCCCTGGATCTTTGCGTTTCTGCGACTGTGAGAAGATGGCCGTGCAAGGCGGACGGCGTCCACACGGCTGCTTACCCGACATTGGCGCGGTCAATGGCACAGCACATGTCTGCCTGGTTAGCCGTGGGCCACGGACACGACCGAGAAGACCTCGCGTACATAGAAGCGTCACCATGGGCGTGATGGTCAGGTCGAACTTGTTGCGGATGGCCCGCTCCTCGGCGGGGGTCCAGTCCGGCGTGTGGTGGGCGTCGTCCACGGCACCGGCCCCGGCGCTCGTCGTGACGGACGGCGGCGCCTCTTTTTCGTCTGCGTACGTGTCGGCCATGGTCGGGGGATGCGGTGGTGACGTTGCGGTGCGGTCGTCGAGTCGACTGGAGGTGGCTGTCTTGGCACGCAGGAGCCGGTCAGCCTGGCCGGGGCTCGTCGAATAAATAAAAGGCGGTCAAAGGCGACGAGCATGCCAGCTGGACGAAACCGTCTCTACGCGTCCAACGTCCAGCGCGAGCCTATCTCTCGCCCTGCACAATCTCACAATCTCGATCGGATGTCACCAAGTCGAGCCGCAAACGCCTCGACACTGGCCGCGACGATGCGCTTATCGCGAGAGCCGAGGACGCAGTGCGTGTACAAGGATTGGCCAGGACGAGCGCCTGGACGTAGCAAGCGGCGCTCTATAGCCATCGGGCGGTTGAGGTTATCAAGGTTTGGGGAAAGGCGGACCCACATGCCTATCTCTACCCCGGGGCAGAACGCGCCTTCCTCGTGGCCGCCGTCAAACCGTTCCGATGGGGCTGCCGGTGGGTCTTCCGGTGGGTCAACCGTATGTGGGGACAGATCGGGACGTCCAGCCGAGTTATGCAGCAGCATGCTTGAAAGATGGCGAGGCAGTCCGCACGCTACGAGATGCATGCGCTACATGCACGCTACGTGATGCTGACTCAACGAGCGTGAGGATGATCGGCGAGGGTGACCGAGATCACGAGTGTTTGTGATGAGAAGATGCATCTTATAATGCATCTCAAGACGCAACAGCTTGATGCAACGACCTCGGCAGATAGCAAGCCGTGTCACACAGAACCAAACGCACACACACACCATGGCGCCCAGAATCACCGTCTCCATCGACCGCGGCGGCACGTTTACCGACGTGCACGCAATCGTGCCCGGCCAGCCGGACATTGTGCTGAAGCTGCTCTCGGTGGACCCGGCCAACTACCCGGACGCGCCCACGGAGGGCATCCGGCGCGTGCTCGAGCAGGTGACGGGCACGCGCATCCCGCGCGGCACGCCGCTGCGGCTGGACGCGATCGAGTGCCTGCGCATGGGCACGACGGTGGCGACCAACGCGCTGCTGGAGCGCAAGGGGGCGCGCTGCGCGCTGCTGACGACGCGCGGGTTCGGGGACCTGCTGCGCATCGGCAACCAGGCGCGGCCGGACATTTTCGACCTGTCGGCGCGGCGGCCGGGCGTGCTGTTTGAGGCCGTGGTCGAGGTGGACGAGCGCATTGTGCCGGCGCACGCGCGAGCCGACGCGGCGGCACTCGCCCCGTTCCCGGCGGTGGTGGCCAGCACCACGGACGAGACGTTCCACGTGCTGCAGCCCCTCGACGAGGACGCGGTGGCGGCGGACCTGGCGCGGCTCAAGGCGCAGGGCTTCACGTCGGTGGCGGTGGCGCTGCTGCACGCGTACGCGTGGCCGGAGCACGAGCGGCGCATCGGCGACATTGCGCGCGGGCTGGGGCTGTCGGCGGCGCTGTCGTCGACGCTGCAGCCCATGATCAAGGTGGTGCCGCGCGGCATGTCGGCGACGGCCGACGCGTACCTGACGCCGGTCATTGCGGCGTACCTGGACGCCATCTCGGCGCACTTTGTCGGCGGGCTGGGCGGCGGCGGCGAGCACGGCTGCCGCGTCGAGTTTATGCAGTCGGACGGCGGCCTGGTGGACTTTCGGCGCTTCAGCGGGCTGCGGGCGCTGCTGTCGGGCCCGGCGGCGGGCGTGGTGGGCTTTGCGGCGACGAGCTGGGACGCAGAGGCCCGCGTGCCCGTCATCGGCTTCGACATGGGCGGCACGTCCACCGACGTCTCGCGCTTCGACGGCCACCTGGACCACACGTTTGCGTCGAGCATCGCCGGCGTCAGCATCCAGGCGCCGCAGCTGGACATCCGCACGGTGGCGGCCGGCGGCGGGTCGATCCTGTCGTGGCGCAACGGCCTGTTCCACGTCGGCCCCGAGTCGGCCGGCGCGCACCCCGGGCCGGCCTGCTACCGCAAGGGCGGCCCGCTGACGGTGACGGACGCCAACCTGTTCCTGGGCCGGCTGCTGCCGGCGCACTTCCCGCGCATCTTTGGTCCCGGCGAGGACCAGCCGCTGGACCGCGAGGTTACGGCGCAGCGCTTTGCGGCGCTGACGGCGCAGATCAACGCCGACCAGCCGGGCCGCCGCTACACGCCCGAGGAGGTCGCGCTGGGCTTCCTCGCGGTCGCCGACGAGTCCATGACGCGGCCCATCCGCCACCTGACCGAGGCGCGCGGCTTCGAGACGGCCGCGCACCACCTGGCGTGCTTTGGCGGCGCCGGCGGCCAGCACGCGTGCAGCGTGGCGGCGGCGCTGGGCATCGCGCGCGTCATTGTGCACAAGTTCTCGTCCATCCTGTCGGCGTACGGGCTGGCGCTGGCCGACGTCGTGCACGAGGAGCAGGAGCCCATGGCGGCCGCGTACGCCGACGCCGCCGCCGCCGGCCAGATTGCGGCGCGCCTGCGCGGCCTCGAGGCGCGCGCCGAGGCCCGGCTGACGGCGCCCGGCGGCGGCGGCTTCCGGCGCGACCAGCTGCGCCACGAGCGCTTCCTCAACATGCGCTACGAGGGCTCCGACACGAGCCTGATGATCCGCGCGGCGGACGGCGGCGACCCGGACGCCTTTGACTTTGCCGCCGCCTTTGTCGACCGCCACCGCCGCGAGTTTAGCTTTGTGCTCGACCGCCGCGTGCTCGTCGACGACGTGCGCGTCCGCACCGTCGCCGCGGCCCGCCGCATCGACGAGGCCAGCCCGCTGCAGCAGCTGGCCGCCGTCGCCGCCGCGCCGGCCGTGTCCGCGCCCGCGCCCCTCGAGCACACGCCCGTCTACTTTGACGCCGCCGCCGGCTTCGTCGACACGCCCGTGTTCCGCCTGCACGACGTGCCCAAGGGCGCGCGGCTGCCCGGCCCGGCCATTGTGCTCGACGCCACGCAGACCATTGTCGTGGCGCCGCACGCCGTGGCCCATGTGCTGGACACGTGTCTGGTGATTGACCTGGAGAAGGGGGAGGGGGAGGAGAAGAAGGAGGACGAGAAGGAGGCCCCGGCCTCTTCCGCCGCGCCCCCCGTCGAGGCCATCGACCCCATCCGCCTCACCATCTTTGGCCACCGCTTCATGTCCGTCGCCGAGCAGATGGGCCGCACGCTGCAGAAAACGGCCGTGTCGACCAACATCAAGGAGCGCCTCGACTTTTCGTGCGCGCTCTTCTCGCCCGACGGCGGCCTCGTCGCCAACGCGCCGCACGTGCCCGTGCACCTGGGCTCGATGCAGTTTGCCGTGCGCTTCCAGCACCAGCGCTGGCTGGGCCGCCTGCAGCCCGGCGACGTGCTCGTGGCCAACCACCCCGTGTCGGGCGGCACGCACCTGCCCGACGTCACCGTCATCACGCCCGTCTTTGCCGACGGCACGGCCGACATTGTGTTTTACGTGGCGTCCCGCGGCCACCACGCCGACATTGGCGGCATCCTGCCCGGCTCGATGCCGCCCAACTCGACCGAGCTGTGGCAGGAGGGCGCCGCCATCGAGTCGGAAAAGGTCGTCGCCGGCGGCGTGTTCAACGAGGCGCGCATGCGCGCGCTCTTCTACGACGAGCCCGCGCGCTTCCCCGGCTGCGCCGGCAGCCGCAACCTGCGCGACAACCTGTCGGACCTCAAGGCGCAGATCGCCGCCAACGCGCGCGGCATCGCGCTGATCCAGGGCCTCATTGCCGAGCACGGCCTGGCCACCGTCCAGCGCTACATGGTGGCCATCCAGACCACGGCCGAGCAGGCCGTGCGCGCCCTCATGAAGGAATTGTATGCCACGTTTGGCGGCCAGCCGCTCGTCGCCGTCGACTACATGGACGACGGCACGCCCATCCGCCTGCGCGTCACCATCTGCCCCGACGACGGGTCCGCCGTCTTTGACTTTGCCGGCACCGGCCCCGAGGTCCACGGCAACATCAACGCCCCCGAGGCCATTACCCACTCGGCCATCATCTACGCCCTGCGCTGCATGCTGCGCACCGACATCCCCCTCAACCAGGGCTGCCTGGCCGCCGTCGACGTGCGCATCCCGCGGCCCAGCATCCTCAGCCCCACGCGCGCCGCCGCCGTCGTCGGCGGCAACGTCACCACCTCGCAGCGCGTCACCGACGTCGTGCTCAAGGCCCTGGGCGCCTGTGCGGCGTCGCAGGGATGCTTGAACAACCTGACCTTTGGCATTGACAACAAGGTGGACGAGAACGGGCGTTCTATCCCGGGGTTTGGTTATTATGAGACGTGGGTTCCCCCCCTTTTTTTTCTTTTCTTTTTTCTTTCTTTTTCTTTCTTTTTCTTTCTTTTTCTTTCTTTTTCTTTCTTTTTCTTTCTTTTTCTTTCTTTTTCTTTCTTTTTCTTTCTTTTTCTTTCTTTTTTCTTTACTAACGCACGCAGCATCGCTGGCGGTGCCGGTGCCGGCCCGACCTGGCATGGCGAGAGCGGCGTCCACGTCCACATGACAAACACGCGCATCACCGACCCCGAGATCCTCGAGAAACGCTACCCGTGCCTGCTGCGCCGCTTTTCGCTGCGCCCCGGCACCGGCGGCCGCGGCAAGTTCCGCGGCGGCGACGGCGTCGTGCGCGAAATCGAGTTTCTGACCGCCGTGCAGTGCTCCATCCTGTCCGAGCGCCGCGTGCACCGGCCCTACGGCATGGCCGGCGGCCAGCCCGCCGAGACTGGCCTGAACCTGTGGCTCAGCAAGGACGCCTACACGGGCGAGGACCGCACCGTCAACATGGGCGGCAAAGGCACCGTGGCCATGTCGGCCGGCGACCGGGTGGTGATCATGACGCCGGGAGGCGGCGGTTGGGGTGAGGAGGAAGAGGGTGACGTGGCTGCGTAGGGGTTTTGTATTGGGTTTATGTTGATGTGTGATAACGAGGGCTATATCAATTCATTTTATAAAATTATCTGAGATTCGTTGTAAAATTCTTTGTAAAATATCATTTAAAAAATATATAAAATCCGTTATAAAATATTAAATCCTTTATAAAATCAATTAAAAAAATACTATAAGATGCGTCATGAAATGTGAAATGCTTTATAAAATCTATTCAAAAATATATTATACTTGCATTACAATGAATCAAAATATATCATAAAATGCAATAAAGTACACCCCTAAATACACCTATAAATACACCCATAAATAAATCCATAACTAAATCCATAACTAAATCCATAAATTCACCCATAAATTCACCTATAAATACATCCATAAATACATCCATATCAAGACAACCTCTACTTCAGACATCGTTGTTTACACTACAATCTCCTCACGACGTAGGCGGCTCCAGCGTCTCACCCAGACCCTCGCGCATCAGCGCCATGCCGATCCACTGCCGGTCCATGTCGATGCCGATCGAGTCCATGACGTCGGCCCACACCGACGGATCGTCCGACGCGCCTTCGCACGTGAGTTGCAGCTGTGTTGGTGCTTCTGTCGCTTTCTGTTGTTGCTGTTGCTGCTGCTGCTGTTGTTGTTGTTGCTGCTGCTGCTGCTGCTGCTGCTGCTGCTGCTGCTGCTGCTGCTGCTGCTGCTGCTGCCGCTGCTCGCTCTCCGGCGGCAGCTTGGTGGCCCGAATCTTGGTCAGCAGCGTGTGGCAGGCGCGGATATAGCGGTTGCCGCGCTCGGCCATGCGCTGCAGCACCTGCAGCGCCGTGTCCATGGCGGCGGCGTTCATGGCGCCGTAGGGAAAGGCGAGGTTGACCATGACGAGCAGCAGCGCGGCCGAAAAGGCCTGCTCGCCGTCGATGAAGCCGTACGTGGCCACCAGGTCGAACTTGGCCGCCTCCTTGAAGATGACGGTGCTCGACCGCGCGGCCGCAATGGCCGTGTCGATAATCTTGACCACGTCGGGCGCCAGGCCGTCCTCCCAGCGCGTGCTCGCCGCCGAGCTCGCCGCCGCCGACGACGTCGCGGCCGCCATCTGCCGCTGCACGGCGTACAGCAGCAGGGGCCGCGCCGTCATGTTGATGCAGTGGTAGTAGTGCAGGTAGATGCTGACGACGTCGCGGCGCGTGTAGGCGTCGGGCGCCGCCGGGTCGAGGCGCACGTCGGCCGGCAGCTGCGCAAACCACTCGGCCAGGCTCTGCATGATGGCCTGGATCGACGGCAGCAGGCTGGCGCTGCTCGTGCCGGCGCCGCCGGACCGGCGCTTGCGGTAGATCTCGCGGCCGATGCGCCCCTGGATGCGCGACAGCATCGTGTAGTGGCGCTGCGCCGCCGCCAGCTGCGGGTTCTCGCCCGGCAGCGCCGTCGGCAGCGCCACGTCAATGTCGTCGTCGCGGATCGAGATGGGGTGGCCCGACGTCACGCACAGCATGCGCTCCAGGCTGTACGTCGACCACCACAGGCGCCGCCGGCGCTCCGACAGGTACTGGCCCTCGGGGTCCGCGTCGCCGCCGCTGCCGACATCGTCCTGGTGCAGGCCCAGCGCAATGGCCATGCGCAGCGCCATGCCCATGTACAGGTAGGCGGCGTCGCGCCGGTTGATGGTCTGCATGTAGTAGGCGGCGTAGCTCAGCACCTCGACAAACAGCAGCGAGCCGTCCTCGCGCACGTCGGGGATGAACGGCAGCGCGTGCCGAAAGTACTGGAAGCCGGGCGGGCCGTCGTGGCCCGTCCACTGGTTGACCGAGTACATCTGGCCAAAGGCAAACACCAGCAGCACCTGCGCGTAGGCCAGGCACGCCGCGCGGTCGCCCAGGTCGGGCGGCGCGTTGTACGCGTAGACCAGCTGCAGGCGCGCGTGGAACGTCGCCGCGTCCAGGAACGAGAAGATGGTGCCAATGTACGCGTGCTGCGCCTGGTACAGCCGCGCCGCAAAGTCGACCGGCGGCAGCGGCGGCAGCCGCTCGGGCACCGGCAGCGGCCGCCGCAGCCACGACGTGTCTTCGTAGTGCGGGTAGTTGTGCCACGCCAGCGTCTCGGCCGTCGGGTTGAGCCGGTTGGCAATGTACGTCGACGACGAGCTGCCCATGTAGTCTGCTGGTCAGCGTCTTCCTCCTCCTTCTTCTTCCTTTTTCCGGCTTCTCCATCACTCACGATACTGCCCCTGCCGGCCGCGCACCCAGTTGTCCGTCCCCGCAAACGTCCACTCCACCTCGGACATGGCCGTCTGCGCCGGGCTCGGCAGCCCGTCGTGCGCCGCGCACGCCTGCGACTGCAGCCGCATAAAGTAGCTCTCGGGCACGCTCACGCGCTTTTCCGGCTCCGCGTAGCAGCACTGGTGCCCGCCGTCGCTGCACGACGCGCACGGGTACGGCGGCATGCCCAGGCATTTCTGTTTCCGCCGCCGGCATCGCTCGCATCTGCACGGTCAGCATTTCGTCAGATGACGGCAGGAGGAGATCCGGGGAGATCCGGGAGATCCTACGCGATGGGCGATCGCCGCAGCATGTCGTGCGGGGGCGGATGCGTCACCTGGCCATGCCGCCGCCGGGCCAGTGATGAGCTCGTCGAGGACATGGCTGCGAGTGCCGGGGACGCTCTCGACTGTCGACGCCGGACCGGCGATGTCTGGTCAGGACGAGCCGTATACGCCACGAGGTGCTTATCTTATCTGGCTTATCTACGAGGACTCGTACTCGTTGGTGCTCCATGCTGAAGTCGGGAAGGGGCGAACGGCTCGGAGGACCCACTTGCCTATCGGCGCCTATCAACGGCCCCACCGGCCCGATCGCGACGTACGTACGACGGCTCAACATATTATCGCCGTGCTATTTTTGATCCAAGCCAGACGAACGCGGCAAAGGCGATTGCAAATCGATACCGCGACACATGGCCGACACAGCGGCGGACGTGGGCTCGGGCTCGGGCTCGGCATATGGGCGCCGTCGGTCCTCGTCTATGTATTTTGTGCCGTCCATGTTTAAAGAGAGCAGCTGCCAGAGGCCTTGCCGTAGTTTCTGCTGCTGCTCCCAGAGTGCTCCTACAACACCGTCTCGCCATGGTCTCCCTTGCCGGCCTTGCTCTTGTCGCCCTCGTGGCCGCCGCGGCCCTTGTGGCGCGCGCGGTCGCTGCCAGCTGGCGGCTGCGGACGATCCCGGGCCCCTTTCTGGCGCGCTTCACCGACGTGTGGCGCTTCTGGGCGATGCGCTCGCCCGGCTGGTCGGCGCGGCTGATTGCGCTGCACGCGCAGCACGGGCGGCTCGTGCGGCTGGGGCCCAACCACGTCAGCGTCAGCGACCCGGCGGCCATCCCGGTGGTGTACGCGACCAACCCGGTCTGGGTCAAGGGCCCGTCGTACTACGCGGCGGCCACGGTCAGCAAGGGCCGCACGGTGCCCAGCATCATTGCCATGGACGAGACGCAGCACACGGCGGTGCGCAAGTCGGCCGGGCGCGCGTTCACGACCAACTCGCTGCTCGACTACGAGGCGGCCATTGACGCGACGACGGCGGCGCTGGTCGAGGCCGTCGGGCGCTGCGCGCCCGGCACGACGGACATGGCGGCGCAGCTGCAGTGCTTTGCCATGGAGGTGCTGATGCGCATGGCCTTTTCCGAGTCGCTGGGCTTCATCCGCACGGGCGCCGACGTCGACGGCATCCTGGCGGCCGTCGTGGCGCGCTTCGACAACTGGAACGCCTGGGCCGCGCTGCCGGGCCTCGACTACCTGTGGAACAAGAGCGCGCTGGCCACCCGGCTGATCCACCGCCGGCGCGGCGACAGCCCCCTCGCGCGCGTCAGCACGGCGCAGCTGGTGGCGCGGGCGGCCGCCGACGGCGGCGACGACGAAAAGTCGGCGTCCCGGCGCAACGACCTGCTGCAAAAGTTCCTCGACGGCCAGGCGCGCTACCCCGAGCTGTGTGCGTCGGACACGCACGTGCTGGGCATCGTCATGTCCACGATCGGCGCCGGCGCCGACACCACGGCCGGCACGCTCGCCTACACGCTCTACCTGCTGGCGCGCCACCCGGCCGCGGCGGCCGCGCTGCAGGCGGAGCTGGACGCCGCCCGCGCCCGCGGCGCGCTCGCGGTGCCGCCGCGCTGGGCGCAGGTGCAGCACCTGCCGTACCTCGACGCCGTGCTGCGCGAGTCGATGCGCGTGCTGCCCATTGCGTCGTGGGGGCTGGACCGCGTCGTGCCGCCGGCGGGCGCCACCGTGAGCGGCGCCTTTCTGCCCGGCGGCACCGTCGTCGGCTGCCACATCGACTCGGTCCACCTCGACACGGGCGTCTACGGCGACGACGCCGCCGCGTTCCGCCCCGCGCGCTGGCTCGAGGCTGACGCCGACCAGCGCCGCCGCATGGACCGCGCGTTCCTGGCCTTTAGCGCCGGCAAGCGGACCTGCACGGGCATCCACATTGCGTGGCTGGAAATGAAAAAGACGCTGCCGCTGCTGTTGATGAACTTTGAGGTACGTATCGTGGGGGGGGAGAGAAGAGACACGGTCGTCGGGACGACAGCTAACAGTATGAGATGTCGCTTGTCCATCCGGAGCAGGACGTGCGCGGCCAGTTCCGCATCAGCGCGGTCAAATATCCCCCCGAAATCCGGATGTATGTCCGGAGGCGAGAGACGGTCGTGTAGACGAGGAGGAATGGCCAGGCAGGGTGGGACGGGCGGCCGCCAGGCATATATCAAAATTCATTGTGCGGTAGGCAGCTTGTAATTGTACATTCGCATTCTTTTCAGTGTACACGGGCGTTGTCCGCCTCTGATTCCGTGTCTGCCGATCACGCCCATCCGGCAAGCAGACGTTGGCCTGCAGCGCGTCTTCCAATACGCACAGGAGCGTGTGGATGCGTACCTGGCAGACGGCAAGGACAAGACTGGCACGCTCTTGCGTGGCTTTTGGACGCCAACACCGGCCGGCCGAATCCACCGTATCCACCTCAGTAGGTACTTTTATATTACTTATATATATATATATCCCAGACGCACGGCAGCTAACCGAAAGACCATTGTGTCCTCGCAGCTGTACTCCATCCACTGCCCGTCAGCACGTTCCCTGCGCGGATGCCCAGGCTCTTGAGCATCACCGTCTGCACGGCCGTGCCCTGCAAGCACTCAATGTGGATGTCGCCTCCCCCAAAAACGTGCTGCAGCGTCTGGCCCTCGTTGTAGTGCGCAATGCGGTTGACTCGCCTGGCTCCCGGGCCACCCACGCCCACCAGCTTCGAGCCCGTCAGCGTGCGGATGCAGCGCTGGAAGAGGAGCGGGAAGGAGCCGCCGTTGTGGCTGAAAGTCCACTTGATGTCGGGGTGCTTTGTAAACGTTATAAGACATCACACCCCGCACGCAGTGAAGCTGTGTGGTTGCCCGGCGCTCCCCGCACCGTCCCCGATCTGCCTCCACCGTTCCGAGATTGTGTGCCCCCGGTGTTCCGGTACCTAGGGCCACCCCGAGTGGAGTACAGGTGGCTAATCAGGTGTAATGGTTTTCACCGGTGTCGATCGAACGACAAGCGCAACAGGACATGCAAAACCCGATGCAAATGAGACCCCCAACAAGTCTCGATGCCCTGCGGCAGCAGAAACTAGCCGGCTAACCACAGCAGATTGCGTACGCTCTGCTCTTGTCACCAACAAGGCAGATTCCCGGCTCCTTGCTGGACAAGGCCTTTAGCCTCCAATCGTCACTTTCCGTTCTGCGCGGAAACAAAATGTACTATCCGGCCGACCAGCATCGCAAAAATGGTACGTCCCGTACCAGTGTCATTTGATGCACGTTACTGCACCCACTGCGCTCTGAGCGTAGTCGGGATTTGTCTGCTGAAGTATCAAGCTAACGTTTGGCGCCCTATATTGTATCCAGTTTTCAAAACTGTCAAGCAGGACTGAGGCCTGTGGCCCAGATCAGTGTGCCCTGTTTGGGAGGTACGGTGGACGACGCACGGTAGACGATGCACGGTGGACGGCATGTCTGAGGCCTCTGGAACAGTCCAGCCACTCCAGACGAGTTGTTGTCACTGTAAAAATCACGGCAAGCCTCGGCTGGCGCTGAAACATGTACATTTCCGTCATCATTGCCGGCATCTTTTTGTGATGGCCTTTTTTGCCCTCCCGGAAACGCTCTATGAGCGCCATACCTCGGCAAACGGCTCGCCCAATTCGGAAGAGAGCCAGCTCGAGCAGAAGGCAGCCTTTGGGGCCATCGCGCACGTCGAGTCGCGGACGCCGCCCGTGTCGTACCCGCTGTACGAATGGGGCTCCAGCGTCGGCCTGTTCAACATTGGTGGGATGGCTGGCGGCCTTCTCGGCCTCGTCTACGCCTACGGAGGTCTCTCTGTTGATGGGTGTGTTCTCTCTCTCCATCATTCCCATCTGGCTTGCCGGAAAGAGGCTGCGGATTGCGACCGCGGAGTGGGTGCGGCCGTGTTTCGCAAAGCCTGAATGATGCACGGAAAAAACACCAAGCGGCCGGTCCTTGGCTTTGTGTGATTGAATTCAAAGGGCCTCTTACGTGCAATAACGTGCGTTGTGACAAAAACCTTGCCAGCTCTGCGGGAGAATAAACATTGTGAGCTGGCCGTTTCTGTATTCAATCGTACAAACGTGCGCGTACTGCCTTTTTACAATGCAGGGGAGGGTTTCCCTCTCTCGTTCCACTTGTAACTCTGTGTCTCTTGTAGTACGGGGCTGCGGCGATGCATGAGCTCTGACGTGCGAAAAGAGGGACATTGGTTTGTTGGCATAATCTAAAGATGCATCCGCATAACGTCCAAGTTTTTTATCTGCTTTTAATTTTTCTCCCTAATTAATATTTACATAATTTCAGTTTTTTATTGTACATCTTCAGGTTTATTTTTTCTATAACATGGGTATCAAACTCCTCATCTCCCTCTGTCCCTAGTACTTATACAGCTTGTCCGCCTCTGCGGCCGGGTTTTTCCTGAGCTCCTTGCGGTTCAGCAGGTAGTACTGGGCGTTGGCAAGAGCGGACATGGCCAGGCCAACAGACACCAGAGCCACGATGGCAGTCCAGCCCGTCTTGTAAAGGGGGCTGTCCCTTGCCTGGAAAAGCTGGCTGCCGATGATGCCCGATGTGTTGGCCGACATGATGAAGATGGCCAGAGTGATGGAACGCTCGCCCGCAGAGCGGGCATTGGAGGCCATCCAGGAGCCGTTGACCGGATGCCAGTTGAAGCTAAAGGCCATGCTGGTGACGAGGATGCCAAAGCGGAGGTGGCCGTTTTTTGCGTGAATGTTCAGGCGGTTGCCCAGCGTGAATCCCCAATAGATGAGAATGCCGAGGAAGACCATGGGGCCGCGGCGCCCCGTCCTGTCCGAAAGGTAGCCCCAGACAAGGTTTGTGATGAGCAGCATCCACGTGCCGATGGAGACCATGGCGTTGGACTTGAGCCTTCCGTAGCCAAACGACGAAACGAGCGTGGGCGCATACGACCCCATGGTGGACGCGGGCGCCAGCGCCGCGATGGTGAGGAGCACGTGCGGGAGGAGACGCCAGTTTGTCAGCGCACTCTTGACTTCTTGCTTTGTAATGTGCGTGTGCGTGTGGATCTTGGACGGGTCGTCGAGCAGGACACGGCGCAGCAGCACGTGGATCTCGCGCTCGTCAAAGTAGCGGAGGCCCAGAATGGACACGGGGCTGGCCGGGCTCTTGGGGAAGAAGGCGATCAGCAGCAGGCCGACGACGACGGTGAACATGCCCTCGATCAGGTACAGCCACTGCCAGCCGGAGAGGCCGCACACGCCGCGCATGTGCAGGATGCCGTAGGCAATCAGGCCCGTGCAGGCAGACGCGAGCGTGTTGCCCAGAAAGAAAAAGGCAAAGCGCTTGCTGGTCTCGCCGCGCTTGTACCAGCGCGTAATGGTGTAGAGGCCGGCCGGGATGAAGCCCGCCTCGCAGAGCCCCAGCAGCAGGCGCGTGGCCAGGTACGGGCCGAGGCCCTTGCCCTTGATAAAGGCCTGGAACGTGGCCACCAGGCCCCAGGCGACAATCTGCGAGCCGATCCAGAGCGTCGGGCCGACCTTGTACAGCACAATGTTGCTGGGGATCTCGAGCAGCACAATGCCCAGCGACAGCAGCTGCTGGCCAATGTTGAACTGGTACTGCGTGATGCCCACGTCGGCAAGCAGCTTGTCCGTCAGCGCGTTGCCAATATTGCCGCGGTCCAGCTGCAGGCTGAAAAAGGCAAGCGTCAGCAGCGGCATCACGAGGCAGTCCAGCTTGCGCACAAGCTTCTTCTCCTCCGTGTCAGACCAGTCGCGCTCGCTGTCGGACGCATAGCCGTCGCTGTGGCTGGCGTCGGTCGAGGCGCCAATCTGCTTCTCCTCGAACGCGGGAGACTCCGCGGGTGACGCCATTCGTGTGCAGGCGGGCGGGATGGTGAGAGACGGACGAGGCAAAGAGCGACAGACAGCAGAGTGCCAGTGGGCGAGAAGAGAGATACGCGAGATGGGACGAGATGGTAACATGCGGCATGCGCATTGCTTCATATATTACGTGCGTCCTCTCCGTTTCTGTCTTGCGTATCTCGTCGGGCGTCTGGCATTGGTCATGTACGTCGTAAAACGAAACTTTTCTTGAGGCTAGCAAGGCGCTGCGCTTCCACAACGCTGTTGAACAACTCCCAAAACGGCCTGAACCTCGCCCAGACGCTGCCTCGACGTTGCTCTAGGCTGCTGATGCCATTGCTTTCAAGTGGCACGTCATTGCACCCTGGCCCAAGGAAACGGAGCCAGCCTGAAAGGGCGGGACGGACGCCCCGCAAACCCATTGTTTTTGGCAGAGAGGCGTCTCCGTCGCACACTAATGTGTGATGTTAGCAGGCCATAGAATGGCGAATCCGTCTAGCAACCAGGACAGGGTGTGCTGTGATTGGCTGGCTTTCACGACATGACTCGTGTAAGTTGTCGGTGCGTCGAGGACTCGACTGAACGGCGGTATGAAATGCCTGAGCTCTTTCTAAATGGGCAATGCTTGACTCGGATGGTCTGGCTGGTTCGAGATGCCAATGCTGAGGGGAGGCCCGAGGTCCGAAACCCGGCAATGTGTCTTTTTGTCACTTTTCTCATTATTGGCGCCTCTACGCCGCCTACGTCCGTTTCGTCCTGTCAACCTATCGATTTTCCATATCCATTTCCGTGAGCTTTTACATACGATGGTTGAGATGGGTTGAGACGATGTGGTGCTGAAGGATAATATCATCTAGGCTCGGATGGCGCCATTGAACTAAAACTAAAGAACGCTATCCCCTTTTTGGCTCGATCCACACCAAAACGTGCGCGACATGTGCACGGAAATTCGGGTTGGGCCTGACGGGTAATGAAAGTTGAAAAAAAAGCTGAAAGACCGGCAGGTTGCAGTCAAGCCAACGCAGTAACGGACGCGCAATGTCAACGGGATATGATACGAGCCGGTTGGGAAGCAACTGAGAAGAAAGAGCAACAAAGGTGATTTGATTGTATTATATAGAGGAGGGGGGCATAGTGAAATGTATCGTTGGCTGTACAAGCCATAGCATGCATTATAATAGGGAAAGAGTCCTAAAAGGTCGGGATAAAATCAGGAGGACATAAACAAAACCAGGCACAGCCAACACACGGCCATCATGGGCAACCTCGAAGCGCAAAAGTACATCTCTCCCGACTCGGGCTTTCCCATTACCATCCACCCGCATTTCAACAGCAAGATCCAGGCCCACGTCCCCCCCGAGCCGATCCGTCAGCAGGTGTATCCTGACAAGGACCGCGCGCTGTTCGCCGACCCCGAGAAAAAAGCACTCTTCTCCGTGGCCGAGCGCGTGGACCTGACCGAGTCCATCGGCACCGTGCTTGAGAATGTGCAGCTGTCGCAGCTGACGCCGCAGCAGCTCGACGAGCTCGCGCTGCTGGTGACGGAGCGCGGCGTCGTCTTCTTCCGCGACCAGGACCTCACCACGGAAAAGCAGGTCGAGCTGTTTGAGCACTATGGCATCCTGGACCGCCACCCGGCGCAAAAGGACGTGCGGCACGTCGTCATCAAGGGCAGCACCGAGGATCACCGCGACCTTTTGAGCTACACGCCGTGGCCGTCGGGCGACTTCCACGCCGACACGTCCTTTGAGATCAACCCGCCCTCGTACTCGATGCTGCGCATGGAAGAGCATCCGGCCGTCGGCGGGGACACGGCCTGGGTCTCCCAGTACGGCCTGTACGACGCCCTGAGCGGAGCCATGCAAAAGTTTGTCGACGGCCTGCACGCCGTGCACACGAGCCGTCTGCAGTACGACACCATTCTCGACCTGTGGGGCGTGGGCCCCAACCGGCCGCCCATCGACTCGCACCACCCAGCCGTGCGGACGCACCCCGTGACGGGCCTCAAGGCACTCAACGTCAATCCCGGCTTTGTCACCGGCTTTGCCGAGCTGAAAAAGGTCGAGTCCGACAAGCTGCTCGACTTCTTTGCCTACCACATCCACGCGGCCGACGACCACTACGTTCGCTGGAAGTGGGCTGTCGGCAGCGTGGCCATGTGGGACAACCGGTGCTCGGTGCACCGTGTGATTCCCGGCACATACAAAGAGAAGCGCCGCGGCATCCGGACGACTGTTTTTGGCGAGAAGCGTACGTCGCCAAGAAGCCGCACAACACGCATCAACGTCCTGCTAACGTCTTTTAGCATATTTTGACCCCAAGAGCGAGGGCCGTCTGGAGAGACAGAAACGCATCTACGGCGACCAGCCTCCTCGCCAGGGCATTGTCCCCATCATTGACGACAAGGAGCCCGAGGCAAACACCCCGGCTTGAAGAAAAATGAAGACATGCAGACGGTAAATGCAAAAAGATGATGCAAGAATCAATCAAGTTGATTTCCGTAGAGTGCATTATGTAATCATCTGAGTTTTCATCTAGTTGGTTCAGGGCACCGGCTTGAAGCCGGACAGGTCCATGTCCTTATGGTCAACCGCAGTCCATGAAACGGCTGAAGGCAACGTTTATGACAATGCATCCCAGTAGACCGTGGACGCAGGCTTTGGTAAGAAGTTCCTGCTTGCTGCCCTTGCCACCCACAGAATCAAACTCTCGGAAATGAACACTGGCGGTCGACAGTAGAATTGAAGATACCGGGCATCAAGTGTCCTGTGACATATGTTTGGTGAATAATGCAACGTATAAATTATGTGCCGCAAGGTAGCCGAAAAACAACTCGTAAAACAACCTGTGCAGGCGGATAGAGGTGAAAAATGACCACAGCAACAGGCGTCCTCGCATAGAAAGACGAAAGAAAGTAGGTGCGAGCAGTATTCTACTATCTTGCAACCGCTGTCCACATAGCCAGGCATTCGATAGTCCCTCCATGACAGCTTACCCTCGTGCATCATTGTCCCGTTGGCTATTCTGCCACAACTAAAAAGTTGCGAATCTCCTCAACTTCGTCTTTCGTCAGGCCACACCGCGTCACCATGTAGTTCTCGGCACCGCCAAACTCGTCACGCAGCATGGCCAGCGTGTTGATCATGCTGTCCTTGCGGGCACCGACCATGCGCCGGGCGCCTTCTTCCGTGGCGGCTCCCTGCTTCATCACAGCTTTTACCAGCAGCTCCGTCCACGCGCCGAGACCCGCTTCGGTCAGGTTGTACTCGGCCGCCACCAGCTCGTCCGGCACACCGCACACACTGAGCAACAGGGCGCCCAGAACGCCCGTCCGGTCCTTGCCGGCCGTGCAGTGGATAATCAGCGCCTCCTTGTCGGCTGCCGGGTCACGGCGTGCATCGGCCAGGATGTGTCGCAGGATAATACCGTAGGATGTGGCGCCTTCTGTCAAAATCGCGCGGTAGGCGTTTACCATACCCTTGGGGCTCTCGCTCTGGTACTCGGCATGTCTCTTGGCAAGGCTGACTGGGTCGTAGCTCTTTTCCTCAAAGACCGGCGCAAAGACACGCGTCACCCCGGGCCAGTCGACCGTCTTGGAACCCGAGACGCCGAGCTGCAACTTTTGAATCTCGGGCAGAGACCGGAGGTCGTAAATGTGCGTAACACCCAGGCCGCGGATAATCTCCACGGTCTCGGGAGGGGCCAACGTCGGCTCGCCACAGCGGAAGATGTAGCCCCGGCGGACAATCTTTGTCGAGCCGGCCACCTGGTAGCCACCGAGGTCACGAAAGTTGGGAATGCCCTTGAGGTGAACAAAGGGCGGAGACGGCAGTGACGTGGACGTCTCCGGGTGCAGATTGTGAATAGACATGACGGCTGTGGCTGGTCATGTACTGGCGGAGGCGACAGGAGTGAGGAAGACTGGCGGTGAGGCCGAAGTGTAACGACAGCAGTTGGAGAACTGAAGTTGTGAGATAGTATCGAGGGGGGGTTGAAAGAGGCTCACGGGGATGGCCCGCGGCTAGGTGCGGCCAATAAGACTGCCGATACCTGCGCTAGGAAGGTCCACTCAACCGTAGTCGACTTTGTGGAGACGGGATGACGGTGTTGCTGAGACCAACGGCAGCACCATTCAAAAGAGTTGTTTTTTATTCAGTGGCGCTATTTGACGCTGTCAACAGACTCTGGCAGTCTCCTCACATGGAGGCAAGAGGCCGGTACAAGGCGGCGCTGGGAAGGAGGGAGAGTTACGTCGGAGTCCGGATGGTAAAAGTCATGATATTGGAAACTAGAATGTCTTGTGCCTGAATCAGGACGGGGGACTCCGACTGCCTGGTTCCCGGGAAAGCTCTCGGGGAAGATTAGGGAAGACTAGAATTGGAGTAGACAAAGTGAAAACCCTCGTAGGCCGGGGTGGATCAAATTATCTGGAGAACCTTGAGCGTCAAGGAAATATGATCAGCAGTATTTGAGCGTGCACAGCGAACAGGATATATAAAGGAGGCTTCTCTTGGGAGTTTGTTCCATTCACGTTCATCTAGAAATTCCAGGCTTGCTCCATCGTTCATTTATATTTCGGTCGTTTCTTATAAAGTCTTTCTGCCATGACACGGATTTCGATGGCCTGTACGTGAACACCTAAGAACAGCATCCACAGGTTCTACTGAATACCGACTTCCTGGCAACAGAAATAATTGCGGGCTTATTCAGTTTAAGCGTCGCAAATTAGCCAGTTATATGTGTTCGTATCGAACTTCCCTGTGCATCCCAGCGTAAAGGTATTGGCCAACAACAATGGCCACATCTGGGGACTGGTTCCCAGCTTTCTAGAACGATTTTTTATATGTTTTTCTGATCACAGTCAGTGTTTTCTGGTGCAGGCCGGCACTGCACGTTTTACGGATAGGCACATAATTTCTGTATCCGATGCCGACGGACGGCATCCCTGTCTATAATTCCTGTTGTGTCCTTATTGCCACGCGCAGCAGAAGTTCTTTGCTGTCTTCTCTTCTCCCACCTACCGCCGTTAAACATGTAGCATATCCAAGAGGCCAAGATACCGTTCGCCAGGCTCCTTAAATATGCCCGTACGTTGCTCGTTAACTTTCAGCGAGGCCATTGATATCGTCGTCACAAAGAAGCGTATACAAAATATTATCCAGGCCGTAATCTTGACAGCGGTCCTTTGTGTATTCGGCTCTTCTCGTCAAAGGCCATAGTGAGCTGGCACACCCGTTGGTTTTGTAGGGTCGTTCCGAAGCATCGTTCCGACCATTTGTTTCATGGCCTATACCGTCTCGCTGTCAGCATAGCCAAAACCTTTTGTTTTTAGTTTTCACGCTCCAGAGCTCTGTAGAGATCAGTTCGCCCCCCGAAGCAGCGATATCGGCTTCGGTCAGAACCGCTAATGGGGCCTGTTGAAAAAAGCCAGCATCCATATCATCCTCGTTTTGCTGCGAAGCTGATATCAGGGCTGGTTGTGCCTTGATAGGCGTTGTTGATTTGTGTAGACAGGGACTATTACAAGTACAGCTAGAATGCGGAGTACGACGCAAACACTACTGGATTCAGTTAACATTGTGGATTTCCTCCACGTTCTAATACCTTCCCCTCACCGTCTGGCCACATGGTGCATCTATCAGGCATTCTGCATTACCGAAGCTCGCCATTCTTATCGATTGCTACCACACTGCATCTCATCTGCCTCTTGTCCGGGTGTTCACTCCCGGTTAGTACCCTTTTTTGGCAAGAGCCCGACAGCGGCCCTGTGTAAGTTCAAATACTCGTACGTGAAAACAGCAAAACCCACGATGTAATGCCGTGCCTTTATCGTCTTTTCCCCCTTTCTGTTGACTATTTCTTATAGAGTTAACCGAGCCACTCTCGGCATAGATGACGACCTAATATGAAACATTCCCCGATTTCCGTACGTCGCTTTTGAAGAACCTTCCAGGTAACAACAACTCGTTTTATTACCTCGCTAGAAGTCTGTATACGGCCGTGCCCGTCTGCAGATACTATACAACTTCACCTTTGAAAATATCCGAGTTTTTTGTTCATATATTTCTTCGCCAATCCGCAACGATGTCAAGTAGTACCTGTATGTGTAACTTTTCACAGTGGCTCTGCGTTGCTACTGTAGACAAGGAGGCATCCCCAGTTTCTTTTCAACCGACGGCTTTATATTAGGCCCACAAAGCATGCATCCTGCAAACGTTTTCCGGGTGGCGTATGCATCGTTGGGTGTTTTGCGGGTTCGTCTGCTCCTGGCCTCCAATCACAGGCCTGGGATTGGAGTTGCCTTTGTGTGGGACGCTCCGGTTTCCGCTGCTCCTCAGCAAGCCCTTCGGTTTCCGCTGCTCCTCAGCAAGCCCTGGTGCAGAAAACCGCATGCCAAGAGGTAACAAACGAAGCCGGCCTGACCTTGGCAAGACATGCCCATGGGGAAGCTGCGAACCCCGCGAAAACGGCTCCGAAAAGTGGTCCAGAGCTGGGGTATCTCAAGTTGGGGACTGGAGGAGTAGCCGGCCCGGGGACGGGTCACTTGCGGATCGTATATAAACATGTGTCTCCAGGGTGTAAAACCAACGCAGCTCTTGCAACGTCTTTTTATTTACGTTTCCTCTTTTTTTCCCTTTTTTTTCTTTTTTTTTTTCCCTTCTGTCTCTTTTTGTCTACCCGGTGTCATGGCAGACACAGAGTTAAAGAAGGTCGACACGGCCGTCTACGAAAACTCTCCCAGTGCAGAGCAGGTCGACGATGTCAAGACACGGCATCGCGTTATCCCCGAGGATGCTATCCCCCAGGAGCAGCGCCGCTTCGAGGCCAAGATTGTTCGCCGCGTCGACATCCGCCTCATTTCGATTCTCGGTATCCTCTACTCGATTGCCGGCCTCGACCGTGTGAATCTTTCCAATGCTCGTGCCGCGGGCATGAACGCGGACCTCCACTTCAACGTTGGCAACCGCTACTCGATTGCCCTCCTTGTTTTCTTCATCACCTACTTCCTCTTTGAAATGCCGTCCACCCTATCTCTGCGCTATGTCGGCCCCAAGCTGCAGCTCAACGGCTTCGTGTTCAGCTGGGGGCTGGTCATGCTGGGCATGGGTTTCGCGCACGACTGGCGCGTCATTGTGGTGTGCCGCATGCTCATTGGCATTTTCGAGGCCGGATTCTTGCCGTGCTGCATGTACTTGCTGTCCAGCTGGTATCAGCGGTTTGAGGTGCAGCAGCGCATGGCCCTGTGGTACATGATCAACCTGTTTATCTCCGCCTTTGGCAACATTTTGGCGTACGTCCTGATCAAGCTCGACGGAACCCATGGCATTGAGGGCTGGCGCTGGATCTTTATCATTGAGGGCACCATCACGATTGGCTTTTCTTTTATCGGTTATATCTTTGTGCTGCCCTTCCCCGACCAGATGCTGTCCAGTGGCAAGACGGGCCCCTTTACGCGCGAGGAGCTCGAAGTGGTGCTGGACCGTGTCGAGCGCGACCGCGGCGATGCCGACCCGGACCGTCTGACGCTCCAAAAGGTCTTGACACATTCCGTCAGCTGGCCGCTCTGGGTCTACGGCTTCATGTTCATGTGCTCGTCTGCGCCCATCTACGCCTTTGCCTACTTTATCCAGACCATATTGTCGACCATGGGCTACACGACGGCGATTGTCTTTTTGCTGTGTGCACCGCCCTACCTGTTTTCGATGATTTGGACCTACGTCGTCGCCGTCCTTGCCGACCGTTCCCACCTCCGCATGCCCTGGATGGTGCTGAACGCGGCCATTACGCTGACGGGTCTGCTCCTCACCGCATACCACCACAACAACGGCGTGCGCTACTTTGGCGTCTTCCTCGGCGTCTCGGGCTGCAATGCCAACCTGCCCACCATCATTGCCTTCCAGTCCAACAATGTGCGCTCCAACAGCCGCCGCTCCGTCGGCAGCGGTGTCCAGATGCTGTTTGCTGCCCTCGGCGGCATCTATGCCTCGTGTACCTTTATGAACCGCGAGTATCCGACCTACCGCACGGGCGTGTGGTGTGCCGTGGCCACGCAGTTCCTCCTCATTCTGCTGGTGGCACTCATGTGGTGGTATTTCTCGCGGTGCAACCGCAAGGCCGACGAGGACCCCGTCGACCATGCCATCCAGGAGGAGCCGGGCTTCCGGTACACCTATTAAAGGACACCAAATCGAGCCAATGCCCTGGTGTGGGGGAAAAGGGGCGAAAACACATTGGTTCAGGGTATACGTCGATGAATGCCAGAGAAAGGGCATGTATTGGGTAGGAAGGGCGTGTACCTTTGGCTGAATGAATATACTGTTTTTTCGACAAGGCAATCCGACAGTACAAGTACTCCTCGTCAACGCACTTGACGCACTGTGAGCTGTGAACTACGAGTATAAAGATTTCGTTGTATTGTGCTCTTTCTCTTCCAAAGCCATGCTGATCAAGTCCCAAAGCGCGAGAAACATTTGTACGTGGCATTTTCTCTTTTAATACAGTTGATTCGGGAACAACGTTCGTATTCTCCACGTTATTTTTACCTTTAAAACAGCGTTGCCAATCAATGACGGCGAAAATGAGTCGTGATACTCCACACGACCTCGCAACGAACGAGATCAGCTGAGAGGACTGCTGACGTCACAGAGTGATTAGTCATCAGTCACTGGCGCCCCGACTCTGCCCGCCATGTGCCAGACGTCTCGGACCACAAAGAAAACGCACCGCCAACCGCTCGTCCCGTTCCCGCCGTGACCGGCGCAAACCTAGGGCGAGTCAAAGGAAAAAGGGCAAAGTAAACAAACAGAGCAAGCACAAGCGCCTCTTGCTGCCGTTGTCGGGCATGCCGTCCGGCGGTCTTGCCAAGTGTCACGCCCATCGCAGCAAATGCCGACACATCTGCGGTCTTGTTGGGGCAATGAAAGAACAGCCACCTTGGCCCGCTGTTTGCGGCTGTGGGCTTCAAATGCTACTCGTAATTGGTTGGGCTTCGGATACTCGTCCTCTTTCATTGACTGTGCACTCGTTTACGAGGTATTGTGCCCCGTTTCGTCCGGTTCGTCTCTTTCTATTTGGGGCTCTGCATCCCCTGTCTTGGCTCTCCCTGCTTGTTTCGTCCCGTCTTTGAATTCCAGCAAAAAACAAAACAAACGAAACACGCACCGCATCAGTCTCCCACCGCAGCAAACGTCGTGCGTCATTCTGCTTTTGCCCCGCTCGCCGTTTTCCCCCGCGCCTGCCGTGTTGCTTTCCGGCGTCCTCTCTTTCCCAAATTCGGTGGCTGGTTAGCCTACGTCTTACGTGCAGCAGCGTGCAGCAGCGTGCAAGGTGGGGTTGCTTCTTCCCTCGTGTCGGCCTTGCCGCTCCACCACCCGCGACGATGACGAGGTTTTCCGCAGCAAAATGCCAAAGCACCGGCCGTTGTCCTCGTCCTGTGTTTGTTGCATACCGAGAAACCGAGCTGCGCAAGTCGTCGGAAGGCGGACAGGTAGGCTGAAAAGCACTCGTGGCTGAGGGGGGGAGAGGAAACCGAGAACAGAAAGAGCGACCGGTGCGGGCGTCTTATTCGTCGGGCAAGTGCAACACTCCATCACCTGTGCCTCTGGTCACACGCTCTTCCTAGACCTGACCTGCTCCAACGCCTGGTGTACGTCTCCTTCTGCTGCCCTTGGCCTCGCGGCCGCAAGCAGCCGCGTGGAAGCGGCTCGAAGCCAACAGAGCGGCTTTGTGTTGGTGGGAGCCTGGCGAAGGCGTGTTCGTCACACCCAACGCGCCTTCCTCGTCCTTTCGCTCTTTCGTCTCGGTCGAGCCCCGCTCCTCTCAGGTCGTAGTTTCCTCGCGGTTTTCTCGCCGTTGGCTGCCTTGCGTCTGCAGCCCACCATGCCTGCCGTTTTCGCCTTGCCCGACGAGGACTTGCTGACGCCCAGCCTTCTTCTTTGCCTTGCCTTCCTTCCCCTGCCGTTGCAGCCATAAATCTTGCTTCGTCCCACTTCCTGCGCTCCTCCCCTCTCTTCTCCCGTTTTCTCGCTCCTTCCTTCCTTTTTATTTTTCTTCCCTTATCCCCCCCTCCCCCACTTTCCTGCGCATTTGACGTCAGATCCCGAGATATCCAGAGTATTGCATCAAGACCAAACCAAACCGCCGCCTCGATCTCGTCAGTCTCTTTGCTTCATTTTGTCAAGCCAACCGTTTATTCCTGTCACTTTTGTGTGCGGGTAAACGAAAAAGAAGAAAAAAAAACCGCTGTCATCAACAGGGGTGCGCACCCCATACGGGGCTTCACTTTCATCTCCTCTTTCATCTCCTTCATCATCTCCTCCAGTTTCATCGACTCTGGAAAATGCCCGAAACCGACTACTATGAGGGGTCGTACCGGCGCGAGCGTGACCGCACGGGCTACGAGTCCGACGACGGCGACCGCTACAAGAAGACGACGGTGCGCCGCTACAAGGTGGGCAGCTCCGGGGACCACGTCGAGCAGGTCGAGAAAGTCGAGCGTGTGGAGCGCGACGAGTACCGGCCGGCGCGCCGCTCCTCCAACAACGTGCTGGAAGTGGTCGACCGGCGCGAGTACATCCCCGACCGGCCGCGCTCGGCCTTTGAGGTCAGCGAGACACGGCACGCCGAGCGCGAGTACGGCGGCGGCCGTGTCGTCTACGAGTCGACAAAAGAGCTGGACCGCGTCGACCGGCGCCGGCGCGACGACGACATTGTGGTCGAGAGCTACGACGGCCGGCGGGACGACGGCTACGGCAAGGTGGAGCGCTGGCACCGCGAGACCGAGTACTATGAGCCGGCTGCGCAGCAGCCGCACATTGTGGCGCCCATCATCGTGCCGCGGCAGCAGCCCGGCGTGGTGGTGATCCGCGAAAAGGAGCGCGAGCGCGACCGCGACAAGACCCGGGACCGCCGAGACTCGCGCCACGAGGACGAGTACTACTACGAGCGCAAGGAGCGCCGCGAGTCGGGGCCGTACCGTGGCGAGGGCGAGGTCACGACGGTCGCAAAGTACCAGCGCCGCGAGAGCCGCGAGCGCGACGAGGACCGTCCGCACCGCCATCGCCACCGCCACCACCACCACCACCGCGGCACCGCGTCCGACGGCGAGTACGACTCCGACGACAGCTACTACGTCAAGAAGACGACCATTATCCGCCGCGAGCCCTCGCCGGACAACCACCGCCGCCTGCATCTGGCCGAGGGCGCGCTGGCCGGCGCCGGCATTGGCGCGCTGCTGGGATCGCGCCGCAACAACCAGACGGGCGAGCTCCCCGAGCACCGGGGCCGCAAGGTTCTCGCCGGTGCCGCGCTGGGTGCGCTGGGTACAGAGGTGTTCAAGCGCGCGCACAGTGCCTACAACGAGCGCACCAACGACGACGGCGCAGACGACGACTACCGTGCGCGGTCCCGCTCCCGGGGCGGCGGCGACCGCGAGCGCTCGTCCAGCCGCCACCACTCCAAGATCAAGACGGGCTTGGGCCTGGCGGCGGCGGCGCTCGCCGTCGCAGGCGCGGCCAAGTACATCCAGTCGAACCGCATCGACAAGGAGGAGCGCAACCGCGGCCGCAGCCTGCACCGCTACTCGAGCGACGAGGAGTATGACCGAGGCGGCCGCTCTGCATCGCGCAAATCCAAGCGCTCCCACTCCGTGGCCAAGGTGGCCGCCGGCACGGCGGCTGTGGCCGGCCTCGTGCACCATCTGCGCTCAAAGTCGCGCCAGCGCGAAGGCAAGCCCGCGCGGTCCCACTCGCGCCTCCGCACCGGTGCCGAGATTGCCGGCGCCGCTCTGGCTGGCGCGGCCGCCAAGAAGCTGTACGACCGGCACAAGGACAAGAAAGAGGCAGAGCGCGAGCAGCGCGAGGGCTACTACTCGGATGCCTACTCGGACGACGAGGACCGCCCCAGCCGCCACGACAGAAGCCGTGGCAACTCCCGCAGCAGGTCAGCACCTTCTCCGTCGCCGTCGCCACCCCCTCTGCCCGGCGCGACGCGCGCCCCCTATCCGCCGTCCGGTGCTGACCCAGAGCTAGGTCTCGGTCTGGTTGAATACGGCAACCAGCCGCTGTATGCCGAGCCGGCGACAGCGGCCGGCCCAGCGAATGACCGCGGCGCTGGGGTCAGCCACCGCGACAGCTACGACAGCGCAGCCGACGCCGGCGACTGGGAGGACAGAAGGCCGCGCCGCCGTCGGGACCGCCATGGCAGCGGGGACCGTGACGACGATGCGGATGAGAGCGACGACAACAACAAGAACAAGAACCGCAGCCGCAGCCGGTCTCGTTTGCGGAATCTCGCGGCTGCAGGCGCCGGTGCAGCCGCCGCCGCCATCGGCATCAAGACGCTGAGCGGCAGAAAGAAAAAGAACGCCGAGCAGAAAGACAAGGACCGGGACCGGGATCGGGACCGGGACCGACGGGACAGCCGGGGTGACACAGACTATGGCCGTGACGATCGTGGCCATGGCGACCACAGCAGACACCGCGGCCGCGACTACGACAGCGACTATGACCGCGACTACGACCGCTACGATCACGACGAGTCCCGCAAACGCCATAGACGTTAGTGACTTTTAAATTTTGTTTCGGGATGCCTGGGCATGGACGCTGACTTGTAAGACCACCGCGACAACCGCGACAACCACGATGCCTACGATGGCTACTATGACGAACACGACAACAGCAGGCCGCCGTCGCCGCCTCACGCATCGGGCGGTGCCCGTTACCCGCCAGCGCCTCCTGTGGGAAGCGTGAGCCCGACTGCGGGCGCTGGAGGGGGCTTGATGCAGCACCCCAACGTAGGCACGACCAATCTGCACGACCAGTATGTGCCTGCGCCGTACAACCCTCTTGACTACAGCGGCTACCCGCCGCCGCCGGGGCCGCCTCCTGCGCGCGGCGTCGGCGCTGCTGTGCCTGGCAATCTGCCTGCAGCTGGCCCCTCGGGCACTGGCGCAGCGCCCTATCCCACATCGTACCCGTCGACGCCGGGAGCCGGCCCGGTGCCCGGCCCGTCCGTGGTTCCGCCGGTCACTGGCCTGGGCGCTGCTGCTGTGCCGCCGGCTGTGCCAACTGGCCCACTGCCTTCACAGACGGGAGCTCCTGCGGCCAGCACCTACGACGCGCCCACCGCGGCCGGGTATGCGGGCGGTGCCCCCCCTGAGACGGCCGGACACGGAGCCGACTCACCCTTGCTCGACGCGCGCCCGCGGCCCGCCAACGACGGTGATCATGTGAGTGCCGTTCCTAGTCAGTCTCCCAAGGACACAGCCAATCGAAAATGACCCGGAAAAGGCGTGTGCTGACAAAGGAGAAACAGATCCTGTAAAGCCGAGGGAGGTGAGCAGCATGGATGAGGTACCCACGGACAAGGAGGACAACGGAAGCGGCTCGCCCAAAGCCGTGGGGTTTGCGCCTCTGTCGCCGCAGTCGTCTCGCACCTTGAGACGGCACCATGCCGAGATTGAGCACAATGCCGCGACGTCAGGCGACGACGACGACGACGACACCGACGCCGATGCCGACGCCGTCGAAGAGCTCCCCAGCCGTTTTGACGCGCAAGGGCGACCCCTCGACGGTCCTTTGACGGGGCGCCGGCTCTCTTCGCGACACGGCGAATTCTCGCTTGGCGACCGCGTGCGCGGCCACTGGGGCGTGGCGAGCACCGAAGGCGATGCCGGGGTGGACCGGATCGCAAACAGCGTGCTGACCATCCTGGACGGCATCGGAAGCGTGGGTGCTCTTGGCGGCGGCGGCAGCGGCAACGGCAGCGGCAGCGGCCACCCGTCGGGCATCCTGGGACTGATTGGCGGTGTTCTCGAGGGCCTGGCACACGACAGCGACGAGGACGAGCGGGACCGGCGAGATCGGCGAAGCGAGCCAGGTGCAAGACAAGGGCGTGAACAAATCGAAGACGAGCGCCCGCCGGACGACGGAAAGAAACGCAAGCGGCGACACACCTATGGCGGCGACGGACAGAGCTGGCGCGACGGGCGGGACCGCGAGCGCGATCGAGAGAGAGACCGAGGCCGCGGCCGGGCCACGTCGCTGCCCTATGCAGGCGACGGCTACGTCTTTGACAGGGACGGCTACGACGGCCACGACGTGCGGAAACGACGACGGAGCTGGGGGAGTTAGGTGGCGCGTGGTGCACGTTAATTTTTTTGGTTCTTTGTCTTTTGTCTTTTGTCTTTTTTGGCTCGATTCTCATCTCTTTCTTGGGTGTGTTTGGACGTGGGCTCGTTACGACTTATGACAGGATGTCTATTTCTTGCGCATGTTCTTCACTTTAATTCACTTTGACTCGTTTGGAAAAAACTTTTGAATGGCTTTTGATATCGTGGGTCTGTTTCCTGATCTGCAGCCTTTGCATCAACGCCTACTGGCATGATGCTGCCCCTTGGGCATCTTCTTGTCCTCCATGGCGTCGACGTCCTTTTTCTTGTGGAAATGCGGCGCCAGCTCCGACAGCCAGCGCGGCTCAATGGGCAGACACGAGCGCATGTACTCCTTGGTCGTCTGCACGAGCTCGTAGTAGATGACCATGCGCGCGGGCGGGTCGCTGCCCATGAGCACCGAGCTCGGGTGCAGGAAGACGGTGGTGGCGCTCTTGACCGTGCGGTAGCTGCCGCCGTCGCGCTGCATGCGCGCGGCGTTGGGGAAGAAGCCGGCGGTCAGCGCGCGCTTGATGGGCACCATGTGCGCGGCGCCGGCCGACGACAGCGCGACCTCGACGCGCTCGCACAGCTTGGCCAGCTGCTCGCGCACGTCGCGGGCGCGCGTCAGGCTGCGCTGCTGCAGAAAGTTCTCCTTGGCCCAGAGCGGCGAGTAGTCGCTGTCGACCCACTGGTTCCAGATGTTGAGCAGCGTCAGGTGGTCGCCGCCCTCGAGCACGGTGAAGCGCGCGCGCGCGCTGTCGGCGTGGATCTTCTTGTCCTTGGGCCGGAAGAAGAGCGCCGAGGCCTCGCCCAGCATGGCCACAATGGACAGCACCTCCTCGACGCAGCCCTCCTTGCCGGCGGCGATGACGGCCTTGGCCAGCATCGGGTCGGTGGGGAACTCGGCCATCTGGCGGCCGACCTTGGTGAGCTCGCCCTTGTGGTTGAGCGCCTGCAGGGCAAACAGCTGGTTGAGGGCGCCGATGAGGGCCTCGGTGGGCGGCGGGTCCATAAAGGCAAAGTCGAGCAGCTCGTTGATGCCGAGGCTCTTGAGCTGCAGCACGACGCCGTTGAGGTTCGTGCGCAGGATCTCGGGCGTCGTGCTCTCGTCCATCTCATTCATGTACGCGTACTTTGTGTACAGCCGGAAGCACTTGCCCGGGCCGACCCGGCCGGCGCGGCCGCTGCGCTGGTTGGCCGAGGCGCGCGAGCACGGCACCACCACGAGGTTGGACATGCCCGTGGCCGGGTTGTACACGTTCTCCTTGACGTAGCCCGGGTCGATGACGTACACGATGCCGTCAATGGTCAGGCTCGTCTCGGCAATGTTGGTGGCCAGCACCACCTTGCGCGCCGTCGGCGGCGTCGGCTCAAAGATGCGCGCCTGCAGCTCCGACGGCAGGTTGGCGTAGATGGGGCATACCACGAGCTCCTTGACGCGGTTGCCCAGCTTGCGCGAAATGTCGGCAATCTGCTGCTCGGCCGCCTCGATCTCGTCCTGGCCCGTCAGAAAGACGAGGATGTCGCCGCCCGTCGGCTGCGTCGTGTGGATCTGGAACACGGTCGTCACCGCCGCCAGCAGGTAGTTGGCCTCGGGCGCCGGCGTGTAGAAAATGTCCACGGGGTACCGCCGGCCGGGCACGTTGAAGATGGGCGCGTTGTCAAAGTACGTGGCAAACTTTTCCGCGTTCATCGTGGCCGACGAGATCAGCAGCTTCAGGTCCGGCCGCTCCCGCGCCAAATCCTTGACGAGCGCCAGCAGGATGTCCGTGTGGACGGTGCGCTCGTGCGCCTCGTCGATCATGATGGCCGCATAGCTGGCGAGGTCCGGCTCCGTCAGAAACTCGCGCAGCAGCATGCCGTCCGTCATGTACTTGAGCAGCGTCTTGTCGCTCGTGCAGTCCTCGAACCGGATGGCGTAGCCCACCTCGCTGCCGACCTTGACGTCCATCTCGTCGGCGACGCGCGCCGCCACGCTCATGGCCGCCACGCGGCGCGGCTGCGTGCAGCCCACCTTGAGGCCGTTCTTGGTGTAGCCCGCCTCGTGCAGGTACTGCGGCAGCTGCGTGGTCTTGCCCGAGCCCGTCTCGCCCACAATCACTAGGATCTGGTGCTCCTCCAGCGCCGCCAGGAACTCGTCGCGGTACTGGTAGATGGGCAGCGACCGGCGCGTCTCCTGGATCGACAGCTGCCGCTTCTCGGCCGCGTCAATCTGCGCCTGGAGGAACTGCTGCTCCTTGGTCAGGCTGCCCTCGCCGGGCATGCGCGCGTCCAGCGACCACTGGATGTACTGGTCCTGGTCCAGGATGTAGTCGTACTCGCCGCCGTCCACCCGCTCGCGGCTGGCAATCTGCGCCTTGGCCTTGCTGGCCTGCTCCTTTTCCCACGCCTCGTGCTCCGTCGTCGCCGTCTCGCGCCCGTACTCGTCCCGCTCCACGTAGCGCTTGTACATCGCCTCCTCCTTGCGCTTGCGGTCCAGCTTGCCCTTTTCGGTAATGTAGTCCTCGGGCATGACGTAGCCGTCGCGGTGGTCGTCGATGCGCAGCCGCTCCTCGGCCAGCCGCAAAATCTCGCGGTTCTTGGCAAACTCGGCCTTTTCGCGCTCCGTCAGCGCCACGCCGCTGCGCAGCTCCGCCGTCTCCTCGGCCACCTGCCGCCGCAGCAGCGCCAGCCGCTCCGCCTCGCGCTTCTTGAGGTATTCCTGGCGCGCCCGCTGCCGCAGCTCCGGCATGGCCTCGGTGCGCCTGCGCGCGTCGTCGCCGTCCAGCAGCCGCGGCGGTCTGCCGTCCTTGTTCGTCCGCCCGTCGTCCCGCGCCCGCAGGCGCTCGGCAAAGGCTTCCCGCTCGGCCCGGTCGCGCTGCGCCGCCAGCTCTTCGCGCGTGCCTTCGGACAAGTCTGCATCGTCGACGTCGGCTTCCGGCAGAGGCTTTGCACCTGCGTCTCCTCCGTCCGTGTCGTCGCTTGGTTTCGGAAACGTCCGGTGGCTCAGCTTGAGGCGCTTCGGCGCCGACTCTTGAAAGTCGCCCGCCTCCTGCGGTGCATCGCCCTCCTCCTCGGGCGCTTCCTCGTCGCCCCATCTGTCGTCAAAGTCGCGGTCCCGGTCGCGCTCGCGGTCGCTGCGTCGGCTTGTCTTGCTGCGGCTGCTGTAGGACTTGGACGTGCTCTGTCGCGGTGAGCGAGACCGCGAGCGACTCCGCCGAGACTTGCCGTCGCGGTGTCTGTCCCGGTCCCGGTCTCCTCGCCGGTCTCGATCTCGGTCGCGCCGGCTCTTGCGGTCCTTGTCCTTGTCCCGCGACGGTGCCACGTCGTCCCGGCCATCGTCGCCGCCCATGTCGACAAAGGCATAGCGTTTTGTGGCCATCGTTGGTTGCGTGGACGAGAGAGAACCGACGTTGAGCTGTTGCCTGTCGTACCTGCCTCCTGTCGCTCGACTCTGTGCCGCCCCTTCCCTTGCAGCACGCTACTGGCAGCGCGTTCTCTGGCGTGCTTTATCGATACCGCAAAATTATTTCGCCGGGCCCACTCTAGCTCCCGCAGTCGTCGCTCGTCTGAGCCGCCTCCGATAAGAAGGCGCGACCCTTTGATTGCCGCTGATAACACCTTGCGATTCCGAATAGGTGGCTGTTTGGTGTGTTTTCTTTTGCGCTTCCAACGTCTTTGCCAGCCTTGCCTCGCCCCCATCTGCAGCCGTCTCTTTTTCGGGGTGTTTTTCTCCAGTCTCTCTTTCATCTCGCACTGGTTTTGTGGTCCAGTTCTTTTTTTTGTTTCTTTTGTTTCTTTCTCACTCTCCTTATCCGAGGCCTATTTTTGCGTTCATTTCCATCTTGCCTTCCTGCAATTCCTCCTCCCCAGCAGCTCCCCTCGCCTTCACAATGAGGGCCTTCCAGGCTGCACTGCTGCTGCTGCTCTCGCTGTGCCAGCTTGTGCTGTGCGCCGAGGACTATTACAAGGTCCTGGGACTGAAGCGCGATGCCAGCGAGCGCGAGATCAAGTCGGCCTACCGCCAGCTTTCCAAAAAGTTTCACCCTGACAAGAATCCGTATGTTCCCCGGGTCCCCTCTCCTCTGTTTTGTGGTCTAACGTACACAGCGGCGACGACTCGGCAAAAGACAAGTTTGTCGAGGTCTCCGAGGCGTACGAAGCACTGAGCGACCCCAAGACGCGCAAGATCTACGACCAGTACGGCCACGACGGGCTCAAGCAGCACCAGCAGCAGGGCGGCGGCGGCAGCCACCACGATCCCTTTGACATCTTCAGCCGGTTCTTTGGCGGCGGCGGGCATTTTGGCCAGGCGAGCGAGCGCCGCGGGCCCAACCTCGAGCTCAAGGTGCAGATTGCGCTGCGCGACTTTTACAACGGCCAGACGGCCGAGTTCCACTGGGACAAGCAGGAGATCTGCGAGCACTGCGACGGCACGGGCGCCGCCGACAAGGTGGTGGACGTGTGCGGCAAGTGCAGCGGCCGGGGCATCATCATCCAGCGGCACCAGGTGGCCCCCGGCATGTTCCAGCAGGTGCAGATGCACTGCGACCAGTGCGGCGGCCGCGGCAAGTCGGTCAAGCACGCGTGCCCCGTGTGCCAGGGCCAGCGCGTGGTCCGGCGGCCGACGCCCGTGTCGGTGACCATCCAGCGCGGCGTCGCCAAGGACGCGCGCATCGTCTACGAGAACGAGGCCGACGCGAGCCCCGACTACGTGGCCGGCGACCTGGTCGTGACCCTGGCCGAGAAGGACCCCTCGCCCGAAGACAACCCGGACCGCGTAGACGGCGCCTTCTTCCGCCGCCGCGGCAACGACCTGTTCTGGAAAGAGGTCATCTCGCTGCGCGAGGCGTGGATGGGCGACTGGACGCGCAACCTGACGCACCTGGACGGCCACGTGGTCGAGCTCAAGCGCGCGCGCGGGCAGGTCGTCCAGCCGGGCCACGTCGAGACCGTGGTCGGCGAGGGCATGCCCATCTGGCACGAGGACGGCGACAGCGTCTACCACAAGACCGAGTTTGGCAACCTGTACGTCGAGTACGCCGTCGTCCTGCCCGACCAGATGGACGCGGGCATGGAAAAGGAGTTTTGGACTCTCTGGCAGAAATGGCGCGGCAAGATTGGCGTCGACCTGCACAAGGACAGCGGCCGGCCAGACCGGCCACTAAGGGCGGAATCGCACGTCCACGAAGAGCTATAGCATGTGGTTTTGTAGACATTTGCGTTTGAGCATGGGAACCGGCATAGACGAAAGAAATGATTTATCGTACACCTATCTGGAGCTGACAATCGTTAAACTGAAACTCGTGTCTCAATTCTCTATTGATTGATTCGTCATAAGGCTGTTGCATAAAAATACACATGTACAAGCACCGCCCCCAGTTCGTCATGACGGACGGCCATCAACGGCAACCTCCTTTTCTGGTTTTGCATCCCGTCCGTCTCAAGCCTCCACCTCTTGCTCGGTCCAGCCAGCCACCTTGGCACCGCCGACCAGCCGGCCGCCCGTCTTGCGCTTCACGCGGCACCGGAGGCCCACGCTGTCGTCCCAGATGAAGCGCCAGATCACGTACGTCCAGCTCTCGTGGCGCGGGAGGCTGTCGTAGAACTCGGGCGCCGTGGCCCGCAGCTTTTCGAGGCGCGTCCAGGGCACCGCCGGGAAGTCGTGGTGCTCGTTGTGGTAGCCGACGTTGTAGGTAAAGAGATTGAGCGGGCCGTAGTAGCTAAACGTCTCGGGGATGGCAATGCCGTTGTCGGGGTTGGTAGCCTCGGGCGTGACGGTGGCGTAGACGTAGTGCTCGGCAATAAAGTGGCCGGCCAGGGGGTGCAGCGAGCCGGCGAGGAACGACGACAGCAGCAGGTACAGCAGGGGCTGGACGCCAAACATCCTGACCAGCACAGCGTCAAAGAGGCCCTGCACGGCCACGTTGAGCGCGTGGATCTTGGTAAAGGGGATGCGCATCACGGCCATGGGCCGCAGCGCATAAAAGAAAATCTGGAACGTGCAGAAAAAGGCCTTGCCCAGGATCGAGTCGAGCACCAGCGCCTCGGCCGCCGTCGGCAGGTCCGTGTCGAGGCCGTCCACGCCCAGCGACTTGTGGTGCGTCAGGTGGTAGGGCCGGAACGACGCGCTGTAGGGAATGCCAATCGGCAGGTTGGCCACAATGGCAAGCAGCCGGTTGGCCACCGGCGAGCGGAACGCCAGATTGTGCGAGATCTCGTGGATGGCCAGAAACAGGTTCTGGTTGGCCGTCGCGCCGACGACGTAGGCCGTCAGCCAGAACGGCCACGACCAGAACGTGCAGCCGTACTTGTGCAGGGCCACGGCGACGCCAATCTGCAGCCCGACCACGCCGGCCACCACCCACTTGGTCAGGGGCTCGGGGCCGCAGAGTTTGGTCACTTCCGGATGTGCCTTGATGATGGCCAGCCGTCGTGTGCGGTGCGGCTCCTCCGTGTATGTCCAGAAAAAGTCGCGGTACTTGGTCGTGGACTCTATGCGAGTCTCTGCAGCCTCCGTGGGCTCGGCTGTGCTGTTTGTGCTGTCGTCCGGGCGGCCATTGGCCTGGTCGTTGGTCTTGGGGGCGGGCGCAGCTGTGGCTTTGAGGCGGGCGGTCGTCGCGCCTTTGCCGTTAATCAATGAGGACGTCGTGGCCGAAGAGGCCGGAGACGCGGTCAGCGCCATGGCAGGCCAGCCTGGCGGCAAAACGAGGGAACGAGAAGGTGGCGGGAGGGGAGGAGAGGTCGAGATGACGTCGAAGTTGGCAAAGGCCGTATTGAAAAGAGACAGAGAGAGGGACCAGCAATCAAGCCAGGTCGAAAGAGGAGCCGTCGGAAAGGCAGAGACAAACACAGCAAAGACAACCGTGGCAGTGGCCCAGTGGTTGACGACGACGGCGATGAGAAGTCGAAAAGGGACAGGGAGAACGACCACTATCGAAGATAAGATCCGATCCAGGAACAGTCCAGGGTCAAGTCAGGGGCCACAGGCCAGGTGTTAGGGCATTTTATGGCGCTGCTGCCAGCCAAAGTGGTTCGACACGGAAAGCTCTTCAACCGGCCCCACCGCCAGCTCAAAATCCCCAAAAAGGCAAGTGCAAGACAAACGCAGCCGCTAAAAAGCAGGCATTGGATCCCGTGCGCGTCTCTCGACGTCCCCACGGAAGGCGTGGTTGGCCTAAAGCAAGAGCAGAGCAACGTACTCGTACGCGGAGCAGGCAGCAGCTTACCGAACAAGAAGGTACTTTTTGAACAGTGGCCTTATATTGCTTTTTTTAGTACAGTCAGGTACATACAAGTACATCCCGTCTTTCCGTCACGGGGAGACAGCTCGCCCGTTTTTGTTCTCTGCTGTTCCCTTGTTTTTGGCATTCTGAACACAGCTCCAGCTTTCCTGGCACATCCTCCAGCCCACATCTTGTCACATTGGTGGCAGGGCTCTTGTTGCAAGCTGTGGCCCGGTGGCTGCCGACGTGTCTGTCGTTTACCAGCCGCCTCCGCTGCCACCGCCAGTCGCGGCATCGGCATTGGCGAAGCCGCCGCCGCCACCGCCAGCAGTGGCATGGGCATTGGCAAAGCCGCCGCCAAAGTCACCACCACCACTGCGCTCGTTGCCAAAGCCCCCGCCACCAAAGCTGTCGTCGACGGGAGCCGTGCAGGTCGACTGGAAGTGGCCCATCTGGCTGCACTTGGAGCAGCGCACACGCTCCACTGCAAGCGGCAGCGTCAGCACAACACAACGTTCAACACTCGCATAACAATGACACGGGGACAGAAGACTAGAGTTAGGACTTACTGTTCCGTGGCTGGGGGCAACCCTTGGACATGTGGCCCATCTCGTCGCAGTTGCGGCACTGCATCTTGGCCATGTTGAGGGGCTCCGGGCACTCGCGGGCCATGTGGCCCTCCTGTCCACAGTTGCGGCATCCACCCCCGCCGCCGCCCTGGGGGCAGTCACGAGAAAAGTGGCCAACTGCATTGTCCAGTCAGTGCGCCGCCTATCCGTAGGTAACCAAGGGGGGGGGACTTACCTTCGCCACACTTGCGGCACTCGACGCCCTCGGCGGAACGCGGCTCCGTGCCTGTCAAGTTGGACATATTATCAGCTTCGGTCCTCTTGGACAGATATTCATGTTCTCAGACCGCCGGCCGGTCTTTGCTCACAATCTTTGGCGTTGTGGCCGCTCTGACCGCAGTTGCGGCAAGCAAATCTGTCGACACGGGGAGCCTTGCCTGGCACTGTTAGCTGGATTCACAGCGTCTGTTAGACACAAGACACGTACAGTCACGGAGACGGTGACCCTCGCTGCCACAGTTTTGGCAGGCCACGGCCGCCTGGTCTGCATTCTCCATGCGCTCGGCGGGGCAGTTGCGCGAAATGTGGCCCAGCTCGCGGCAGTTGGTGCAGAGCGGGATGCCACGGTTCACGGGCTCGCCGCCCTCGGCGAGACGCTTGAGGTTTTCCTCGTCGTTGGCGGGCCAGATGGCCTTCTCGCGCGGACGCGCAGGCGTCTTTTGGAAGCGGAACGTGATGGTATACTTGCGGTCCAGATTGCCCTGGAGGTCCATGTTGGTCAGGACGGGCGACGCCTCGGTGCGCTCGACGCCAATGAGGTAGACGCCAATGTTTTCGTGGCGGAACATCTGCTCCATCTCCACGTACGTGACGTCGGGGCACGCCTTGACGTACATGAGGAAAGCGGCCTTGACGTCGTCGAGGTCCTTTTCGGCGGCCGCAGCCCGGATCATCTCCAGGGCCTTGTCCGGGGCCTCCTCGGGCACGTCATCGCGCATAATCTTGCGCGGGACCTTGCACTCGATAGCCTCGTGGCCGGACTCCTGGCAGTTGTGGCACACGCGGGGCGGTGCCGAGGGGCATTCCTTGGCCAGGTGGCCCTCCTCGTTGCAAAGGCGGCAAACCATGGGCATCGAGCAATCAGCCACATAATGGCCCTCGCCGCAGCGGGGGCACTTCACGGGCATGCTGCAGTCGCGGGCCATATGGCCGGCCTTGTGGCAGCGGCGGCACACCATGGGCCCGGCATCGGGGCAGTCCTTGGACATGTGGCCTTCCTTGTTGCAGTTGTTGCAAGTGCCAGAAAACTGGCGAGGTATGGGGCAGTCAGCCTTGTTGTGGCCAGACTCGCCGCAGTTGAAACAGGCGCGGTCGCCACGCGCATCCTGAGCACTGTACGCGTCGCCGCCGCCAGCGAAGCCAGTCTGGCTGAAGTCGGTGCCGCCACCGTAGCCCAAGCTGGGGCCATCACCGGCCGGGGGGTCGTTCCACGACATGGTGCTGAGAGTGTCAGTGTGAGGGTGAGAATAGGGCATGGTGCCACCATGGAAACGAAGGGGGACAGAGTCTGAACGACGAGCGATACTTGCCTTGATGACTGCGTCTGATACAGTTGTCTTCTCTCGCAACAAGAAGCGGGAGCCTCTACCTTGAAGATGGTAGAACGGGCAAACTCGGTGTTGAGGATGGCACTTTTCGAAAGGAGAAAGGCGGGAAGCCAGAAAATGGGAGAAGAGTCGAGAGAGGGAAGGGAAAAGGCATTTTCCGTAGGAATTGACAAAACAGGCAGGCTCGACCGCGTCTTTTCGTGTAGAAAGGGAAGGAGCAACCAGCAGTGAATGTTTGCTGTGCAGAATGCTCAAACTGGAAAGAACGATGGGTGAAGCTCCCGTTTCCAGTCCAACGGGAAAAAAACACCTTTATTTTGATGGCTCGTTTACATTTACACGAGACAATTCACAGTTTACGTTTTGTTTTCCCACAGCCGTAGCTGAAGCCCAGATGTACCACTATGTTTACGATTATACACAACAATTCGCGATGCAAGTCGAGCAATGCGGAAAGCGTGACTAGTCTCCTTTAGACCGTCTTGACCTGCCTCTCTTAAAGGCTGTCCCTCGCCCCTTCCCGGAGCAGTGCTCGGGATTGGTGGTCCGCTTTTCTGCGTGCTTCGCAGACCGTTTTCGGCAGCTGTCAATACCCCGCTCGCCTTGCTCACAAATCAAGCAAGCCCAGCACCATGTACCTTCCCAATATGCCAGTCTAAAGCCCACCGAGGGGAATGGAGATAGCAACGACGGTAGGAGCTATAAAGCAGGGCGCCTAAGCGTGCATCCTGAAATTCCGAACTGCTGTTTGCTTCACTACAGCGCAACCACTCATCTGCGATTCGATACACTGCATCCGTTCTAGACCCCCAACACGACAAGCACCATGACGACTTCCAAGCCCGAGGGCCTGCCCGAGATGGAGTACCGCTTTCTTGGCCGGTCGGGCCTGAAGGTGTCGGCTATTTCCTTGGGTGGCTGGCTGACATACGGAGGCCACGTGGATAAGGGTGAGGTTTCGTCAGCTGGTGATGGCCGTGCCGCTGGCATCTTGGCCTCTCGGAATTGGCACCCTGCTGGGTAAATGCTGACGTCCTCCAGAGGGCACGTTTGCGTGCATGAAGGCAGCGTACGACTGCGGCGTCAACTTTTTCGACACGGCCGAGGTGGGTTTTTTTTTATAAAAAAAATATAAAAAAAAACAAAAGAAAGAAAGAAAAACCTGCTATTGATCTCCATCTCGTCCTCTGACTGAATGCCTGCTAGGTTTACGCAGACGGCCAGAGTGAAGTCGTCATGGGCGAGGCGATCCGCAAGTACGGCTGGAAGCGCAACGACCTGGTGATCTCGACCAAGATCTACTGGGGCGCCGCCTTTGGCACCAACCGTGTCAACAACGTCGGCCTGTCGCGCAAGCACATTATCGAGGGCATGAACCAGTCGCTGGAACGCCTGCAGCTCGACTACGTCGACCTCGTGTACGCCCACCGTGCGGACCGCCACACGCCGATGGAGGAGACGGTGCGCGCCTTCAACCACCTCATTGACACGGGCAAGGCGCTGTACTGGGGCACGTCCGAGTGGAATGCCGACGAGATTGCGTCGGCGTGGCGCGTGGCCGACCGCCTGGGCCTCGTGGGCCCGCTGATGGAGCAGCCGGCATACAACATCATCGACCGCACCAAGGTCGAGCAGGAGTTTGCGCACCTGTACCGCGAGACGGGCCTGGGCCTCACGGTGTTCTCGCCCATGAAGCAGGGCATCCTGTCGGGCAAGTACAAGGACGGCATTCCCGAAAACTCGCGCTTCGCCAACGAGACGATTGATTTCGTCAAGGGCTACTGGAAGCGCACGGGCAAGGAGCAGTGGGACGCCGTGGTGGCCAACGTCAACAAGCTGGCGCCCATTGCCGAGAAGCTGGGCACCAAGACAAGCGTGCTGTCGCTGGCGTGGGTGCTGGCGAACCCCAACGTCAGCTCGGCCATCACGGGCGCGAGCGGCGCGGCCCAGGTGTACGAGAACGTGCAGGCTGTGGCCGTGTACAAGAAGCTGACGCCGGAGATTCTGGCCGAGATTGACGACATCTTTAACAACAAGCCGCCTGCTGTCGTGGCGAGATTCTAGCGAAAGGCTGGGATTGCGTGCGGCGCTGAATGGGGCGAAAAGCTATGAGTGTTTCTAGGAGACGTGAATCGAGGTGGAATGAAATAATAAAAATCCAAGAAAAATAAAGCTACTTTCGGATCCAAGTTTGCAAGGTATTCAAAGGAAAAATAAAATCAAAAAAGCCGTGTCGCCCTGCATTCGTTCTCCCTGCCAAATCCATCTTGCCTTGGAGCCAACCGAACATTGCCACCCCCGGTCACGTCTGACTTGCTCACTTTGTCAGGACACCCACAATGTGCGGTACGCACTGGAACCACAGCTCGTTGGCGAGAGGCGACAGGTCGGTGTGTGTCCACGGGGCGGCCTCGCGCAGGTAGCGGCCGGTGTCGCGCTGGAGCTCGCAGCCACGACCATGTGCGGCCAAAAGAGGTTCACAAACTTTTGGTAGAGGTGGATGGACCAGTGCCTGCGGTTGCAGACGTGCTCAAAGACGTACATGCGGCCGCCGGGCTTGAGGTAGCCGTAGAGCGCCTTGATGTTGTGCTGGGGCGATGGGATGCTGCACAGGCACAGGATGGTGACGACGCAGTCGACCTGGGGGATGTTTGCCGCCGCCACGTCCTCGACGCCGACAGGCACGACCTCGTAGACGTCATCCAGGCCGGCATTGTGGACGCGCTGGCGCAGGGCGGGGTGGCAGCCGGTGTTGGGCTCGACGCCGTAGATCTTGGTGATGCCGCCCGATGTGCTGACCGTGGCGGCTGTCTTTCTCTGACGGGCGTCACCGTCACCCTCGTCGTCTCCTTTGCTGGGAGAGGCAATGCCAATCTCCTTGAACAGCGACACCCACATGCCCGAGCCGGCGCCGACCTCGATGACGGTGCCGCTGACGGGGAGGGGCGCGGCGTCCAGCTCTTCGCCCTCCTCCAGCTTGCGGCCGTGGCTGACGCGGCCCTTGAGGAGCGGCACGACAATCGGCTCGACGCCCATGCGCACCTGGGGGCCCATGTAGGCCCAGAAGCGACTGAACCAGACAGACTGGAAGCGGCTCCAGCTGAGCAGAGTAGACCAGTTGCCCGCGCGGATGAGGCTGTAGATGGTGCCGGGCAGGTAGTAGGCGGAGTCGGCCAGCATGACCCATGGGCCGATAATCCGCTGGACGACCTCGACCAGAGACATGGTGGGAGGAGGCAGAGAAAGGTGAGGACTGGGCCGGCAAGGGACAGAATACAGAAGCGGAGAGAGGAAGAATTCGTGTAGAAAGGCAAGAGAATGAAAGATGGCAGGGAAGAGATTCAAAAGAGGTGACGCCTCAACAAATAAAGGGCATGCCGGGCGGCCACAAGAAAGGGGAAACAAACAACCGGGAACGAAAATCAAAAGCGGCTGCTGATTGGATGACTTGGACAGGGCGGGCAAGTAGGTTACTTTTATAGTGACTATGCCGCGTGTTGGGCACAGAAGGCAGTGGAGGTGTTGGGAGCTTTTTAGATCGTTGGCCGAAGCCCGATTACATTCTTCGTTGTAATACCTTGCCGAGTCAGAGCGCCCTCTCGTTTTAGACCATCACTTTGATCATCGCTTGGCCTTCCTACGGTTCCCTCATAATAAAACGCTCTTTCCTTTTGCACTCTTGGTGCTGCAGCTGCCACAGGAGAGAAGCAGCCTCGTCCTTCTCCAGAAGGAGGGGTAGCACAGCAGGACCCGCTTTACACCGTTATCGTCTGATAAGACCGACATCTTTATGACTAATCACACGCCAAACTGTATTCGGCAGGTTTGCAGACGCTGTTTAAGTGGCCCCGCTAAAGAAAACGCAACGCAAAACGAAGCATTTCAGGTATTGACTCATTGCATCGCGATGAGCGTCGACGCGACACCTCCTACACAGCGGCCTATGACCTGAACCAAATCACCGCTTACAAACTTCGGCAGCTCTCCTGCCGATATGGCGCCCGTTCAGTATGCACCGACGCTCGACACGTTTCTGCATGCGCAGCTGCCCCTCGAAGCCGCGATCGAGCAGGCGTGCAGTCTGCTGAAGCGGCGACAGATCCGGGGCCCGGAGCCGTGCGCACTCGTGACGGCGCACGTTCTTGCGCAGGTGGTAGCAAGGAGCAAATGGAACGACGTGGACCACCTGCTGGACCGCGTGTTCCAGACGGGACGCAAGCTGGTGGACGCGCAGCCGCACGAGCTGGTGATGGGCAACATTGTGCGGCGCGTGCTGGGGCTGATCCGGGACGAGGCGGCCGAAGACCGGCAGGACGAGGCCGCGATGAGCAGCATGGCCAACAGCGTGTCGGACCTGCGCGAGCCGGTGCACGGCCCTGCGCCGGCGGCCCTGGCGTCATCGCCTTCGTTCTCGGGGCTCGCCCGTGCCACGCGGCAGCCGTCGCTGATTGCGACGCCCCAGAGCATGTTCAGCCTGCTGTCGGCAGCGGAGCCGTCTCCGCTTGCGAGCGGCGACGTCTCGTCGGCCGGCTCGGGCGCATCGACGCCGGTGCCGGCAGGCCACCCCCACATCGGCGGCGGAGGCGGCAGCAGCAGCAGCACCACCACCACCACCACCACCAACAACAACAACAACAACAACAACAACAACAACAGTCGCTTCTCGGCGCTGCGCGACGAGATTCTGGACGGCATTGAAGAGATCAAGGACGAGATCGGCCAGGCCGACGACCAGATTGCCGGGTTCGCCGAGAGCCAGATCCGGCCCGGCGACAACGTGCTCGTATACGAGCCGTCGCGGACGGTCGACAAGTTTTTGATCAAGGCAGCGCGGCGGCGGTACACGCTGTTTCTTGTGGGAACGCCCTCGAGCGTGCTCGAGAAGAAGCTGGGCGCCGCCAGGTGCGCGATTGTCCGAGTCAGCAGCAGCTCCGTCTCGTCGTGCATGTCCCGGGTGCACCGCGTGGTGCTGGATGCGCGGGCGATCACGGCCAACGGCGGCGTGATTACAAACGCGGGCGGCGCCCGCCTGGCGCAGGCCGCGCAGGCCGCGGGGCGCAAGGTCCTGGCCGTCGGGGGCGTCTATCGCCTGTCTCCCGAGCCGGTGACGGACGCCGATGCGTTTGTGGAATGGGGCGAGCCCGGCCGGCTGGCACGGTTTGCGGACGGCCGGCTGGTTGGCGACGGCGGGCTCGAGATCGACACGGCACAGACCGAATACGTGCCGGCGAGTCTGGTGGACCTCTACGTGACAAACCTGTGAGTTTCCCTGCGGGCGGTACTGACGTGTATCCTGCTTTTATCGTCTCCTAACACAGACAGCGGCCCCCATTCAAAAGACTCTCTCGAGGGCGTGATTGCAGACCACTACAAGCACGACGACGTGGAGCTGTATCGACAGTGACACCGGGGTCGTGTTATTTGCATTTTGATTCAGCGGCAATTTTAGAGAGAAGGGCAAGGCAGAATAGAGTGAGGCTGAGAGGGACCATCCAGCCAGAATTGCTTTCACAGCCAGTCGAACAAAGAGCTCCGTCACACGTCGGTGCCCGTCCCAGGCACCTGCTAGAGAGCCAACCATGTATGAATGCGAGGCCTCTCTAAACAGGATGGAATGTGTCGCTGTGTTGGCGATACATGGGACAGAAGGCGTTTTAACAGGCTTTGGGCTCTTTCCTATTCGGATACAATGTGCGAATGCGGATGCCGCCCCACGCAATCGTGTTATCGCCAGTCGTTCCTTCCAGAGGGCCACGTCATGCCAGGCAACAGCCTTGTAGCTAATACGACCGAATCCCCCCCAAACACGCCCAAAAGATGACCCGAACGGTTGGTTTAAAGTTGTCGAGGTGGGGTGTTTTCCGAGCCAAGCTCGTCGCCTTGTCCGCCGCACCTGCCCTAGCGCTGCTAGCTAGACCTAGAAGGTCGAAACGGCTCGAGCCTCGTTCCTTCTGTTTCCGTGCATTTCGCAACTCCTCTTCTTTCGTTTCTATCTCTTGTCCTCCCCTTTTCCCCTCGTGCCATACATATTGGCGTGATCCCACGTCGTGTGTTCTTTTGGATATTCGCATCTCTTTGGTTGCTGTCTCTTCTTTCGTTTGCTTGATTGATCCCATCTCTCCCTGGAACAACCGCCAATCTCTTTGTCCTCCTCTCGTCTTCCTCCTCATCGTCCCCCCTTCTTCACAGCTGTCTTTACTGAAACTACCTTGCAGCCATGCCTTTGCACGACGAGGCACCGCCGCCATACTCGGAGACGGACATCTACTCGGCGTCGGCCGGAGGTCGCCGGTCGCCCGCCGGACATTCGGTGGTCGCTGCGTCCACCACGACGTCGTTGCTGGACGACGACGTCGTCTACACGCCGCCGCCGTCGCCGCCGCCGCCGCTGCTGCTGCAGCCGCACAGCAACACAGTCCCCGTCGCGCTTCCGTCGCCCGGCCTCGAGCTTGGCGCCGACGTCGCATCGGCCGCCGCCGCAGCAGCGGCTTACTTTGCCGCCCGCCCTGCGCCTCGGCCGCCGCGCGGCGGTTCCCTGCAAGATGCGCTGAGCCAGCGGCAGTGCATATTGCATGACTTGCCGCAGGTCATCACGTCCGACACGCTGCCGGCCGAGCTGCCGTATCCGGCCAGCCAGCTGGCCCAGCGCGATGTCCGGGCCGACGACTGGCAGGCGTTTGTGGCGCATCTCCTGCCGGGCGCCCACAAGAAGGAGGCAGACGTGCACAACGATGCCATAGTTGACCGGAAATTGCGGGCAGAAGACGACCCGTCGCCCGCGGCCACACACCTGGCATCGCTCCGGAGCAACAGCAACAGCAACAACAACAGCAGCTCCGTCTCGGCGGAGATCGGCCTTGTGGACAACGAAGGCAGCGCTCTCCCGCGGCAGCGGCAGCTCGAGGTCGCAGCCGCACTGCGGCAGTGGAACGACGGGTTCTTTGGTCCGCGCGGGGTTGTGGTGCGCCTGCGCGACGACCTGGCCGCCGCGCACGCGCCTTGGACGGCTCCGCCGTTGTCCCAGCACGGGGATCCAGCACCTTTGTCAGGAACGGCGCCTGCGCAGGCGGAGACGGCGACCCCGCCGCCTCTGGATCGCCAAGGAACACTGTCGTTTGCCGGCCTGACGATCGACGGCGACCGCATCGTGTTCGGCAACAGCCGGTTTGTGGCGGACCGCACGGGGCTGCGCATCGGCGAGCTGACGTTTGACGAGCGTGGCATCAGCTACGGGGGCCGCACCATCATCCCGGCAGCGCCGCAGCCGGCGCGTGGCCATGCCGCGTATGGCGGCGTGCGCAGCAGTGCAGCAGCAGTAGCGCAGCCCCCGCCCCAGCCGCAGACACGCCAGCGGCGAGGCTCGGTGTCGTCTGTCTCGTCCGAGTCGTCAGACTCGTCCGCGTCGTCTGACTCGTCCGATTCGTCCGGCTCGTCCGGCTCGTCTTCGTCTTCCTCGTCGGCTGCCTCGGTCGGCTCGCTGCCAGAGCACAGCAAGCTGGACGACCGCCAGCTTCCGGCTGCCCATGCCTTTCTCCAGCAGTGGCTCAATCATCCGGACCAGCCGATCACCCGGCAGCATGTTGAGGCCGCGCGGGATGCGATTGAAAAGGGCGATCCGCCGGCCTATCCCGGTGCGCCCGGCGAACCAGCCGTCGCCGCCCAGGGGGCAGAGGCCGCCGGCGCAACGCGCAGAGACATGAATGTGCTGCGTGCCGAGGTGAAGGCCATGATGCGGCAGTGGAAAGAGCTGAAGCGGCAGCAGAGGCAGCAGCGCAGGCAGCAGAGACGGGCCCGGCGCCAGCAGCGGCGCCAGCGCAAGCGCGAACGCCGGCAGCTCAGGCGACAGGGCCGGCAAGAACGGCGGCAGCTCAAGAGGCAGGCCAGGCAGCTCAAGAGGCAGGCCAGGCAGCTCCGGAGGCAAGAGCGGAAGCAGGAACGGCACGCACGCCGTGGCGGGAAAAGAGGAGACGCGGGTTCGCCTGCGCCGGCCCCGGGCGCTGGATTTGGCGTCCCGACGGCCGCAGAGCGTGTTCCTCCCCACGGACACCACGGACACCACGGACACCACCACCGTCGTGGCCAGCATCACGGAGGCAATGTGCCGCAGTATTCGCCGGGTGTATACAGCAGCCACGGTCCAGACGTGCCAGGCACGCCTGGTATTCCCGGCGTTCCCGGCGTCCCAGGCGTGCCCGGCGTGCCTGGCGTGTCCAGCTCGGCCCGCATTGCACAGACCATTGGCGACGCGGTGGCAGCTCGGTTCGGCAATCGCGGCATCGGCGCGGTGTCGCCGTTTCTGGGAGGCATGTTTGGCCGCGGCGGGCCCATGAGCGGTTTTGGCCGAGGCGGAGGAGGCGGTCGCGGCGGCTGGGGCCCCGGTCGTGGCGCGGGTGGATGGGGGCGCGGACGGGGCGGCAGCACGTTTTCTGGGTTTGGACGCAGCCAGCCGTCGCCGTCGCCCCCTGCAGCCGCCGAGACGCGCGCGGCGCCCGAGACGTCGGCGGTCAAGTACCAGCGCGCCGAGGCGGCGGAGCAGGCCATGGCGGAGCAGCAGGCCGAGCTCGCGCGCATGCGGGAGCAGCTGCAGCGGATGGTGGATGCGCGCGCGGAGGGCGGCGACGGCGGCGAAGACCCCAAGGTGCAGATGCAGCGCACGGAGACGGAGCGGCTGGCGGCCGAGATTGAGCTGCTGGCCGAGCACGTCGAGCTGCTGCGGCTGGACGCGGACCAGACGTATGCGCGGGAGCTGGCGCGGGCGGAGATGGAGGGTCGGTGATGCTGGGCGTGGGTGTTTCTCGTCGACGGCCGGTGTTCTCGTCGAGGACGGCCGGTGTTTTCTTGTGGTTGTGTTTGCCGGGCGCCTGGATCTCGTGAAAATCTGTGCATTAAAGATGTTCTGGAATCTGCAACGGCCCGTTTGGATCGAAACCGCGCCATCAACCGTGTTCACGTGAATAAAGAGCTCAGGCGCATGGCTGTGTCCGTCCATGCGCCGTCTGGTGCGAACCGGCCTTGTTTCTGTCTGGTCTACCTCAGTTCCTGTCCTCCGTTTCGCTGCCGTCCTTGCCTCCGGCGCCTTACGACGCCTTGGCCTCCACGCGCTCGACCAGCTCGCCGACGCCCAGGCCCCGGCCCACCTTGACCTTGACCTTGCGCTCCTTGTCTTTTGCGGCAGCCGCCGCCGCGGCCACGGACGCCGCCGAGCCCGCCGAGCCCACGGGCTCGCCCTCGTCCTTGCCCTCGGTCTTGACGTCAGCAGCAGCGGCGGCAGCGCCCTCCTTTTCCTCCTCGATCTGCTCGCGGATGGCGCGCAGCTCGAGGCGCATGCCGTAGGCGTCCTCGCCGTCGGCGTAGTACTTGCTCTCCGTCTTCTCGTTGTGGAAGCCCAGCGTGTCGCAGTAGAGGTGGATGGCCGGCTTGTTGGAGACGCGCACGTGCAGGCTGACGTAGTGCGCGCCAAAGGTCTCGACCATGGCCAGCTGCGCCTGGCGCATCAGCTTCTCGGCGATGCCCAGGCGGCGGTGCGTGCGCATGACGCTCAGCGACGTGATGTGGCCGTGCTGCACGCCGTCGGCGGGCTCCTCCTCCATCTTGGCCAGCACGTAGCCGACAATCTTGGGCTGGTCGTAGGGCGTCTTGCGCGGCCGGCTGGCGTCGACGGCCACGTACGACAGCTGCGGCCACGTCATGGCATGGTAGAGGTAGTATTTGAGAAAGTAGTTTTCGGGCAAGTTCTCGAGGTTGGCGTGCTGGATCAGCGGCAGGTCCGACGCCTGCAGCAGGCGGATGTCCATCGTGGCGGCGGGGACGGCAAAGCGCAGACAGCGGGATGTCGAGATGCTGAAACGGTCGTGATGTCAAACCAGGTTTGTGCTCAGAATTCGTGGAAGCCACGTGATGTCCACGTGATGTCCCGCTTTTCCAGACCCGCTTATGACGAATACAAACTCGCCCCAGGCTCGGGCCTCGGCGAGATGACCCTGCGAAGGGACGGTCGCTAGCGGACGGAGAAATATCGTACAAAGACTGCTGGCGTCCAGTGGGGCAGTAGCACGTGGAACCAATGAGCACTGCTCACGCGCTCTGCTCGTTCCCCGGACGTTGTTGGCGCGGGGTCGTATAAGTTGGGCCTCCGCGGTGCCGGGCCACGGCGAGCGAGGCAGGCGCAGGTCGTAAAAAGCTGCGCCTTCCTGTCTCGGCCGTTTCTGGTGTTGCTCCATTTCCTCCTTTTTCTTTTTGCTTCGTTCTCGTCGTCCGCGACAACCCACGATCGACGTTGCCCTCGCCGTCATGGCCTCCTACCGCCCCCTTGAGGGCAAGCTCGCCATCGTCACGGGCGCGTCCCGCGGCATCGGCGCGGCCATTGCGCGCAACCTCGCCAGCAAAGGCTGTCATCTCGTCCTCAACTACACGTCGGCGTCGTCCCGGGCGCTGGCCGAGACGCTCGGCGCCGAGCTCGCGGCGGCGCACGGTATCCGCACGCTGTGTGTGCAGGCCGACGTCGGCGCCGAGCCGGGCGACGCGGGCGCCGGCGGCGGCGCGGCCGGCATCGTGGCGCGCGCCAAGGCCTTTTTCGCGCCCGGCGAGGACGAGCCCTGGACCATTGACATTGTCGTCAACAACGCCGGCGTCGCGCTCAACGGCCGCCTCGAGGACGTCACGCTCGCCGACTTTACCGAGACGTACCGCGTCAACGTGCTCGGCCCGCTGCGGCTGGTGCAGGCGGCCCGGCCGTTTTTGCCGCCGGCGGGCTCGCGCTCGGGCCGCATCGTCAACCTGTCGTCGGTGTCGTCGGCGGCCGGGTTCGTGGGCCAGTCGGTGTACGGCGGCAGCAAGGCGGCGCTCGAGGCCATGACGCGCACGTGGGCGCGCGAGCTGGCCGAGCACGCCACCGTCAACGCCATCAACCCGGGCCCCGTGGCCGGCCCCATGTACGCGTCCAACTCGGTCGAGTTCCTCAACGACATCAAGGGCTGGATCGACCGGACGCCGCTGATGCGCCCGCGCCCGGGCATCGACCCCGACGACGTCGTGGCCGCCGCGCGGGACCCGCTGTCGGGCGGCGGCCGGCCGGCGTACCCGGCCGAGGTTGCCGGCATTGTGGGGATGCTGTGTCTGCCGGACGCCGCGTGGTGCACCGGCCAGGTCGTGTGTGCCAACGGCGGCATGATCATGTAGGCAGCCTGCGTGCGTCAAAGATACGATATAATCAACATCAGGTGTCAAAAAAAGTAAAGAAAGAAATGAAGAGAGAGGGAAATAAAGAAAGAGAGAAATAAAGAAAGAGAAAAACCCTCGACAGCCTACAGCTCGCCCGCCTCCATCATCCGCGAGAAGCGGCAGACGGCCGCGTCCGGCTCGACAAACCGGTACTCGCCGCCGTGCACGACGCGGTCGACCTCGGCGCGCACCACGGGGTACACGTCCCTCCAGGCGTTGCGGCCGATCCAGCAGTCGAGGTGGCCGTAGCCGGGGATCTGCGTGCGGCGGTACGGCGCGGCGCCAAAGGTGTCGCACAGGATCTCGTGCGACTTTTCCGTCGCGCGCGGCGACAGCACGGCGTTGTCGCTGCCGACCAGCTGCAGCACGGGCAGCCCGGCGAGCCGCTGCACGTTGGCCGGCGTCGTCAGCACCGCGCCGTCGTTGGCCAGCACGTGGCCGGCGCGGCCCTGCAGCATGAGCAGCCGCAGCATCGTCATGCTGACGCCGCCAAAGAAGCGGTCCAGCTGCCGGTGCGTGGCCTCGTTGAGGTTGGCGTGGTTCCAGCAGCGCCCGTAGACGAGCGTGATGCGGCGGCACACGGCGCTGCGGCACAGCTCGCGGCGCGCCCCGGGCAGCAGCCGCAGCGCCTGGTTCAGCAGCCGCTGCACCCACGCGTCGTGCGCGCTCGTGCCGCAGTCGAACCAGCCGCCGGCCACAGCGCCGTACAGCCGGTCGAGCGGCGTCGACGCCTTGAGCATGTTGGCGCCGTTCCAGATGGGGTTCATAAACACCTGCGAGCAGCTCAGCCCGCACAGCCAGCCGGCCGGCACCGTGCCGTCCAGCAGGCCCGCCGCCAGCGCCACCGCGCCCATGCAGTGCGCCACGGCGTACACCGCGCCGCCGCCGCACGCCGCGCGCACCGTCTCGAGCGCCGCCCGCACGTCCAGCCGCGCGTCGTACGTCGTCCACCGGTTCTCGGCCCGCACCGTCTGCCCGATGCGCGATACCATGACGAAGACGCGGTAGCCCGCGCGCGTAAAGTAGTTGACCGCGTTGAACGGGATCGTCGGCAGCGCAAAGATCTGGTGGTCGACCGAGGCGCCCGGCACAAACAGCAGCGGCGTCGCCGCCGCCGTCCGCGCGTACGCCGCCGGCGCGTACTCGTACAGCCGCGAGAGCACGCCGTCCGCCGCGCAAATGTCGCGCCACACCCGCGTCGGCGCCGTGTCGTTGCCGAAGCCGCGGCACGTCGCCGTCGGGTACTGCAGCGGCGCCAGCGGCGCCAGGAACGGCCCGAGCGACCGCCGCGCAAAGTAGCCGAGGAAGCTGGCCGCGCTGAGCGCCCTGCGCACGAGCGAGCTGCCGCTGGGCGCCAGCGTCAGCACCTGCGAGACAAAGTCCGCCGGCCGGATGTGCAGCATGCCCTTGGCGACGACGGCCGCGCCCCGGTGCCGCCCGTCTGTGACCGTCACGTACAGCGTGCTCGTCGCCCGCCAGAGCTGCAGCGGCGCCAGCGCCACGGACGCGTCCACGGCCTTGTAGCCCGCAAAGTGCAGCCGCGAGCCGTCGACGCCGTGCAGGTCAAAGTCGTACGTCATGTTGCGCGTGCCCGGCGCCTGCGTGTCCGTGTCGGCCGCAAACAGCCCGAACGCGCCGCGCTGCACCAGGAACGGCGACCCGCGCAGCGCCGGGCACACAAACGTGCCCGTCAGCAGGCCCTGGTGCCGCGGGTCGTGCACCACGTCCGCCGTGTCAAACGCCTGCACGCTCAGGAAGAAGCGCGCGCTCTCACACAGGCCCTCGGCCCGCCGGTACGCCGCCTCGTACACCGCGCGGCTGTCGCCGGCCCAGCACGAGGAAGAGCCGGCGCCGCGACCGTCGACCCGGTGCAAAAAGCCAGACATGACCTCGGTGAAGCCAAACCCGCCGGCCCCACAGCGCGTCGCCCGCTCCATCAGCTGGCCGGCGCGGCGGACGCTCTGGCTCTCGCTGTCTTGGGCCCTGCATCGGTTGTCGGCGTCGTCACTGTCGTCGTCACTATCATCGTCCCTGCCGTCGTCACTGCCGTTGTCACGGCCGTCGTCGTCCCCCGCCGGGTGTGCCGGCCGGCCAAACAGATCCAGCAGGCCGTTGCTGTCGGTCCGCACGACGAGCCCGCGCGACTGCGCGTACAGCGCGACCGACCGTTCGGCCAGGGCCGCGATCGTGGCCAGCGGGTTGACGCCCAGCGCCGTCGGGATGGCGGCGCCGTCCGTGACAACAAGGCCCGCGTGCACCCCGCGTCCGATGCCGCAAAACAGCCGCCCGGCGTGGTCCGTGGCGCCCGTCCGCCCCGAGTTGTCCGAGGCCATGCTGGCGCCGCCAATCGGGTGCACCGTCACCTGCTGCTCCATCAGCGCAAAGAACGGGTTGCCCACCAGCGTGCCGCCGACGGCCGCCGTCGCCTGCGCCAGCACGCCGTTGAGCTGCTTGACGCGGTCGCTGCGGCCCACGCCCAGAAACGCGAGTACGGGCTTGTCGTCCACCAGCGACAGCGTCGCCTGGCTGCTGTCGTGCGACATGATGAGGTAGATCTGCGTGCGCTCCACGGCGCCCTCCTGAAAGTACGGGCCGAGCAGGCGGCTGCCCCAGCGCGCGAGCGAGGCCTGCGCGCGCTGCACCACGCCTTCGCCGGCCGGCGGCGTCGACCCGGGCAGCAGCTCCAGCATGGCCTGCAGAAACGCCGACAGCGCATGCGGCACGGCGCCCTCCTCGATGACGTACCCGTCCAGCGGGTTCTCGTGGCCCAGCCGGTTGTCGATGACGCCCGTGATCGTCGGCCCGACCGGCCGGTACGGCGACGGGTGCTCACGGCCGACGGCGTTGGTCTGCTCGTCCGTGTTGTACCCAAAGGCCAGCATGTCGCCGTTGCCGCTCATGTTCTGCCCGACGCGGTCGCTCAGCGCGAGCCCGCCCAGCGCCTTGCTCCGCAGCAGAATCTCCGTCGTGCCGAGCGCGCCCGCGCCCAGGAACACGGCCTCCCGCGCATACACCCACATCAGGTCGCCGCGCACGTGGCCCGAAAAGCGCCCGCGGTTGCGCCCGTGCCACGCAAAGAACACGCGGTAGCCGCCGCGCCTCTCGTCCTTTTCAATGTGGCGCACCTCGCACTCGCAAAACAGCTCCGCGCCCCAGTTCCACGCGTCGGCCAGGTACGTCACCAGCGTCGTCGTCTTGGACCCGTCGTTGATTCCCGTGCAGTCCTGCCCCGTCAGCGACGACGCCGCCATCTCCACGCCACAGCTGTTGGGGCCGTTGCGGAACCGCGTCGTCTGTTTCGGCCGGTAGAACTTGTCGCCCATGCCGAGGGCCTGCGCTTGTTTCTGCAGCATCGCCAGCTTGGGCAAGGCCGGCCAGTCCGCAGGATACGCCTCCGGCTCCAGGACCGCCTCGACTCTGTCGTAGTCTGCACTGTGTTAGACTTTCGATTCGAAAACAAAAGAGTAGGCAAAGAAACGCTGCCGGGACGGCTCACATCGGTCGAGGGCCCCCTTCTCTCGCAGCTCCGGCGGCCACGCCTCCATGCCCAGCGTCTTCTCGTCGGCGCGAAGAAAGATGTTGGCATTGATCAGACTCGTGCCGCCCAGCCCGTTGGCCACCACGGCGTTTTGTCCCTTGCCCAAAATCAGGTGGTACATGCCTGTCGGCTTGCCCTCGTGCAGCGGCACGCCCAGCGTCGACGACACGTCCGACGGCTGCAGCTCGCCCGAGCAGTGCAGCTCTGCAAAGGCGTCGCCCACGCTGACCGGGTACTCGCCGGGCCAGCGCTCCTTGCCCAGCTCCAGCAGGCACACGCTCTGGCCGGCTCGCGCCATGCGGGATGCCGCCACGCCGCCGCCATAGCCCGAGCCAATAACAACCACATCGTACGAGCTGCGCATGAGCTCCACGGCCCGGCTGATGCGTGGAAACGCACGAGGTACGTCGGTGTTTGCCGACGACCGTGTCTGGCTGTGGTTAAAGGAGGAGGGCAAAGGCGAAGGCGAGGGCGATGGTGGCATGCCCATTGCAGGCCAAGCTTCGCCGTGGGTCGTGGCAGCTGATGCTGCCGTCGTAGGATGGACGTGCCTCATGTTCTTCAGAGGCTTGCGTCTGCGAAGATTGGGTGAACAGTTGGGGCAAGTGTTGTTGGTGTTTCTGTTGGCGCCGTTGCTGGCGTTGTCGGCCGTGTTGACGGTGTGGTTCCGTCTACTCATGCCTGGCCGTGCACTGAAAGACGTCGAAGTGGACTGTCCACGGTCTTCTTCCAGCACAGTCGTGGCCGTCGACAGCAAGATGGGAACAGGGGATGGAGGAGGAGATGCAACCGGGCCGTGTGGGCTTTGCACGCTCTCAGTAATATCTCCTGTAACTCCAAACAGCGACTCGGTCGGTCGTGGGCGAGGCTGTTCAGTCTCTGAACCGGCATGCCCGGCTGGCTCTTCCTGAAGCTCCAGCCCTGCGAGTGTCTCTTGTCCATCTTTTTCTGCGTGTCCTTCCGTCTGCGCTGTCTCCTCTGTCCCTTTGTCGCTCTTGGCTGATATGCAAGAGCTGGCACGGGTGCTGGTATGGGTGCTGGCCACCGAACGCAGTCGTTCCCGCTCTCTCTTCAGCGTCTCTTCGAAATTCGGCATCTCTGCCGGCGTAGGTGGCCATTGCACAAACCCGCCAGGGAGCCCTCCAGGAAGACGGCCAGAAATGTTGTCAGGACGGAGGAGCTGTTGGATCGGGTTGCCGTCACCATGAAAAACAGCAGCGCGGCTCGTTGTATTGGCTGAAGCGACATTGCCGGCATGTTCGCTCCCAAGAAATGGCACTCTGGGCACGGCTGGCTCCAGTCCCCAGCCCGTTCTCATTTCCATACTCAAGTCTGTCCCTGTCTCTGCATCCATGGATGGAAGGATAACAGGCTCGGCAGTTGCCATGGCTGGTGGCCCTGGTGAAGCAAGGGAAAGTGTACGAGTAAATAAAAAAATAAAAAAAAGGAAAAGGATGCTGAACAAGTGTATCGAGCGGTGATCGAGGACTAGATGACTTGCGAGATGGGAAAGGAGAAGCCTCGGAGGAGAAGTATGTGGGAGTATGCAGAAGACCCACGCATCGAGAGAGGAAAGTTAATGTCAATGCACGGAGTGCAGATGTGTCGTGGACGGAGAGATTTTATCAATAAAGGAAGAGGACGGAAAACGCAAGGGGATTGAAGAGGAGACGGAGACACAGAGCTTACCGTTCAGCCCTCTCAGCTCTCTCCTCTCACTCCTCCCTTCCACCCACCACCATGCTGCTTGTGTTGCCATCGTCGCCGGCTCGGACATTTCCCAGAATGGAGCCCACCGAGCAGGCCTCCTCCGCTCTTGTGCGGTTTCTCTCTTCTCGTTCTTTCTCACACTTGTGTTTCTCCATCTGCGAGTGGCCTTCTGGTCTTTTCCACCGCTGGTGCGGAGAATGCTGCAGGAACTGGTCTCGGGGAGCAACACGACACAGAGCCGCCATGAACGAGATCCCTGCATGGAAAAGAGACGCCAAAGGAAAGGCCCAGCTGGAGCTGAGAAATGATGGTGCCCCTGTCGGGCGCGCTGTGCTTGCGTGGGGGAACCACCTGAAAAGAAGGCAAAAGGTGTCGCTTGTAATTTTGAGTAAACAAAAAGACCTCCCTAAAAAAGTCCGGGTTTTCAGCAGACGGGGCGCAGGGATGACTTTGCTCGTCGTGGTCGAAAAGTCGAAATAAGCAGAGCGATTACCAATTTCTGCCAATACCGTCTCGCGCTCGTTCCGATAAAACACCAAGCTGGTCAGAAAACAAGATGGCTTTGTCGTATCGTATGCGGTGTTCGCGGCTGTGGTACAACGCATTCATTCGTCGAGGGACCGAAGACCAGCCCAAGCGAGCAGAGGGTTGCATTCAAACGAGCCTGTGTAAGAAGATATCGGGTCATTTTGCCTTCTCTGGAAATCAAAGGAAGGGCGGTCTCTTCCGGCGGCCTCTTCGAATACTTTATCTCTGCCGGCAATTGCAAGTTAATTTCAAGCAAATTATTCCACGCCTCCTAGTAAACATGAGGAAAGTTCTCTGGTGTGAAAACCCCCGACGGCAAGTACCGTGACACGATGGCTGTGGCGCGGATGTGGGGAATTGCTCAGAGGCATGTTCTTCGTTTCTTCTTTATTGTTTTATTTTTTCGTCTTGTTTCTTTCCGCTGCAAGACGTTTCTGCGCCACAATCCTCTGTGCGCAGCGCGAGGGAAGCCATGTGCAATGGCTGCAGATGAATATGCCAAAAAGAGCGGGAAAGAAAACGAACAGAAACAGGGAAATGGGGCACCTACTTTGACATTCTCCGCTGCGTTCAGCTGGGTCGTCTCGTCTCGTCTGCGGGAGTCCCGCCTCGCCCGTCTTGTTCAGCCCTACCTAACACGACTAGTGGGCGGAAAGCGACGCACCGGGTCACTTGCGGGTCGGGCGCCACTGCGCCGTGCACCATATTGGACGAGGCATGCAGTCGTTTATCGGTGCCATGGTCGCAATACTTTGTCCTCCGTACATCAGGGCGAGAATAGACGAGGCCACGTTGTCTGGTGAGCAGGGTCAATAAACCTGAAACGAAACAAGGACTTTTCAAGCAGGATGCTCAGACGGGGCAGATCAAACCAAGTTTCCGTGTCTTTGCTGATGAAGCAGCCCGTGTTTTTCATCCTGGAGCAGTGCCTTGGGATGGAACAATCGCAGCTGACGAAAGGCAACGTAGGCTCTGCGGCACCGTTGACAAACTCAAACAGCTGGGAACGGACACGGCAATGCTGTGGCACGCCGTATCGCCGCAAGGCTGAATGTCTAAAATTGGTTGCAGGCATTGCAATGGAAACGGCGGAAACTGCAGAAACCCGGCGGGGAGACCGAGCCTATGGTAGGACGACGAAAATGAACACAGCCTTGTTTCTTCTTGGCGTTGCTCCGGCTCGTGCAACGCCTCGGCCGCAGTCCTCTGCCGTCGTCACACTCGGCGGTGTTGAGTCGACGGGAAATTTCCAGTCCGTTTGGCTGCTACAGGTCGACTCTTTACTCGTATTTTGCCCCCTTTTGCAACTGTTCTTTGCTGTCCATTCGTCAGTTTGATATTCTTTGGGTGCGGGAGGAAATGACATACCGGCAGAGCCCACTTCCCTTTTCGACAATCGAGAACCTCCGTACCCCTTGCTGGAGGCTGTTCCATTGTTCTGTCATGGCCGGCACTGCCAGCAACTGATATTCAGCCGCCTACCACCTGGCGCGTTGGTGGCTGCCATTGGTTTGCCGTAGGACCAACGGCGGAGAGGCTGAGATCCGATAAAGCGAATCAGCTCGTCAGGACGCGGGCTGGCAAGAGGACCGCAGGAAAAGGAGAGAAAACGCCCGGTAGGGCTGTCCGATCATCTCTCGTCATCGTGTGGCTCTCTCTCCTTTTTCTTGTTTTGTTGTCCCGATCTCATGGCTCGGCATCGTCTGCACATATGCAAACAGCACGCGAACAAACCACGGGAATACAAGAGATGAAGAGTCTCGGTGGGAACCTTTCGGCAAGGCTGGCCGCCTTGTCGTCTTCTCGTTTGGTTTGTCAGCTGGTGATTCCAGAACAGAGCACGAACAGGAGAAGGAGCAGCCAACACGAGGCGCAGGACCGCTCGACTGTGGAGGGGAGCAGCAATGAGCGAGGGCGTAAGCTGACTAGCGGCTGGAGGCTGAAAGATGAAGCGCAGATGGGTAAGGCCAGACGGCGGGATGAGGAGGGGGTCGCACTCGAGGGACGAGAAGTAATTCTGAAATTCGCCAAAAAGGGGGAAGGAAGAGACGGAACGTCATCAAGTGGGACGGTCTGGTCACTCCTTCCTTGCGCGCTACACGTCGCCGGTGTTGGGAAGGAACGATGCATGTGTACTGTTTCGTTTGGCAATAGCCAATTATAACTGGCTCTAATATGGTGCTCTTTTATTTCGATTTTCTTATTTCCTTTTCAATTCTATTGTATTAATCTCGAAATATACAGGTAATTTTACAAAAAAAAAAAAAGGCCGTCATATTTGACATGTTTAAATGGAAATTGCTCTAAACTTTCCCATCCATAATACTACACTAAATCCTCATTTCCCCCAGTTATCGCATTGTAAATGTCGTTCACCATCACACCACACAGCTCAACATCTGTGAAGATGGTCAGCTGGCTGGTTGGCAAGTGCACTTTTACGAAGACGGCAGAAAGAGAACACGGTGGATTCATAGCCTTTTTAGACTTGCGTCTGCAAACTGAGCAATGACAATGGTATTGAATTGCATATCCAAAGAGAAAACAAAAAGCAACAGAGCCAGCCCTATCCTCGTATCCATAAACTGTCGAGGCAACAAGCAGAGTAGAAGAACAAACAGAACGCTAACACTGAGAAGAGTCATGCAGAAAAAGTCGGGAGAAAGTCAATACAACTTTTCATCCCGGCGGAGAGGAGAGAGAACGCGTGGCGGGAGGAGGCTGGTCAGCTTTCGGGCCTCACGGCTTCGACCACCAGTCGCCCTGGTCGTGCATGGCGCGGGCGACCTTGACGAAGCCGGCAATGTTGGAGCCGGCGACGAGGGAGGGCAGCTCGCCCTCGGCGGTCTCGACGTACTCCTTGGCGGTGTTGAGGCCGTTCTCAAAGGCGTTCTTCATAATGTCCTTGAGCTTGTTGTCGACCTCCTCCTCGGTCCAGGCGAGGCGCTGGGAGTTCTGGGCCATCTCGAGGCCGGAGACGGCGACGCCGCCGCAGTTGGAGGCCTTGCCGGGGGCGTACCAGACGGCGTCCTTGGTGCCCTTCTTGGCGACGCGGTCGGCCTCGAAGACGTCAATGGCGTCCTGGGTGCAGCCCATGTTGGAGCCCTCGGCGACAAACTTGGCGCCGGCGGCCAGCAGGGCCTTGGCCTCGTCGCCCGAGACCTCGTTCTGGGTGGCGCAGGGCAGGGCGATGTCGACCTTGCCGACGTGGACCCAGGGGCGGGCGCCCTCGATGTAGGTGAAGCGGCCGTCCTCGACGGAGAAGGCGGTGAGGGCCTTGCGGTCGACCTTGAGGGCGGCAATGGCGGCGACGTCGGCGGGGGTGACGAAGCCGCCCTCCTTGGCGACGAGGGCGCCCTTGGAGTCGGACAGCGAGACGACGGTGGCGCCGAGCTCAATCAGCTTGAGGGCGGCGTACTGGGCGACGTTGCCGCTGCCGGAGACGGCGACGCGCTTGCCGGCAAAGGTGCCGGCGCCGGCGTACTCGAGCATGTGGCCGACGTAGTAGACGAGGCCGTAGCCGGTGGCCTCGGGGCGGATGAGCGAGCCGCCCCAGGACAGGCCCTTGCCGGTCAGGACGCCCTCAAAGGTGTTGCGGGCGGCGCGGTAGGTGCCAAACATCCAGCCGATCTCGCGGCCCGAGACGCCAATGTCGCCGGCCGGCACGTCGGTGTCGGCGCCAATGTGGCGCGACAGCTCGCGCATAAAGGACACGCAGAAGCGGCGGATCTCGCCGTCCGACTTGCCCTTGGGGTCGAAGTCGGCGCCGCCCTTGCCGCCGCCCATCATCAGGCCGGTCAGCGCATTCTTGAAGATCTGCTCAAAGCCCAGGAACTTGAGAATGGACAGGTTGACGGTGGGGTGGAAGCGCAGGCCGCCCTTGTAGGGGCCCAGCGCCGAGTTGAACTGCACGCGGTAGCCGCGGTTGACCTGCAGCTCGCCCTTGTCGTCCTCCCAGACGACGCGGAACTGGAGCACGCGCTCGGGGATCGAGACGACCTTGAGCGCCGTGCGGTACTCGGGGTTCTTCTGGAACAGGGTGCTGTTCTCGAGCGTGCTGACGAGCTCTGCGAGGGGGGTGGTGTGTGTTAGCGGTGATCAATTCGATCAATTCGTCATGATGCCTCCTCCCCCTTATCTTTGCCCCTCGCTCTTTCCTCTTTTCATTGGTGTTCTTGACCCCTCGTTCCTGCCGTCGCCGCTCTTATCTCTGGATGACGTCGATTCTGCACGCATCGCTCTTGCCATGCGGCCCTCGTCTGCGCCCCTTCTTTCCCAATTCGTCGCTGCTAGCCAATCTCCCATCTTTATCGCGCACCGCGACGCCACCGCAGATAATAGCAGAGCTCTAGCTGCAGCTCTTATCATTTTCCGTTATCTGCCTCGACAGGCTTCTGTCTCTCTTCCTCGGCTGCCCTCCGCGTGATTTTCGTCTGTTCTCGTCTCTCTGTACATACCGTTGTAGGCCTGCTGGAACTCAGGCTCGGCGGGAAGGTTGGACATGTTGGCGGTTGGGCGGGTGGGAGCGTGTTGGAAAGAGATAAGGGCTGGTTTGGATTGGGGTATATGGGTATCGTCAGAAGGAAAGAATGGTGAATGGAGAGAGAAGAAGAGGGGGGCGAGAGGGAGGTAGGGAAGGGGGCAGGCCGGGGATCTTATACTCGGGATGGATGGCGATGTAGATGTGGTCCAACAAAAAAAAAAGAAGAAAAAGGAAAAAAAGAAAGAAAAAAAGAAAAAAGAGCTACGGAAAGACGTGGACGGCTACGAGAGCTAGGGTGACAGGACGAGACGAGACGCGGCCAGGCGAGCAAGCACCGTTACTCGTACGACGGACAAGACGAGGAACAAAAAAGAACGCATGGCTGCTACGAGCAGGCCCGCGCGTTTGCACAAGCCGACTCGTAAGAGGATGGAGATTACGGAGGGGCGTCACTTACACGACGAAAAGAGTAAGAGGAACGGCCGGCCAGTTGGGAAGCGGATTGGTGACGAGCACAAGGCAGCGGCTCGTCTCCTGGGTCGGCGTCGGCCTTGTGCGGTGACAGCGGCCCTGGCGTCATGCAAAGCTGGACATGGCCAGCTGCCGTGCCTCTTGTGCACCTGTAGGTGGGGGTCTGCTGCCGCGACGAGGCAAAGGCGCAACACAAAGGATGGGAGGCAAAAAGATGCAGCGACGCGCTATTAGCAGCAGGCGTGGATGTGATTGGCTCCTTTCGGGCGCTTTTACCTCTTACATAGACAGCCTCTCGGGCTGGCGCCGGAATCGCTCGCAGCTGGCGGCTGGGCGCCGACAAAGACAGCAGCGCTAGTGAGACCGGGAAAGAGCAGGGAGGACTGAAAGGAGCAACCACGACGGAGACGCAAACTCTAGAACAACGACCGAGGATCAACGAGACCCAGGTGCGTTGCAGGTACGGAACCTCCGTGGGCAGGACGTGCAAGCGAGGCAATACGAGAGAACATGGATTTGACTGCGAGAATAAAAAGACGTCTGCTCTTACACGTCAAAAAGACTGCAGAAAACACCCCACGGCACGGCATCGCCATCCTGAATGGACTGACAGCCAGCCTATGCACGAGTGCTCGAAAACAATGACCACATATCGCTCGACAGCAGATGGCCACGCTGGCCATGGCCTGCTCGGCCGCTCGGCCAGTCTGTCGGCGGCTTGCTTTGTGCTTGTGGCCCGTCCGAGCCAGAGCGCCGTCCTTGGGCAGGCCTCGTTCACTTGGCGTCTTGCTTGCCAGCGTTGCCTGACTCGTGCGTGCCTCGCAGCCCTCATGCCCAGCGACGACGCGGATTGGCTGCGCGGACCAGACGAGTAGATAATGCAAATACGTATTCTCCGCGTGCCAGCGCAGATCCATCCAGATCCCCTGTCCGTTTTTCGCGGGAGGGGGGGCGGTCCATGTCCATCGTCTGGGGTCCGCGGACCGGCCAATGCCCAGTGAAGATTCTGCTCTGGGCTTCCTGAAAATTCTCGCCGGCCGCCGGAAGCGCAGCGAGTATTTCAACGCACATGGTGGGTGGGTAGGGGCTGCTCAGCACGTTTACGGCGGGCAGCAAGCAGGCTGTTCAGCCGCGCCAGCTTGGCCGTTCCTTATTTTAGCGCTGTCGGCAGGCGTTGTCGGTAAGCTGTACCGGTAAGTACTGGTCCCTGTATTGTTCCATCTGTTGTAGCCTCCGAGCTCGCAGCTTTTTTTTTTTTCTTTTCACTTTTTTTTTCCACTCTGCAGCACATCGCCGGCAGCATCTCGCCCTGCACAACGGGGTCCCCGCAAGGCTAGTATCATTCAATGCGGGCTTTGTCGAGAAGCAAAGGGCGGCATCGTCTTCCTCTCTGCCTGCGGCTTTTTTGTTTCACCCGACTCGCGGTGATGATCAGGATACTTTGTATGTGCTGCTGCAGTGTAAGAGCCCCACGGTTGCCTATTTCGGCATGTTGGACCATGGAGTGAGGGAAATTGGCTCACGACTCGCCATCCGGCTGTTTACGAGTATTGTCTCTCTGATTTTTTCTTTGCACTGCTTTTGAGTATGCGAGATGATCATCCAATGCGCGATATAGACGGCAAAAGTGAGAAACGACAGCACTACAAATGAATGAAAAAATACGAGAAAAAAAAAACAGAGAACAGAAAGAAGGAAAAGAAAAGAAAAAAAGAAGAAAAAAAGAAAAACACGAGATGCAGCCATCCCCGTCCTCTATCGACACCTCACCTCGCTCTCGCCGAACATCGTGCCATGCCAGCCAAACCAAGCAACGCGGCATGCAGCACCGGTGACAATACGGCATCTGTGAACCAACACCTGTACGAAGGGCGGCTGTCCCTCGTTTCCCTCTTCGGTGGTTTTTTCTCTTTTTTTTCATGTACGAGCACCGATCTCGCCATTTCGCTGCTACCCACAGCCCAATCCCGCCTCTCCTGTCAGCCTTTGGGTTTTTCGCGGCGTGTTGCATGTTCAGCCCGTTGATGGACTTGCTCTGTGTCTTTTTCGTAGTGTCGTCGCTTGCCAATCCTCGCCCGCTGAGAGGATCTACGGGATCCCGCCGCCCGGTATTCCTTGGTGTATGTATTCCTTTGTATTTTATTTCTGTTACGAAACGGCAGCCAGGAAAAAAACAAACGAGATGACTGGCAGGCAGCATGGGAGCCAAGACAAAACAAGACAGAAGCAGATGCAGTTCCTCCCCCCACGGGCCGCAGAAACGAGGGGACAAGAGCATGCCGGGTGCCAATGAACCACGCATGAAAGAAGCACCCAAAGCAAAGGCGCCCGTGGACCAAACATGAAAGAAGCAAACCAAAGCAAAGACGATGCTCGCGTGCCGCTGGCCCTGCTCCTGTCGTGTCATCAACGCCGTGTTCAGCCTCGTATGTACGCGCTGTGGAGCAGCCTTGCGGGTTCGCACGTCGTACTTCCGTCGGGCGAAGACACGGGACAAAAGCCGGGAGATGCAGAGGCTAATAATACGTGTAAAACAACGCCAAAAAAAAGAAAATAGAAAGAGACGCAAGGGGGGCCAATGGGGAGCCACCTCCGCCGTTTACATCACCAAATGCAAACTCAATAGAAACGCATAACAGCAAACCCAGATCCTGCCAAGAGATAAGATGCACGCCGCCAGGGACGGCATCGAGGCCGAAAGCGGTGCTCCAACGTGGGTAAAGCCATCGTCGCGCTTCAAAAATCAAACTACTGTGTAGAAAAACAAAAAACGAAAAACCGACACCGACGTCGACGTCGACGTCAACATGGTGCTCGCCCCGAGGCCCGCGTAGAAAAACGGCAGGCCATCTGATAACAACGCACAGCCGGCGCCTCTCGCCGCCTGGGCTGTGGACTGTGTGCCTGTTTCGGGTTGCTAGCTTCGCGTGGCCTTGTCCGAGAATGACGCGCCTGCCCTCCGCATCGCGCACAGCGCCCAAGGCAGCCGAAGCCCGGCATCTGGTTTTCTCTCGGTCCCTCCAAAACGTGTTAACCCGCCCAGGCGTAGCGCGAGGGGCGATGACGACGAGAATGCTGTCGTGCATAGATGGAGCTCCTTGCAGAAAGCTTGTCGGAGCTTGGACGGAGGGGCCAAAAGTAAAGACGGCAAGGTCGTCTTGCGAGACCGGACAGACAGAGCTGCTGGTTTGGCCATGTAGTGCCATGCCGAATTAAAAGGGACAAGACGAAAATGGCAATACGAGTAGCCATCTCATAGTCCAAGCTCATGCGATTCATAACCTTTGCTTTGGCAACCAACCGGGGACAGACAAAAAAAAAACAAGAGAAACAGAGGAAACAGAAGAAACAGCTATGCAGAATGAGATATGTGCTGACCAAACAGACCAGAATGAAAAAGACATGAAAGAAAAGCAGCACCAAAAGAGGAATAAAAATAAAATAAAATCCAAACAATCCGTGGCACCCCCATCGAGCCTACCACGTGGCCGCCGCGTCAAAATCAAACCGCCGGAGGTCCTTGTTTGCGTCCTCGAGATCCTTCTTGGCCTTCATGCGCATGTAGAAAATCGGACAGTCCTTGCTGCTGCAAATCACCTCGCAGTGCATGCTGCCCTGGCACCGCTGGCACTGCGTCCACAGCCGCCCGAACCGCACCTCGAGGTCCGACACCTTGTCGAGCTGCTTGTTGTACAGCTCGTCCACGCGTCCGGCGTCGTCGGAGCACACCGCGCCCATGCTCTCCTCTTTGCCGCGCAGCGGCTTCTTGCACGCCATGCACGTCTGCGTCTTCTTAGCAAACTTCATCAGGCCGCCCACCGAGGGCGCCGCCACCGAAATGGCCCGCGTGTGGTCGCCCGTCAGCAGCGACCGCGCCTTGGCCTCGCCCATGATGGGCTCGAAAATGCGGCCCAGGGGCTTGGCCAGCTGGTTGTCCAGATAGTACTTTGTGTCAATGGGCACGTTGTTCTCGAGCACAAAAATGGGGTCTTCGGACCGCTCAAAGTTCTTGGAGCCCGTGGCGCCCTTGACCATCACGTACGCCACGCGGTCGCCCAGGCCAGGCGCCGACCCGGGATCGCGCTTCTTCATCCGCTCCGCAAGCTCCACGTGCGCCTGCTTGGCCTTGTAGCTCTCTTTCGTCAGCGCCTTGGTAATGACCAGCTTCGACATGTCAATCTTGTTCTGCAAGAGGTCCGAGATGACGTCGCGCACGTACGCCTGCGCGCCCACCTCGTCCTGGTCGATCAGCATCATCCGCAGCACCTTTTCAATCACCGTCTGCACCAGCAGGCAGTTGTCGCGCCGCACCGTCTCGATGCCCTTGGTGTCCATCTTGTCGTAGCGGTCCGGCCGCGTCCAGTACAGCCCGGCGTACCGCTTCTTGTTGATCAGCAGGTACGGGTAGTACACCTTTTCGAACTCGAGCTTGATCGGCTTGGCAAACTTGGACGACACAAACTGCGCCGCTTCCTCGCCCAGCTTCATCGCCTCGGCCAGGTCCTTGGTTCCAAACTTGACCATGACCGAATCCGTGTCGCCGTACACGACCTGCGCGTCGTGCGAGTAGCCATTGGCAATGCAGTACCGTGCCTCGACCTCGTTCTTGGTCCGCTCAATCATCTGCCGGCCGTAGCTTGTCGTGCTGCGGGCAATCTCGAGACACGGCAGCTTGCCCGTCGTGGCGCCCGTCAGACCGTACACCGAGTTGGCCGAGATCTTCAGAGCCAGCTGCCGGCCGTTGAGCACGGCCTTCTTGAACGGGTCGGACTCTTGGGCGAGCTCGCGCTTGGCCTGCTTGCGGGCGGCCAGCAACTCCTCCAGAATCTGTGCCAAGAGACCTTTGCGCCTTGCCACCGTCACAAACTTGTCGTTGTTGGGTGTGACAATGTAGTCGACGTCTTTTACCAGGCCAAACGCTTCAATGGCCGTGTTGTTGACGAGTGTTGTGTAGCACAGGTTGTGCGCCTGCATAATGCTGGGGTACAGCGACGCGAAATCCAGCGTCGCCACCGGCTCCTTGTAGAAATCGCGCACCGGCTCAATGACCGTGGCGCCCTCGTACTGCTCGTCTGTGCTTTTGGACTGCAGGTTGGGGACGACAAGTTTCTGCTCCAGGGCCTTGCGGAAGAGCTGCGAGATGAACTTGACCTGCTGGCCGCGGGACAGCAGAAAATTGAACGGCACACCCGTGACACGCGCCATCTCCGTGTAGTTTTCGAGGCACGACAGCTTGTCCATGAGCCGCTGCGGCAGGTATGCGTCCTTGAGACAGTAGAGCGCCAGTCGCCGCCGGTTCTCTGGGGTGCCGTTGAACAGCTCAGTGATCATGGTGTAGTGCACGTCCTCCTTCTGCTCGCCCAAAAAGTGCGAGCACACCGAGTTGAGCGTGTAGCTGCGCAGGTGGTGGTCGCGCTGGATGAGCTGCAGCAGGTCGAGCTGCAGCCGGCCGTTGATGTTGGTGGCCTTGGTGTCGCGGGCACCCATCTGCTTGCTCGTCAGGTTCGAGTCCTTGGAGGCCGACTTGATGTGCGGGATGCGTGTCCAGTGCTCAAACTGGGGCACCTTGAGGTGGCGCGCGCGGTCGAGCAGATAAGGGAAATCAAAGTTGGCAATGTTGTAGCCCGTGATGATGTCGGGGTCGACCCGCACAAGAAAGTCGCGCCAGGACGACAGCATGGCCTCTTCTTTGGTAAATTCGAGCACTTGGGTCGCCACAATCGAGCTCGTCGTGTCGAGGCAGAACACGTTGCGCACAAACGGCTTCTTCTCTCCATACCGCGTCACGACGTTGGCGATCTGAATGACAGGGTCGTGGTCGGCTTCGGGGAAAATGCCCTTGCGGCCGGCACACTCGATATCAAAGGACAGAATGCGCAGCGGGGCCATCTTGGACCACTCGCCCACGGGCTTGTGCGCCACGAGGTCGACGCAGCTGATCTCGGCCTCGATCTGGCAGTTGGACTGTTTGCTGGCCTCGGGCACCAGCGTGTACTTGTTGGCCGGGGCCGTGACCCACGACATGCCGAATATGTCGCAGTCCACCATGAAGCGCATCACGTACTGCAGGTTGTCGTACGTCATGATCTGGTTCTGGCTCTGGCCCCACAGGCCCTTCCAGTTGGCCTTGCGGTTCTCGATTGTCGACCGCACTCGCGAAATGTGCTTCGGGTCCGTGACGGTGACCTTGATAAAGGGGTTCTGCGTGTTGTTCTGGAAGCCGTAGATGCTCTCCCGCATCGTCAGCTGCACGGCATGCACGACCGGTGTGTGCCATGCCACCTGGGACTCGAGGAACGCGTGGAACGCCTTGCAGTCCGTCGCCGCAAACGACGCGGGCGCTGCCACGTACAGATAGTGCCGGAAGTCGGTGACGTGCAGCAGAACCGAGTTGCCCTCCATGGTCACGCCAAACAGCTTGACCGTGGGCCTTCCGCCGTGTGTTGTGCCCTCCTCGGCCTCGATCTGCTGGAACGACAGGTCGGTTGTGTGCTCATCAAAGGTCGCGGGCATCGGCGGCCGCTCCCAGATCTGGTCCTTCTCGGCATTGTTCTGCTTCAGCTCGTTGATGTCCTGGCTCAGCTTCTCGAGCACCTCGGACTCAAACACGCTCTTCTGCTGGCTCGACCCGAACCGCCCGGGCCCGTTCTGCGAGCTCAGCAACAGACGCGCGGCTGCCGGGCTGGACGACGGCGGCAGAGCCTCGAGGCGGCGCTTCTTGGCAGACGCTGTCGGCGTCGACGGCGACGAGACAATGTTGCTTCGGGCGTTGGATGCCTCGCCAAACACCCGCTTCTGCGGCAGCACGGCGGCCGGCATTGTGGGGTTGCGTGGGGACGACGAAGGAGAGGATGCTGTCGACAAAGGGAGTGACGGACGGAAGTCTGTCTGTGGCTATGCGCGGACCGTCGAGAGCGCCGGCATGCTCTGGTCGCAAGTGGTGGCAGCAAAAACGACGAATGTGTTTGTTGTGAGGTTTGGCGTGAAGCAGCAAGGGAAGCCTGGTGGCTGTCGAGGAAGGTGCACGGTATTAAGATCAATTTAACAGGGCAGGCACGCCAACGCGTTCTAGCGTGACAGACGTGACGGGTTGCTCTCTAATTCGTGTTTGGACCCACCGAAGCACATGACTTGGCGTTCAGGCCGCAAAATATACAGCGGTTGCCCACTGAAACTGTTTGAAATGCACTGACGATGCGCCCCGAGAAGTCGTCTGCTTTGCGATTCGCTGGTTTTGGCGACGAGGCTGGAACCCAAACAAACAAGAAAACCATTACGCCCGCCCAACCTCTTCACAACACTCTGCAGACCACCCAGAGATGGCCGACAGACACCCCATCTACGGCCGTCACCAGACGTCATCCCTTGTGGGCACGGGCGCCTTTCCCCGGACAACACGCGCTGCCGCCGGCAACGCGCCGTCGACCTCCGGCTCCGGACCCAGCACGGCCTCTGCCTCAACGAGCGTCCGGCGCAACCTGTTTCAGAGCCAGCTGACACGGCGGCCGCCACCCGCTACATTGGTTGGGCCTGGGCCCGCTGCAGCCAGCCTTGACAGCGCAGGTGGACGCGACGTTGATTCCCTCGCCGGTCCATTGGAAATCGTCGTCCACGACCGGAACGGTGAAATCGAGCTGATCGATCCGCCTTCGCCGGCCGCCGATGAGATGGGCGGGATGGCGCTAGACGCGCGCCAGGAGAGCGAGAGGGAGCGGCAGCGATTGGCGGATACGATCAAGTATCACATGCAGAGAACCAGCATCCCTGGCCAGCCAGAGGGTGGGTTGCAAACGACTCGCTTTTTGTTTTTTACTCCATTTGCTGACATTTCAGAGCTTCTCGACGCCCTGCGAGCCAGTCTCCGTGCCAAGGTGTCGGCTCTCGCTGAAGACAACTGGATGTACGAGCCCGAAGACACGCCGCGAATCGAGTAGCGCTGAATCCCGGCCTGCTTTGTGGCCCGGTCTTGTCTTTCTCTGTTGCCAACGGTTGACTTTAAGCTTTCTGCATTATTTTGGTCCAAGATACATTGGCTCCGCGACTTGAGCACAGCAAGGCATGACACAACATTGGCGTTATCCACAAACACGGTTTCTCGCGGCAGCGCTCAGCAATACCCACTGGCCAGCTAGACAATCAGCTCAGTCCAGACCCTCGGCCTGAGGCGCCTCAATGTTTTTGGTTGATCTTGCTCTGCCGCCGCCGCCGCCGCCGCCTGCTCCACCGCCAAACAGGCTGCCCATCATGTCAAACAACGGGTTGCTCTGCCGTGGCCGCTGGATATGGAAATACATCTCGGCGATCGTCTCGAGCGCGTCCTTCCACGAATCGGCCTCCTTGAGGGCGGTGGCGTATTGCTTGGACAGCTGCCGGTACAGCTCGGGGCTGCCTCTCTGGACGACCAGCAGCAGCAGCGACAAAAAGTTCAAGAGGGGCAGGCTCGGGAAGATGCGCGCGTCGGCGCTGTGGCTGCTAACATCCTCCTTGGCGAGGCTCGGGTGATCCGCCACGAGCGCGTCGGTAAAGACACGGAAGCTCTCGTTTGCAGCGCGCACATTGGCCACGAGAAGGTATGGGAGAACGGCACGGGCTGCATACAAGCCTGCTGTGTGCGCGTCGTCCTGCGTGTACCACGTATACTCGAGCTTTCCGAGCACGGCAGCCGAGTCCTTTGTGCCGGTCAATAAGTGGCGTTCCGCCTCGTACGGCTCGTGCTCGTCGGCATAGAGCGAGCCCACGACGTGGTGCATCTCGGGGTCGCCCGCAGGGTATTCGCCAAACTTGGAGGACCACCTGGACGCGTTAGCAACAGAGCAAACCCACAACAGGTAGACGATAATAGCGCCTTCTCAATACACTTTACTTACGTTATCGCCTCAGCAATATACTTCTTCCGCGTTGGCTCGTCCGGGGAAAACAGCCGCAGGCACGTCAGCAGACGGCCACGGCTCGTGGCGTCCGGCTTGAGAGCCGCCTGCGTGTACACGTCCACGAGAAAGATGCACAGGTCGCCGCCGCTGCCGCCCTGGCCTGCCTTGAGAAGCGCCTGCGCCACATTGTACAGAATGTCGATCGCTGCCGGCCAGTTGCCTGCCTTGATGTGCCGTGCGGCCACGACGCGGGTCTGCTGCTGGGCCTCGTAGTACTGCCCCTCGCTGATGCGCAGCTGCATCCGCGCAATGATCTTTTCGATCTTGTCGCCGCGGGCAGCCATGGTACCGGTCGAGACGGAGAATCGGGACGGAAGAGGTCGGGCAGCGGTCGGTGACGGAGACGAGGTGAGGCGAGGTTCGTGGTCTCAATTGGAGTTGTTTATCAGAGGAAGGAGCTCTGACGCAAGGTCTAGCCAGTTTCTCTTTTTCGAGTCCGCCTTGGTGGGGAAGCAGCGACTAGGTTTGCGCGGTGCGGTGTGCTATATAAGTCCTGACCTTGCCACTTTTTTCATCGCTAAAGCAACTTTGGTGTAGCGGTAACATCTACGCTTCCCATGCGTAGGCTCCGGGTTCGACTCCCGGAAGTTGCAGTTGCTTTTTTTTGGTGGTGATGCTCATTTTTGTGAAAAACAGCAAGATGATGCCTTCATCGCGAAGGACTTGGCTTGCTTTATGTTCCCTTTTATCGCCTCCTTGTCGCCTACATTCCTCACAAATGACAACCACCATGTCACTTTTCTTTTGCAGTTATTATTTGCGGCGCATTTGTACGAGTAAAGTGCCTACGAATATAACGTGTGGGTCTACAGTTAGGGGCCGGCCAATCACAACCCATGCGTCTTAACTGCCTTCGTCATCTGGACAGTCCGCAGGCCTATCCGCGTCTCGACGTTCACATCGCATCGCTCGTCCACCATCGATTTTGACCTTACCCTCGATTCTCGATCCGGTATCTCGACCCTCGTGTACCATGCACATAGCGCGGCAGTCATAATCATGGCAGCTCCCAGCGAGGATCCGTTCCTCCAAGTCCAACAGTAAGCCGTTTTGTTTCTGAGCTCAGCCCTTTTGCAACCAGCGACACCGGCTGCGCCCAGGCGCCAGCATCTGCGGATCATAGCTGACCGCCCTTCGCTTGCAGAGATGTTCTCGCCCAGCTGGCCTCGACCCGGCCCCTCTTCGAGTCGTACCTGCGGATCCGGTCCTTGTCGACGGCAGCCACATCGCCCGAGCTCACAGCTGCACGAGCAGACCTCGAAGGAGCACTCGAATCGCTGGCCGAAGACCTCGCCGACCTCGTCGAGAGCGTGCGTGCTGTCCAGGACAATCCGTCGCAGTTCGGCCTCAGCGCGTCTGAAGTACAGCGGCGACGGCGCGTTGTCCAGGATGCCGGAAACGAGGTGGACAAGATGCGGAGAGAGCTGGAGGTCACCGTCCAAGCCAAGGCCTCGGCGGGAAACGACCTGCCTGACCCCAACTCGTTTGCCATTGACGAAGGCCGCGACAACTACGCCGAGTTTGAGCGCGAGCAGCAGATCCAAATCATGAATGAGCAGGACCAGCACATTGACGGCGTGTTCCAGACCGTGAGCATCCTGCGGCAGCAGGCCGACGACATGGGCCGCGAGCTCGAGGAGCAGCGCGAGATGCTCGAGGTGACGGACGACCTGGCTGACCGCGTGGGCGGCCGGCTTGAGACGGGCATGCAAAAGCTCCAGCATGTGATTCGGAACAACGAGGACCGCTGGAGCAGCTGCTGCATTGGTGTGCTCATCATTGTGCTGATCGTCCTGCTGGTCCTGCTGTTGGTGCTCTAGGGCAGAATGGCCCTTTGTTTTCATTTGTTTGTTTTGCTTCTATCATATGGAGATCTCGGCGCATGGCGTTTCACTTTCATCTTTTTTGGGGGACAGCATGTTCAATTCAGCTCACTTGTAGATATCACAAATCAATGGACATATATTCCGGTCCATCACGCGTTATCTCTCAACTGTATTCGGAACGCCGGGACAATAGATCAAAGCAGAAAACCACCCTGCTGGGTTGATCCAAGTAACTAGTTGCGATGCGCAAAAAATACCGGAAGCCAGACAAAACGCCCAAAAATGCATGGTCCTCATCTGAGGCTAGATACACAAGAGAGAAAAGGCCACAAGACACAAAAGATATAGCGACAAAATAAACCAAGGAAGCGCTGTAAATCTTCTCAAACCTGCTCCAAATCCAGACCCGTCTTGACGTTGATCGTCTTGGCCAGAACCTTGAGCGTCTCGCTCGCCGCCGACGACCGCGGGATGCGTGCCGGGAAATCAACCAGAGCGCTTCGCAGCGCAGCCACACCTGCGTTTCCGTAAAAGCCCAGGAACTTGGATTCGTTGTCCGCAATCATAGACTTGAGCACATAGCACTGCGTCTCGGACATCTCCTCCGGGGGTGTGTTGACAATCTGCGCGAGCGCCGTCCAGTAGACCGTCGGGGGCCAGGGGCTGTCGCGCTTGACGCGCGAGAAATCCCGCAGCGTCATGGCCGCAAAGCCGGCCCCCAGGCCCGTCATGCGGTCCACGTGGTACTGCTCGGCGATCCAGCGGCCGTCGTCTTCTCGCCGCCAGCCGACAGCCGCGCGGCCCTTTTCCATCTTGTCGTTTCCGCGCACGCCGAAAAGCACGGGGCACACGACGCGATATTTGGCAATCAGCATGTCAATCATGGACTTGCCTCGCCACAAAAACTCGGGCTCGGAATAGACCTTGACGACAGCCTGTCCAATGGCCTCGGCGGTGCGCGTGTCGGCGCCCGACTCGTTGACAAACTGGGAGATGGCCGCTTTGGAGAGGACGTTGAGCAAATACAGATACAAGGAGGGCAGCCGGTCCTCGTTGTGGATGCACCCCTCGACGGGTTGCCGCGGCGCCAACACAAACTGCATGGGGTCCATGAGCTCGCTTGGCACTTCTCGCATGCCGGCCATCAGCGTCTGGACGATGCGCGACACCGGCACCTTGTTCTCGCGCAGCCCGCCGCTGGTCAACTGGCCAAAGGACTTCCTAATGTCCCGGCGCATGTCGCCCATGCGGGCCTTGAGGGCCGGGTTGGCCTTGGCCTGCTGTACCATGTACTTGCGCAGCTGCTTGAGGTTCTTGTGCACCTCAATGTGGCGGTCGAGCTCTGGATGCGCTGCTGGCGCAGAGACGGCTGCTTTCGCGGGAGTAGCAGCGGCCGGCGTAAGCGGTGACTTTGCCGGAGACTTCCCCGTGCCGTTGCCAAACGGTGACGAGGCAGGCTGTGTTGTGGGCGGCGTAAGCTTCGGGGCATTCAGAGAAGGTGCACCAAAAGGTGAGGACGCCGTAGCACCAAACGGATTTGGCAAGACCCCATTCGTCTGTGGTGCGAGGCCCTTGGCAAAGGGGTTGGCCGCCTGTGTTGTCTGTCGTGGCTGCTGTTGCTGCTGTTGCTGCTGTTGCTGCTGTTCTTTTTGTCCGTCTTTTGGTGCCTCCTGCTCCTTCGGCTCTACAGCCGCCTGTCGTGCTGGTGGTTGTTGAGCAGGGGGGGGTGCGGACGCCGGTGGCGCCGGCGCCGGTGTCGCTACCACGGGCTTTGGTATCGGGGCAGCCTTTTGCGCTGCCAGCCGCGCCTCGTCCTCCAACTGCTTGATCTTGGCCTGGCGCTCCTTTTCGATGCGCTTGGCCTCTTCGGCCACTCGCTGCCGTCGCCGGCGCTCTTCCTCCTCGATTTCGCGCTGCGCTTCGGCGAGCTGGTGCAGGTCAAACACGTGCAGCGCCTCCTTCAGAATTCGCTCGTGTGTACGAAGCGCCTCGGCATGATTGCGGCGAAGCGCCTCGGGCGAGTTGCGCCTGTCTTGCAAGAAATCCGAGATCTCGGGCGGGTCCGACATGGGGAACGCGGACGTCCGCCATTTGGGCACCGGCGATTCCTTGGACGTCCGTGGCCTCGGCGGCGATGAGTTGGCCATGCCAAAGTCTGCGCAGCAGCCGACGCGCAGAGACTCTCTGGAGGAGGAGGACAGAGAGAAAGGGATGAAGGCGAAATGAGGAGGTTGGGAGGAGAAGATGGAAGTCTCGTCTATGGCGGCATAGCGTGAGCAGCGGCCGGGACAATGACAACGAGAGGGCGATTGCGGTCACGGCTCGCAGCTGAGAGGAGATGTACGTGTCGCGACGTCGAGGTGGGCGAAACGAGCTGGGCGAAACAAAAACGTCGGCAAGTGTTTAGGTTTCGACTCGATTTTCGCGGATCCGTTTTGGTGTATCAAGCCTACGAACAGATCCACGCTACTCCAGCCGCCGCTAGTGGTAAGATGCTCGTACGAAAGCTCCCCTAGAACTCGCCAACGCTCAGCAATTTTCAGCGGGCTCCAGCGCCTTCCTTGAGCTTACTATGCCGGTTTCGTCTAGCCAGTAAGAGCCCACAACAATTCTGCCGGGCGGTCAGCATCACCGTTGCTACAGGCCACGGCCGGTGAAAAGCGGGGCGTTTGCAATTTACGGCATCGACTGCGCTGCCCATGCCTCTCAGGCCTCTCCCAAGCCTAGAAGTGGGCCTTCCAAGGCCCGCACCTGAGCCCACAAGTGCAGCAACAGCCCCACACCACACCAACAGATCAGGGAGGCAAGAGGAAGGCAGAGGAAACACAGGGGAAGGAAGGAGCCGCCAGGAGGGCAAAAAGCCAGAGCTGGGGCAACGACGTCTCCATCCACCTCTTCTGCAGCATCACCACTATTTCTCCTCTGCTCTTTCCTCTTCTCCCCTTCCCTTGATTTCTTCCTTTTCTGCATCAACTCACCCTCCTTCCGTCCAACAGTCCTTCCCTCATTATCTGCTTTCGCTCTCGTCTAGCTCTCCTTCCCTGGGTGTCCAGAGTGCGTCCTCTCCCTCTTGTGTCGCTCCTGCCGTTTCCGTGTCTCTGCAAGGCCGCGTGTTCGCTGGTTGCTTCCCCCCTTTTCGATCATCAGTGTTTGCATCCCACATCTGCTCCTTTTGCTATTTTCGGCTCCTTTTGCAGCCTCACCCGCTGCAGCCACCCGCGTTCTCGTCAGCTCTCGAGCCATTCGTCATCCTGGCAATTCCTCCCCGAGCCTGATCGATCCTCCATCGCTGCATCCTTTGCTCTTTCAAAAATAACACAAAAAAAGCTGCTTTCTTTAGCGAAATATTGGCAACATTGTCTTACAATAGCTGCTATCCCCCATTGCTCCTCCGTTGCTCGTTTTTGCATCTCTAGGCCCTCGTGAGCGTCAAAGCCTCCCCGAGTCTTTATACGAAAACTCACTGCCGGCATCGACTGCCATCAAAGCTCTTTCCTTGGGCTTCGTTCGGCCAGCATCCATCCAACTGACTCGGCCATCATCGACATCGACAACGCCCTCGATCGCCATGGATCCGACACAAAACCAACCCACCGGGGGCATCCCCGGGCCCACTGGCCGCCGTCTACACATTGCACATCGGCGCAGCCCGTCCGAGATGACGCCGCTCGTCAGCATGTACACAAGCAACCAAACCAGTTCGTACCCTGTTTCTTATCAGTCTCCATTCACGAGTTCGTCTTGCCATGTGTTTTGTTCCCTTTTCTACTCGTCTCCCACTTTGTTTTTGTTTCCCTTTTGTTTTCCTGTCGTCTTGCCACACGTTGGTGCTCGTATCACTGAGCTCCCGTCCACCAAGCCGCCATATTGCTCCAGCGCTTTGACACCTGTCTCATCTGGCTGCGTTTCTGCTACATCGTATCTTACCCCTACCTATTCCCTCCCAGTTCCTTGCCAGCCCCAAAGGGCCTATAAATAGCATCGCAAACCACACCTCTCAACACGCGAACACAGCTAACTTCTATCTCCTTCCTGCAGTGAACCCCGCCCAGCTTCAACAGCATATTGATGCTCTTCAGCAGCAGCTGCAACAGCAGCAACAATTGATGGGTGGCATTCTTCCGCCCAACCAGGGCCTCGGCGCTGGCGGTGTTTTCGCAATGCAGCCCGGCCTGAGCAACATGTCACCGCAAGCCGGCTTCCAGTTCCCGGCGCAGCTGCAGCAGCAGCAACAATCCCAACAAAACCTGGGTATGCACTCTCAGCAGACCCATGCACATCGCCGTAATCAGTCGGCTCTCCCGGGAATGGGCCTGGGCCCCCCTCCTGCCCCGTCCTCGGGCGCATCCGGGTCATCTTTTGGCAACTTCGAGAGCCCAGCCCACGCCCGAGAGGGCGGGGGGCCGAGCTCCCGTGGCGGACGTGGTGGGGGAGGAGCCGGGGGTGGCCATCAACGCCGCCACTCGCTCGTCGTCTCTGACGCGCGAAAGGCAGCGGAGATCGCCCAGCAGAAGCGCACCACCTCCGGGTTCCAGTTCCCGGCGCCTAGCGCCGGTGCTACTTCGTCAAGCTCGCCCACTGATAAGACTGAGGGCAGCGATGTCGTGGCCGACAACCAGAGCAACCCCACTCCGCCTCCCGCGAGCAGTGTCCGTGGTGGCCGCGGCGGTCACGGCCGAAGCCAAAGCATGGCCGTCGGTCGTGGCGGCGGTGGTATTCGCGGAAGCAGCATGGGCAACTTTGCCGCCGAGCCGCTCAGCGGTACCCACGACTTTCAGCGCCGCGGCGGTGGCAGTCACGCGCGCACCAATTCTCGCAATTTTGACAGCAACTGGCGCAATCAGACATCTGCTGGCCAAAGCCAGGACACTCAGTCGTCACAGCAGCAGCAGCAGCAGCAGCAGCAGCCTCAACAGCCCCAGCAGGCCCAGCACGGCTTCCAGCTGGGTCATCGCCCGCGCGCGTCTGTTGGGGGCGGCAACCAGTCCATCAACTCGTTCGGTGGCTTCCAGCAAGGCATCGCGCTGCAGAACAACCCTGTTCTGCTGCCAAACATGTTTACGCACCTCAACATGGGCCAGGTCAACGCAGGCCAGCAGCTGAACCCCCTGCAGCTGGCGCAGCTAGCACAGCAACAGCTCAGCAGCATCAACGGTCAGTTCCTTGTCCAGAACAACCAGCACGGTGGCCTGGCGGGCCTCCCCGGCCAGCCGCAAGTCCAGGGCCAGAACCAGCAGCAGCAGCAACGCAAGACTCTGTTTACGCCCTACCTTCCTCAGGCCACCCTCCCGCCTCTCAAGGAGGCAGGCCAGCTGGTCTACGGTACGCTTCGTGTCAACAAGAAGAACCGCAGCGATGCGTACGTGACCACGCTCGACGGCATTTTGGATGCCGATATCTTTATCTGCGGTAGCAAGGATCGCAATCGGGCCCTGGAAGGCGACCTGGTTGCCGTTGAACTGCTCGATGTCGACGAAGTCTGGTCGCAGAAGCGCGAGAAGGAGGAGAAAAAGAAGCGCAAGGACATCACGGACACGCGCAACGGTGACGACAGCAGCAACAACGCCAACGGTCTCAACGGCGGCGGCGGCAGCATTAACAATGGTGCCGACGGTGGCCTCCGTCGTCGCGGCAGTCTCCGTCAGCGTCCTACGCAGAAGAAGAACGACGATGTCGAGGTTGAGGGCCAGAGCCTACTGCTTGTCGAGGAGGAGGAGATCAGCGACGAGCAGAAGCCACTGTTTGCCGGCCACATTGTGGCTGTTGTCGAGCGCACGCCCGGCCAGATGTTCTCCGGTACCCTGGGCCTGCTGCGCCCAAGCAGCCAGGCCACCAAGGACAAGCAGGATGCCGACGGCCGTCGCCATGATAACCGCACGCAGGATAAGCCCAAGATTGTGTGGTTCAAGCCGACAGACAAGCGTGTGCCGTTGATTGCCATTCCCACAGAGCAGGCCCCCCGTGACTTTGTCGAGCGGCATCTCGACTACGCGGACCGCATCTTTGTGGCCTGCATTAAGCGCTGGCCCATCACGTCACTTCATCCGTTTGGCACTCTTGTGGAGCTGCTGGGCAAGATGGGCGACCTCAAAACGGAGACAGACGCCCTCCTGCGCGACAACAACTTTGCCTCGGAAGAGTTTTCGGATGCTGTCATGCGCAGCGTTCCCCCTGCCGACTGGTCACTCGAAAAGGAGGACGAGGCCGAGATCAAGGCCCGCACTGACTACCGCACCGAGAAGACATTCACTCTTGACCTGGATGGCAGCGCTGACTTGGGCAACGCTGTGCACGTCAAGACTGGCGCCGATGGCAAGATTGAGATTGGCGTCCACATTCCCGACGTGGCGCACTTTGTCAAGGCCAACTCTCTGGTTGACCGCGAGGCCAAAAAACGCGGCACTGCCGTGTATCTCTTGAATCGCACGTGCGCTCTGCTTCCAGAGCGTTTCTCAGCGGAGCTTTGCTCGCTTGTGCCTGGCCAAGACCGTCTATCGCTTAGTGTGGTCTTCAAGGTCGATCCCCAGACAGCGACCGTCGCTGACACCGACATTGCAATCAGCAAGAGCATCATCAAGAGCGCCGCCAAGCTCACCCTGCCTCAGATCAACGAGGCTCTCGAGAAGCCCAGCAGCTTCACGCACGAGGCTGTTACTGCCAAGGACATACAGATCCTGCATCTTGTGACACAAAAGTTCCGCGAGGCCCGCCTCGGCACCGAGGGCGAACCTGTGGCACCTCTGCGCCTCCTAAAGCAGCTCGACGACGAGAACATTCCTATCGAGCACAATATTTTCGACTCGACGCCGGCTGTGGAGCTTGTCGAAGAGCTGATGCACAAGGTCAACGCGCATATTGCACAGGTGCTGGTCAAGAGCGCTCCCAAGGCGGCCATTCTTCGGCGTCACGCGCCGCCCAACCCACGCCGTCTGCAGACGATTGTCGAGCGGCTCAATGCACTGGGCTACGACATTGACTCGAGCAGCAGCGGCGCTCTCCAGAATAGCCTGTTCAAGATTGACGATGCGGACATTCGCAAGGCCATGGAGACGGCACTGGTCAAGTCGATGCAGCGGGCGAAGTACATTCTGAGTGCCAGCAAGCAACCGTCCATCTGGCCTCACTATGCACTCAACCTGCCGCTGTACACACACGCGACGGCACCGACACGCCGCTACGTCGACATCCTAGTTCACCGCCAGATTGAGTCCGTCCTCAAGGGCGAGACGCTCGATCTGAGCGCCGATGACGCTACGGCCCTCGTCAAGACTCTCGATGCCTGCAACACTAAGAAGGATTCTGCCCAGAACGCCCAGGAGCAGAGCGTGCACATTGATTCGTGCCGCATCATGGACAAGAAGCGCCTGGAGACGCACGGCGACCTCGTCAGCGAGGGGATTGTCATCTGCGTCTACGAGTCAGCCTTTGATGTGCTCATCCCCGAATGGGGCTTTGAGAAGCGGGTGCACTGCGACCAGCTGCCTCTCAAGAAGGCTGAGTTCCGCAAGGAAAAGCGCGTGCTCGAGCTCTACTGGGAGAAAGGCGTTACCAGCTCGTCGTATGTTCCCGAAGATGAGCGTGTGAAGCCCGGCGCCTCGTCGCAGCGTGCTCGCAACAATGCCGCAGCTGCTGTGGCGGCCCATGAAGAGGCCGAGCGCCAGCGCCGCGAGCGCGAGGAGGCGGCTCGCAAGCAGATCGACACGGGCACCATCTCGACCGATGACACAGACGCCCTCTTTGACGACGAGGACGAGGACAACGGGTCTGATATCACTGAAGCCATGGCTGGCGCGTCTCTTGCCGAGCGTCCCACGCAGAGCGTGCCTGGCTCACCCTCGCGGCTGGAAGTGGCAGGGGGTGCAGACGCCCTCCAGCGCGCCCGCTCCGATTCCCGTGTGCCGGCGTCCGACTCGTCGCCCGAGTCTCGCCTGGCTGATAAGGACAAGTACCGCAAGCTGTTCAAGCTGCGCGAGGAGGACGGCGAGTACATCCAGGATGTCACGGAGATGACGCGTGTGCCCATCATCCTGAAGACGGACCTGACCAAGAGCCCTCCGTATGTCTTTCTCTTTTTATTCTCTTTCTTTTCTTTCGAACCCTACATCCAAGAGCACGAGCTAACAAACTACAGGTGTTTGACCATCCGCTCCGTCAACCCTTATGCTTTGTAAAAAGCATGCGATACACGACAGCGTGACCCCAGAGACACTGCGGCCATTGTTTAGGGAGAAAATTCGCAAGCCGACGAATGACTGGTGATGCGCATCGCCTCAAGAACAAAGATGCTGTAGCATGAGTTTCATCGTCGAAGCTGATTCATTTATTGTTCTTGTTGTTGCTGTTGTCTTGATTTTGCTGTTTTCCAAATTTGCTTGCGTCTGTCCTCTTGTTGTGTTTGTTTTGTTTTTTTTTTTTGGCAGTGTTTTGGTTACCTTTTTGCTTGTGCTTTCCCGCCCGCTAGTTTACCCAACTATCTACCAGACACCACATACCCCCAACATGCTTTGCGCAGCACATTCGCACACTCAAAAGAAAGACCGCAGCAAGTAGTGGCGTCCAATGAAGAAAATGTACTCTGCCTGAAAAGGACAAAACCAACATTGTTGGATACCTGCTGTGTGCTTTGTGTTCGAAAGAGGACATATAAAGTACTCGGTTTCATAGAAAAATAAATATTTATGAAACACCTGAAAGCATGCGCTGTGAACATTGCGGCAGTAGACATTCTGGGATGCTATATCGGTATGCACGCGAAGCGGTTAATGTAGCGTCAAGTTTGCGATTTTACCGTTGGCGATATGAGCAGAGTTGGACGTAATTGTAGAGAACGATTGCCGTAATTATGTTGTCAAACCTAGTTGGCCGCGTGTGTGTCCACGTCCTACAGACTATTCGACGCTTTTCGTCCTTCTCTGGCTGTGTTGCTTGCACAGAATATGATTGCGTTGAGGCCGTCATAAGTACCACTAGAAGAGGATGGGCGGGGAGGCGGTAATTGATACATGCTTAGTATTTATTCGGTGTCTACCGACAATCATTGGCCAACTTTGTTGCTGTTATTTATATTCTAATGTGTACTTGTATTATTTAATGTCTCTTATGTTAAAAAAAAATAAAGCTTGATCAAATATAGGGTCAAAAACTCGAAAGTAAAATAAACAATTACCATATTAAACTAGATTTGACAACAAACAAGAACCCAGTAAAAATACCAAAGTAAAATATAATTAACAATAAACAAAATCCAAAAAGTTCACATCTCTAAAACCGAGAACCACATCTCGAATGACACAATACAAGGTAGTAGCCCTATAAGCCTTTGGATACCGTCTCCGTGTTTTTCTTTACTTTTACAAGTTCAACCGTAAAACCACTCACTAAGCTACCGGGTTCCCAGTCCACTCTACTTTATAAGATACAAGTACATATGCGTATTGTAACGTGCGGTTCCGCTGGAAATGCATGGACTCCGCAGTATCTTTACGAGTAAATATTCAAAACAGCTTTTAGGGGCCCAGCATACCCATATAAATACACGAGCCTCAGACCCCATATCCTTCGACCTCGCTGCCGGCTCGGCTCCAAGCTTATCTCTTGGGGCACTCGCCTTGTCCATTTGAGAGCCGGTAGAAATGGAACAAGGAGGTTCCTGGTGGGTTCCCTCATAGGACTGTCTCGCCGGGAGGGCATCCAAGGTCAGCCGCCAGGAGCGCGCCAATGACGATGAGGTAGCCAAGACTCTGGCAGGCACCCTCTTATTTAACACGAGCAGTCCGTTGTTTCTGAAGCGCCACCAAAGCCACGACTTCAAAAGTCCAAGGAGAGGGAGCAATGCATACGAGTGTTGTCGAGAGGCCCGAGGCGCCGGCTGAACGTGATGCATTTGCAGGCCGCATCTGCCATGCCGTGCGATCTGGGCGCAGACCCGACCAACTTGGCCCGATGCCAGACCTGCAGATGAACCATGTCTGCGGAGGAGATGAATCCATGTACGAGTAGCTCCCATGCTCTCTCTCGGCACAATCGTTCTTGTTTGCAATCCTGCACATAGTTGACTCCATCGTTCCTTCCTCGTCCGGCCTACTCGTATCTTGCAGCCACGCAATCTCACATCTCACATCTCACACACCCATCTGCCTGGCAAGGCAATAGCCGGCTCTGTATTTTGCATGGCTTTTCTGGCTTATGACGAACAGGCGCCCACTGCTGCGCATTTCTTCCGTTCGTTGTTCAGTCCGGCTCGCGCATTGTCCGCCGCCCCGAAACTGACCTGAAACCGTGCCGAGTCGCAAACGTGAAGTCGAGGGCAGGTGCGGCCCGTGCCCACCCTGTTTGACGACGCAGCCCCACACCAAAGCTTCTTTTGACCGTTCTTTCCTGCAAACAACACAAAACACACCCCTGTGCGCTGCACGAAATCGGCAGGCAAGAGAAGCTTTGGCAGGTGCGACAGACAGGCCCCGTTTACCGCGAATTCGTCCCAATTATCGACTGTGTTTCTTTGGCCTCTGATTGGCTCGTTCAACGTCCGAGCTCACTAACAGCAACCAGCTACGAGTACGGCGCTGTTCTCGGCACTGTTTTACCATGTCCTCCACCTCTACGCCGGACCCTCTCACGGCATGCTTGCTGCCAGGGTCTGCTGCCGCCCTGTCGCCTAGTCAGCACGGAGAGCGCTCGAGACGCCGCCCCCGTCTGTTGTCTCTTCTTTCTCGGGAGCAGCGTCTTCCTTTCGTCCCTTGCTCGGGACCCGCCTTTTGTTTGTCCGCCTGGCTCTCTGTCCTCCCACTGTCGCCTGGCGTAAGTGTCCCATGTCGTGGGCGCCTCTGCCCGGATCTTGGACAAGCCGGCACTCCGTTTCTCCTGTCTCTTGGCCTGCCTTTCTCTGCTGCACACTGACTGTCTGACCCGTTGTCTCCTGTCTGCTGTCCCTTGTTTGAGTTTATTTGCTTATTCCTTCCCGGACCGGTTGAGCCTCTGTGGCTCTTCCGGGCTTGGCGTGGTCCGCCATCCGCTGCCACGTTCTCATGCTGGTTCTCATTTAATCTTTCATCCTCCGTCTTCTCTCTTGGCTCTGCCCTCCTTCCTTTCTCACCTCATGATATCCGTGTGCTCATTCAACGTCGTTCTTTTTTGTTCGGTTCTTTGTATCTTCCCAAAGCGCTGGTCGGCTTTCCTGGGCATCGTTTTGTTCTACGCTCTTTTATCGACATCACCATCTCCTTTATTATTTCATTACAGCTTTTAATTCGAGTGTGTACCCCGGAGGGCAGCTTACAGTCAGGCCGGTCCTATTACGAGACGACGACACGATCAACATTTTTTTTTTTTAAAAAAAAAAAAAAAAAACATCATACAAAATCAAAAACACCCGACGTCCATAATGCCTTCTTTCGCCAAGATTGCTGGCCTTGTGGCCGGCCTCGCTGCCGCCGTGTCTGCATTCCCCGCCGTGCCCAAGCTCAACGGGGCACAGATGAAGATGTACGAGTTCAGCAAGCGCCAGAATGCCGCCGCCGCCGCTGCCGGCCTCACCGACGTCGACATCCTGCAGTTGTACGTGCCCCGTCTCGACCTGGAATCCACAGGTGCTCTGTTTACACACGGCTAACCTCTGCGCAGCGCCCTCACCCTCGAATGGCTCGAGACCGCGTTCTACCAGCAGGGCTTCGCCAAGTTCCCCGCGTCCGACTTTACCGCGCTCGGCCTCACGCAGCAGCAGGTCACCGATCTGCTCGGCGTGGGCGCCAGCGAGCAGGCCCACGCGGCCCTGCTGCAGGCGGCCATTGCCCAGGCCGGCGTCAAGCCCGTCGAGCCCTGCACGTACAACTTTGGCTTCACCGACGCCAAGTCCATGGTGGCCACGGCCGCCGTGCTGGAAAACGTGGGCGTCTCGGCGTACCTGGGCGGCAGCCCGCTCATCTCCTCGGGCTCCATTCTCTCGACGGCCGCGTCGATCCTCACCATTGAGGCCCGCCACCAGACGTTTGTGCGCGTCGCCACGGCCGCCGCCGCCGCGCCCGGCGCCTTTGACACGGCCCTGTCGCCCAAGCAGGTCTTCTCGCTGGCCGCGCCCTTTATCTCGTCGTGCCCCGACGGCAGCAACCTCATCCTGACCGCCTTCCCCACGCTCACCATGGCGGCCGGCGCCTCGGCCGTGGCCACTGTCGGCCAGACCATTAACGTCGAGTCCTCGGCGTCCTCGTCGGCCCAGTTCTGCGCCTTCACCAACGGCAACATTGTGGGCGGCACCGCCTTCTCCGCCTTTACGCCCGGCACCGGCTGCACAATCCCCGGCGAGAACGAGCTGTCCGGCATCGTCTACGTCAACCTGGTGACGCAGGCACCGCTGACGGGCGTCATCACTGACGACATCATCGTCGCCGGCCCCATGGTTATGCAGATTTCATAGGGGGGGGAAATCAGGAGAGGGGGCTATGCCGCATGATGGGTTTCTTCCTTCTCCCTCTGTTCGTTTCTCTTTCCTCCCTTTTTTCTTTCCAGGTACTTTAGACAGGAATGAGGGTCAATCGATCTTTGGGACAGCCTTTTCTTTCTTTTTTTTCTTTTCTTTTTTCAACGTCTTTTAGATACCAGGTCTCGTAGCTTTTCTTTTTCTTTTCTCTTCTATTACAGCTCTTTAGCAATATTATCTTTCATGTCTCTCGCGAAAGAAAGGAAACTAAGAGTCACGCGACGACAAAAAGACTTTCAAATACATTAAAAAATATACTTCATTGACGAAAAGAACACTCTATTAAGCTGCCTAGCTTCCCTTAACCACAACGCCATACCCGTGTGCGATGCGTCGTGACTCGTGAGCCATGCTGAAAAAAACTCTCGCTTCGCCCTCTCCCCTCATCTTCGACTTGCGCGTCCTTCAAAGAAAAGCGGCGGCCGTGCAAACGTGACGCTCCTGTCGTGCCGTCTCTAGCTGGCAGAGCCCGCCGCCACACCCGTTGTGCTGCCGTACTTGTTGCTTTTGGCCTCCGCCTCGAGCTCTGCCTTGGCCTGCCGCACCAGGGCCTTGGCCTCTTCGACCTCGACGCCGTCCAGACACAGCTCGGATGCCAGCAGAACGGCCGTCTGGAACTCGCCCGACTGCAGAGCGGCCCGGGCCAGCCACAGCCGTGCTTTGCTAGTTGCCGGCGTGACGCCCGTGCCCTCGTTGCCGCCTCCTCCGCCGGCACCACCAGCTTCCTCGTAGTCGTCGTCCTCCTCGGGCCGCCCAGATGCGCCCAAAGACTCGCGGTACATTGCCGAGTCTCCTCCCCCGCCGCCGCCGCCGCCTCCGCCTCCGCCAAGCTCCGTCTCGCCCTCTTCTTGCGCCATGCACAGTTCCATGTACGACTTGGCCTCCTCGTGCATGTCGAGCTGGTCGTACATGAGGGCAATCTGCAGCAAGATCTCGGGATCCATGTAGCCCGGCGACCTGCTGCTGCCGCCTTGCGACGACAGCCCCCCGGGCCCGCCCGCCGACTCGTAGTTGGCGTCCGCGAGCAGGGCCCGCTTGAGAGCTTTGATGCCTTCCTGGTAGCGGTTGATCTTTTGCAGACACGAGCCGACGGCCATCCACATCTTGCCGTCCCAGGGCCGCAGCCCGGCGGCCTTGCGGTAGTAGTAGAGCGCATACGTGTGCGACTCGAGCACCTCGTACGTCTGGCCCAGGCCGTACCAGGCGCGGTAGTCGCGGCGGTTCACGTCGACGGCGCGGCGGTACGACTCGATGGCGGCGTGAGTGTTCTTGAGCTCGACGTACTCGTGGCCCATGAGCGTCCAGGCCGACAGGCAGTTGCGGTCGAGTGCCAGCGCGCGCCGAAAGTAGAGCACCGCCTTTTCGTGGGCAGACAGCAGCGAATAGTAGTTGCCAATGACGACGCACGTCTCGGCGCGGAACTTGTCGAGGCTTGTACAGAGGTGCGCCAAAAACGCCAGCTTGGGCCGCATGTTGAGCACGTACAGGATGTTGGAGTAGTGGTCCAGCGCGTCGATGCGGTGCGGGTGCTGTGCGAGAAGCATGCTAAAGTGCTGCTCGGCCGCGACCAGGTCCTTGGAGTGGTACGCCAGCAGAGCGTTGCAGGTCATCAAGAACGACGAGCCGGGAAAGATGGAGAGCAGCTGCTCGACCGACGTCGCCAGGTTGTGGCCCTGCTGGTACAGCTCGAGCGAGGCGTGCAGATGAAAGAGGAACGAGACAATGTTCTGCGGCAGCCGCGGCGCAATCTTGTTGAGCTCGTCCACGCGCTCAATCAGCATCGTCATCTCCTGCCAGCAGCCCCAGTTCATCGGGAAGCGGTGCACGCTCCGGATAAACCACTCCATGGCCTCGCGCCGGTTCTTTTCCTTTGCCAGCACCATGCCGTACAGGTACTCGAGCCAGCCCTGCGAGACCACCCGCTCCTCGTCGTCGTCCATGCCCACGCGGTTCTGGTCAAACCACGTCTGCAGGTACGCGCTAATCACCTGCAGCTGCCGGTTGACGACGTCGCCCGTGTCGTGCGGACCCATGACCATCTCGACCTCCTCGTCCTTTTTCTTCTCGCCCGAGATGAGCTTGGCGTAGAGCGCCAGGAACAGGCTCTTTTGGCTCAGCTCGGGCAGAGTCGCGGGGTCCACCGGCTCTGCCTCGCCGAGTGCCGCCGACGCCGCATCCGCATAGGGCATTCTTTTTGACGCCTGCGTCTGCTGTCTTGTCTGTATTGTAGGATTCGCGTCGTCGGGCAGGTCCCGGTGGCCCTGCGGGCTCTGCTGGTACGACGACAGCACGCCCGCCATCAACGAGTCGGGCAGGAACACGGCCGCGCACCGGTCGTATTCACGGCAGTCAAAAAACGACTTGGCCAGCAGGTACCTGTTGATCTCTGCTGCCTCCAGACGCGCCTCGGCTGGGTCGACGTTCTGCGTCACGAGCGGTGCGCCGGGCGGGATGTGGACGTTGGATGTGTCGACGGCCGATTCAGGGATGGACGTCAACAATTCGGCGGCCCTGGACGTGTAAGCGGCACGCAAAAAGAAAAAAGGAAAAAAAAGAAAACAAGACTGTGACAAGGAAGCTTACCACTTGGCAGACTGGTAGAGACAGCGCTCCGAGCACTTGACGACGGCGTCCTGCAGCGCTGACCGCAGCTGAAGCGTCTCCTGCTTGTTGAGAGCCATGGGTGCTGACGCCACCGGCCGGGGTCAAAGCGAGGTCAGTCGAGAAGACTCCCTATACCAGGGCCAGACGCTTGTGTTTTTGAAGTTGCTCTTGTTCAGCCTGTGGTCGTCCCTCGCTGTCGAGGTCTGTGTTGCTGCTGCTCGCGAGGCTGAGACGCGTCGAGGTCTCGGAGATGCGCGTTTGTTTGTCCGGTGTGCCACGGCAGTGCTAGGATGCGTCAGCCATACAAAATGGGAGGCTTTGTCTTGCTGAAGCCGTTATTTTCGGAATATTGGTTTGTCGTGATGATCTTGCTGGTAATGGGTGGCTCCTTCCTTGTTCCAGGCGCGTCGCTCTCGAGTTATCGCGGGAAGCTACGACTGGCCGACCCACACTACAATTTCTGCCGCCTTCCCGTTGTTGCTCCCGTCCCCTCTTCCCCAAAATGCTCACCGCTTTTGTAGCGACAATACCCCCTGGAGCTACCCCACCGCCAATTCGACCCTGAATGTCCCTGGCTGTGGGATAAATCCCCATTGATTTCCAGCCCCTCGACAGCATCGCCAGCATCACCGCCTGTCCCAACATCCGCACCCTTCCTCACACCACCCATCCGCCGACCGTCCTCACAATGGCTCAACGCACGACGCTCAAGGAATTCGAGGCCGTCTTTCCCAAGCTCGAGGCCACGCTGCTCGCGCACGCGCAAAAGTACAATCTGCCGGCCGAGCACCTCGCCTGGTACAAGCAGAGCCTCGAGACCAATGCGGTGGGCGGCAAGTGCAACCGCGGCATGTCGGTGCCGGACTCGGTGTCGATCCTGCTGGGCCGCGCGCTGACCGAGGACGAGTACTTCAAGGCCGCGACGCTGGGGTGGATGACGGAGCTGCTGCAGGCGTTTTTCCTGGTGTCGGACGACATTATGGACAGCAGCATCACACGGCGCGGCAAGCCGTGCTGGTACCGGCAGGAGGGCGTGGGCATGATTGCCATCAATGACGCGTTCATGCTCGAGTCGGCCATCTACACGCTGCTCAAGGAGCACTTCAAGGGCCACCCGGCGTACGTGGACCTGATTGAGCTGTTCCACGAGGTCACCTTCCAGACGGAGATTGGCCAGCTCGCGGACCTGCTGACGGCGCCCGAGGACAAGGTCAACCTGGACAACTTTAGCATGAGCAAGTACCAGTTTATCGTCGTCTACAAGACGGCCTACTATTCGTTCTACCTGCCCGTGGCGCTGGCGCTGCACATGCTCGAGCTGGGCACGCCCGCCAACCTCAAGACGGCCGAGTCGATCCTGATCCCCATGGGCGAGTACTTCCAGATCCAGGACGACTACCTCGACAACTTTGGCCTGCCCGAGCACATTGGCAAGATTGGCACCGACATCATGGACAACAAGTGCTCGTGGCTCGTCAACCAGGCGCTGCAGATCGTGACGCCCGAGCAGCGCGCCGTCCTCGAGGAGAACTACGGCCGCAAGGACAAGACCAACGAGGCCGCCGTCAAGGCGCTGTTCAACGAGCTCAAGCTCGAGCAGCGCTACCTCGACTACGAGGAGAAGGTCGTCGGCGAGCTGCGCGAGCAGATTGGCGCCATTGACGAGGCCACGGGTCTGAAGAAGGGCGTGTTCGAGGCGTTCCTGTCCAAGATCTACAAGCGCAGCAAATAGACAAGGAGGGAGAGAGAGGATGGGGAGGGGACGTTATCCGACAATGTCGTAATACGCGGTTGCGACGGAAAAGTAATCAAGCACGTTTTTCTTCTTTTTTTTTTTTGCATGCAGATTGAATCAAACCATTGAAGCGCTTTTTGAAATGCTTTTTAAATGCTTTTCGAAATGCTTTTTAAAATGCTTTTCGAAATGCTTTTGTTTTGTATTCATAACGTCGTCATAACGTCGTTGTAGACCACGAGCCTTCCAGCATCCAATGAATATCCAAAAACGCTCCGAATATGGCTTGTCTGGTCTGCCGGTCTCTTAACCCCTCGCCGCAGTCTGGCTCCGATCCCGGCTGGAAAGGGCGCCCTCCTGCATTGGCACGCCGCCTGGGATGCGCTGCAGCAGAGGCACCGGCGGCGCATCCGCACGCGGCGGTCGCGTGTGGTGTGCCAGACTGCGGCTGCGAGAGAAGCCGGCCGCCACGGCAGCGGACGACGACGTCATGGTCTGCGAGCGCCGCGAGCTGCTGGACGGGCCGTAGTAGGCTGACGCCGCAGAGGACGGCGGCTGGTCGCGCCGGAAGAGGTTTGCGTTGGACGGTGCCTGGACAGCGCCGCCCAGGACCTGGCTGTGGTGGTTGCCGGTGCCGGCCGCGCCTCGTCCCCGGTCCGTCGCAAGGTCTACGAGGTGGGCCGTCCCCGGAGGCGCGCGAACACCGTGGCCCTTGCCCTCTTTGGACCACTGCGGCGGCTCTTGGAACTTGGGCGTGAGGTCGATCAAGGGGGCCGGCATGTTCAGCGGCATCGGCGGCGGAGCAGCAGGATCGGCCGCCGCGGTCGACCGGCGCAGCGACCGGCCGCGGCTCAAGCTGGCGTCGCGCTCAGCCTGCTGCTGCTGGACAAGCTGAGGAAACTGCAGGCCGAGCGGAATGTCCTCGCCCGACGGTGGACGAGACGACTGGGCCGGCGGCGGCGGCGGGGCCACGTCACGAATCGACTTGCTGTGCTGGCGGGCGGTGTGTTCGCTCGCCGACGGGAACCACGAGCTCTCGACGGCGGTGCCCTTGAACGAGCCGCTCGACGACTGGTGGTGGTGGTGCCGGTCCCGGCTTCTGCTGCCGCTGCCACTGTTGAGCGTCTCGGCCCGCTTGCGCTCTTCATACGCGCTGCCGAGCAGACCACCCGAGGCAAATGTGCTGCTGGGCTCGGCGTTGGCCCGGAGCGAGCGGGTGCGGTCAGAGGATGCGGGGGCGGGCTGGCGCTGATGCTGATGCTGATGCTGCTGCTGCTGGTACGGGTGCTGGGCAGGCTTCTCTTCCGCCCGGTCAAGGTCGAGCGTGGGATCAAAGTTGCCAATGCCGCCAAAGAGGGATGCGGCTGTCGAAAGCCGATGGCTGTCGACGGACGCGCCGTTGGCCGACCGCCGGCTCAGCGAGCGCTGCAGCGTATTCTTGCGGAGTGCAGACGACGCAGAGGACGAGGGAGGCACTGGCTGGCCTTGCTGTGCCTGCAGAGACTGCGGCATGGAGACGGGCGGCCCGGCCTGCTCCTTCTTCTTGCGAGGAAGGGCGAGGTGGCGGTTGACGAGGTACCAGCTGCGCCAGGCAAAGACGCGGTCGTAAAACAGGCGGGCCATGGCCGGGTCGTCAGTCGAGAAGAAATGCACAAAGTTGTCCGTGTTGAGAAACACGTTGGTCCGCTGCTGGCTCTTGACAGCAAAGCAGTAGGACCTGGGCGGCCGCAGGTGCTTGCGCATCTGGCTTTCGGTGGGCGTGTAGATGTCGTAGTCGCTGAGGTGGCACAGGTTCTGAAAGTCGCCGACGGCGTTGTGGTTGTTGCTGGCGTTGTTGGCGTCCGTGGCCAGGAATGCCAGGCGGCTCTCGTCGGCCTTTTTCGAGGCCACGAGCTGGCCCGTCTCTTCGACAAGCGTGACGAACCGCTTGTTCCAGCGCCCGGGCTTCTGCGAGTGGTACATGCTGAGGAACACAAAGCCCGGCGGGTGCGACGACCGGCTGCGAGCCACCGACGCCAGGTCCAGGTCGCTGGCGTGCCCGTTGCGGCCGACGCTGCTGCTGGCAGTGGCCGTGGCGACGTCCGGGTCACTGCTGCTCTTGGAGAAGAGGCTCTTTTTCTCTCTGGGCGACCGGTCGGCGGTGGCAGGTGCCTGCGCAGCGCTGGCTTCAGACAGCATGATCACAAAGGCGTTGTCGTTGTCGCTGTCCCACGAGCCGAGAATGTCGCGGATGCGCTCGTAGCGGCGGAGACGGCGCTCGAGGCCGAGTTTTGTGTAGCTCTCGACAAGCGCGCAGCCGGTCAGGTCGATGGCGCGCGGCAAAAGGCTCGTGGCCACGTCGAGGGCGTCGCCGACGGTGGTCCCGTGCGCGACCGGCACCGTCACGGAGAACTGGCGGCAGCGGACCGTGATCTGTGGGTTAGTAGGTGAACTCTCTCTCTCTTTCTCTCTCTCTCTTTCTCTCTCTCTTTCTCTCTCTCTTTCTCTCTCTCTTTCTCTCTCTCTTTCTCTCTCTCTTTCTCTCTCTCTTTCTGTCCTTGAAAAAAGCCACGAAACATACCTGGCTGGCCCCGGTTCCCGGCGCGGATGAGGGAACGTCCATGAGCGGGACGGCTGGGGAGAGCGTGGTCGGGAGAGGCGGTTCAGAGCCGCTGTGGGTGCGGCTGCCGGTGTAGGACGTAGTCGGGCGAGACGAGGACGAGCCCCCCGGGGGGCTGACGGGCGAGGCAGGGAGAGGAAGCGGAGGCGGGTCAGCGGTGCCGGTGCCGGCTGACAGAAGCGCGGACGTGGGCGGCGCGGCAGACGACAGACCACGGCGGCGCGTGAGAAACGAGAACTTTTCGCGGGACGGGCTCTTTGGGGGGAGGGCCTGGTGGTTGGCGAGCTCGCGCTCGAGGCGCTCGAGGTCCTTGCGTTTTTGTTCGGCCAGGAGGCGCTCGGCCTCTGCGTCGCGTCGTGCAACCTCGTCCGCATCCAGGCCGGGCGCGCCGGCGAGCGTCTCGTGTTCCAGGTTGAGGTTGCGGGCCCTTGCTGCTGGCAGGGGGACGAGGAGGACCTGGGCAGGCGCAGCCGGCGCCAGAGGCTCTGACGTGTCCAGCGGCCTCTGCTGCTGGTGGCTTGATGGCGCACGTCGCACAGCGTCAGCCGTGTTCCGGCCGTTGACGCTGTCCTGTGCACGTTGACTGTCCTGGCCATTGTGCATCATCGAGCGATTCTGCGTGTTCTGGGACGGGGGGTGGGAAGAGGGCGGTAGCTGCCGGTCGCTGCGAGACACGGCGACGGGGGCCGCCGCCGGTGTCGTCCGCCGAGACGACGGGTCGCTGTAGCCGCTGCTGCCGCCGCCGCTGCTCGCCGTGCCGGTGCTGCTGCTGCTGTGTGACGGAGGGAGGCGAGAGGCGGAAGACGCAGCTGCCGAGAGCGGCGGCGGCGGCGCGGGGGCCGGTGCCTGTGCCGGCTCGGCAAAGCGGCGCGACTCGGGCACGTTCTTGCCGCGAATGGCGCGGTACCGCGAAGGCTTCAGCGGCGGCACGGGATCGGTGGCCGCCGGCATGGTGACAGACTGGCGGGAGGAAGAGAGCGGGATGGAAATAAAGAAGAAAAGGCAGAGAAGAGAAAAGGCGGGGTACGACGTCTGCGAGGAAAGAGCGCGGACAAGAAGAAGCAAGAAAAGGAAGGAGCGAAGCGTTTGTGCCGGTCACGACGAGAGGAGAGGCCGTTTGTTGACGTGCGTGCGTGGCGTGTTGCCGCTGTCGCCAGCCGGGCGCACGTTTGTCGTCGCGGAGCCTCGTGGGCGTGCGTGCCAGTCGTTTGTCTGCGCGGTGCCGGGCTGTGCTGTCAACAAGCACTGGAATGCGGTCGATGCGGAGAAAGGGCGCCGGCCGGAGGGCGCTCCATTCTCTCCTCGCAGACGAGGCAGGCGGCTTGCAGATGTGTCGAGTCTGACGAGAAGCACAGGTAGGAGCGAGACCGAATGCGACAGAGTGGTGGTGAGAACGCGACCGGCACAGGAGAGAAGCCCGGGAGAAGGCGGTGCGCGGATGCGGGATGACAGTGTGGGAGAGCCGCAGATGTACCTTGCCAAACGGAAGCCAGCAGAGGCAAGAAGAAGCCGAGAAAATAAGATCCTGCGGCGGTGTTGCGACCACCTTGCTCGCGCGTCGAGTGACGTGTGACTCTTTCAACAAGTCGTTGCGTGGAGATTTTGAATCTTAGCTGCGCTCTTTCTTCTTTGGGCAGTGTTCCTGAAGGTCGTCTGCTCTTTCTTATTGACGCATTATGGCACTAAAACGAAACCGCCCTGCCGGCCCTTTTGCAAATTGGCTCGGCCCCTTCAGGAAGGAGCCGCTCGGGAACCAGCAGAACTGCAATTTACAAAACAACTCTTGCCTCGCGAATGACAGGCCCTCGTCATCTGCCCGAGCAGCGGGTAAAGGGGCACTGGGGGAAGCACAGCATAGGCTGGGGGCTAAAAAGACTTCATCTTCTTGTCCCTTCTCTTCTTATTTCTTTAGCACTTTATTACGTTGCAGTTTTGCTTCTGGTCGCGCCTGCCCAGCCTCGAGCGGGTCCCTGGGGGCCAGCCTAGCGCGCCATCCCAACTCTAATGCACGCTCCTTCCTGTCATAAGACGACGCGGAGTGCCCTGGACCCAGTTTTGGCGAGTGCAATCTGCTGCACGTGTTAGTGCGGCTTGGAAGGCAGACACCAGACGACGAGGCGCTCCTCGAGGAGGCACACGAGTCGGCTGCGGCGCGGCCGAGGTGAAGACGACTGGCAGGCATTGGAATTGTATATCAGGAAACATTGTGGAAGGGCATTGGGAATACGGTGCGATCTGTCTGTCATGGGCAGGAATTCTCGGGCATAATCTTTTTCTTGTCTTTTTGTGTGTACTCTATAAGTACTTACGAGTATTTTGTCAGACGATAGTTCTCTGTGTACATATACACGAGGCAAACCGTCGAGGCAAACTGTACGATCGGTGTACGATTTCGTAATTACAATGTCCTGGTGACTCCAGCACAATACTCTTCCCCGGCTACGCCTTCCGTCCCGTGTTTCTGCTGCTGTTGTGGCTCGCAACCAGTTTAACTCCTTCCGCCAAGTTGTCAATTAATTCTCAAATATTATACTGTTACACTCTCAGATTAAAAAACGTAGGAGATCCTGGGGCAATGGTTGGCTGCCTACAATAAGCCAGGGTCTTTTTGAAACACGCTTTCCGAGCCCACCCTTTCCAGCGATCCCAGTGACCGTGCCCAATGATGATTATGTACATCTCCGTGCAAAGTAAGATACGTGTACCGGAGAGACACTGTGCCTTTCGCAACATGCCGTCGCTGGTGCAGAGCAGAACGTCGTTTGCTGCCTCCCGTGTTCACGCATCAATGGCGAAACGCCTTAAGCTCCCGCCGCCACCAGTCCTCAAAGCTTTGAGTGTGCACGGGTATGGCCAGCTCCTTCAAGGCCTTTGTGCTCAGATGGCAATCGTACGGCCGCTGCACGCCGCCCGGGACGTTACCGCCCGTCGGGTCGGCCTCAAGCTGGCTCAGACCGACGCCGAGCACGCCCGCAAGCAGCTGGCAGATTTCGTACTTTGTGAAGCGGTCCTCGCTTGAAAACTGGAGGATGGGCGGGAGCGCAGTGCTCGCGTCCGTCTCCGTGTACTTGACAGCAATGTCTGCGCTTGTTGGCGGAGAACAGAAGACAAAAAAAATAAGGAAAAAAAGCAAAGAACAAACGGGAGAGCTTACCCTTTACCACTCTGGCAACATCCTCGGTGTTGGTGGGATAGCGGATGGACCAGTGGTCCATCTTGGCGGTGACGCCCGGTGCCTGAACCTTGTTGACAACATCGAGCAGAGTGTTGACGGCACTCTCAGAGGGCTTCTCGGCCGGGCCGTACAGCACGGGCACCCGGAGGACCACGGCCCTGCCGGGTCCGGAATGCTTGGCGTACACGCCCAGCACGGCCTTTTCGCCGTCGAGCTTGCTCTGGCCGTACAGGTTGGGCGGGGCCGGCGTGCTGTCGGCCTCGTACGGCGCCTCGCCCTCCTTGCCGGGGAAAACGTAGTCGGTCGAGATGTAGATCAGCACAATGTTGCGGGCCGCACAGAGCGAGGCCAGCGCCTCCGAGGCGTCAATGTTGAGCCTGCGCGTGCCCTGCGGGTCCTTGTCGACCTTGTCGGGGAACCGGTTGGCGGCGCAGTGGACGACCACGGACGGAGAGGTCGCGTCGAGGGCCGCGGCAACGGCCGCGGCGTCCTCGAGGTCGACCTTGACGAGAGACGTGCCGTTGGCGCGTGAAAAGGCCGTGCCAGTGACGTCCCAGCCGGCCTGCGCAAACGCACGCACGACCTGGCGTCCGAGCAGGCCAGAGGCTCCGGTAACAAGAACTTTGGGCATTTCGGGAAAAGACGCAAAGTGTGGTAGGAAGGCGTACAGAGTATTGCTCTCGTCGAGCGTTTACTAGAGCTTCAGCCTTTGGTGGGGGCTTTTCAGGCGGGGCAACAGCAAACAAAGCCGCCGCACGGTATATGTAAGTACGAATATGTATGCTCGTATTCAGCCAGCGGCAGGATTGATGTTGAGATGAACGTATCTTACGAGAAAACAGGTGACGGGCTCGTTCGACAAGCCGCTACTTATACGTGTTTGCCCTTGGACTAAAAAGAGGCGGTCTTTTAACATTATTTTGATCTGTACACACACGTACACATACGAGTACACATGGGACACTCGGTATTATACATGCGTATTCTTCATTGTTCTACCTGTACTCTTGATTTCTCGCCCGTTTCATTCCTCCGTGTCGCGCACGATGGCCGGTGCAGATTATCACCACCACACCCGCTTGCATTCGTTCTCTTTCAACCGTTCCCAACGTCTTAAGACAGGCTGACGCTATCCCCCGCCCATAACTAATATCATTGTCGGTGTTGCGTGCTGACTTGATCGGTCATGTACAAAGCGGTACAAGTGACACAAAGTATTCAGCACTCGCAGTGACGTATCCCTCTGTCTTATTAAAGTGCCCCACTGAAAGGTTGTCTGGCGCTGGGTTCGTCGGGCTCGCGTGTCAACCCCTCCTCGCTCCTTCCTGTGTGGTCCCTTGCCTCCCGGAGCGCCCAGAAATTCGCCTGCCAGCTAAGCACCTGTTTTTCTTTCGTTTCGTCTTTTTCGTCTCCTTTGTCCCTTGTCTCCATTGTCTCTGTCCCAACCCGGTCGTTCAGCCTCAGCCTTTCCATTTCGATATCCGGCGTCCTTTTCAGATTGCTGCCGTTTTCCTCTCTTTCAAGTCCCTGCCTCTCTGGCCTTGGCCGTGCCCTCTCTCCTTGCTCGTTTCTTTTTGCCACTCTTTTTCTGGCCGTCTCCTAATCTCCCCTTATCGCTCCGCCATCGCTCCGCCATCGCTCCGCCATCGCTCCCGACGTCTCGACATCACGACACACGACGCAACCGCTCGACATTCCTTCGCACACCCTCCCCGCTTCGACACGTCCCGTACTGCAACCATGAGCGGCGCCAAGCAGCGGCTAATGTCAGAGCTGAATGCCCTGCAGAAAGAAAAATGGCTAAACATTGAGGTATGTCAGAAGCGTCGGCAGGACCGTTGCGCGAGGCATGCTGGAACAGAAACAGGCCTGTGAACGAAACAAGCCTGCGAACGGTACAGAAGGCTGACTGCCCTCAGGCCGACGATCTCTTCCGGTGGCGCGTCAGTCTCATGGTCATCAACCCGGACAGCGTTTTCCACGGCGGCTACTTCAACGGCGAGATCCGCTTCTCTACCGAGTACCCCTACAAGCCGCCCGTCTTCCGGTTCACGCCTACAATCTTCCACCCCAACGTCTACGCGGACGGCCGTCTCTGCATTTCGATCCTGCACAGCCCCGGCGACGACGCCTTGTCAGGCGAGCAGGCCGGCGAGCGCTGGTCCCCGCTGCAGGGCGTCGAGTCCGTCATGCTCTCGATCCTGCTGCTGCTCGACAACCCCGAGATCAACTCGCCCGCCAACGTTGACGCCAGCGTCATGTACCGCGACAACCCGGCCCAGTACCGGCAGCGCGCCGCGCAGGCCGTCGAGCGGTCCAAGAGCGACATCCCCGCCAACTTTGTGATGCCCACGTCCTTTGAGGAGGCCCCGCCCGCAAAGAAGCAGGACAACGACGACGCGTTCTGGGCCGAGAGCGATGAAGAGCTCGACTTTGGCAGCGACAGCGACGAGGAAGAGCAGGACGAGGACGACGAAGACCAAGAAGAAGAGAGCGACGACGACCAGGCTGAGTGACCAATCCGAACGGCCGCCTTTTTTCGTTGTCTTGTCTCTCTTGTCCGTGTATTTACGTCTTTCGCCTCCTCCCCCCCTCCTCTCTCTCTCGCTTTCTTGCCTTGTTTTCAGCACGGAGTTTGGTCTGCTTATCTCCTTCTTTCCCCCTTTCCCACAGCCTCCGAGAGTCTTGAAGGCTCCCGTACTCTCCATCGCATAGCGTACCCGGTGGTGTATCTGTCTTGTGTCTATTGTGTTTGATATCTCTCGTGGCTTCCATGTCGTTTTACGTTTGGCCTGCATGCTGTTGCCTCGTCTCCGGTCTTCTTTCTCGTGTTATGGCGTTCCCACAGGCTACCTTGGCCTCGGCATTTGGTTCCGATGGCTCGCCGAGTGGTTTTGTGGCTGCTTTTTAGAAATAGATGGCGCTGTTTGGCCTTGATTCTGTACGTTCTCATGCAAACCTGCCAAAGGTGTTTGGACGTCTGGACTCACGAAATATTAACAGGAGGTTCCGTTTGTAACTCCAGCGGACTCGTCCGCCCAAATAATGCTTACACGCGCTGCAGTCTGGCGCCAGTGCCCAATGACAGCCGCCCATTCGTCGTAAAATTTCAGCGGCACGCCCTGCTGCAAGGCTCCCGAATTGCCGCTCGCAAAAATCTGGCCAGGCCTCAACGAAAGGCGCTTGTTTTCGCTGCCGCCTAAAAAACGGTCGAGCTACCAACGTCACCACCCATTGCCTCTCCACAGCCTTGGCCAGAACGGCGCGGCCGCCTCTCCGGTCTCTCGTCTTTTTCGCGGGCATCGTCCGGCATCAACCAGCATCGCATACGCCTCCCCGCCACAACACCGTTTGCTTTCTTCGCCGCGGCTTTGAAACAGCTGCCCGCCGTGCTCCAAAACGTACCTTCCGCCAGTCGCCTGCCTCTCCCCTCCTTCCTGGAACGTCCATCCGTTGCAACTCGGCTTCCGGCGCCTGGTCGACCTCTGCCGGCTGCGCCTTCCTGAGCTGCCGGCCCGACGCCTTCCTCGACGACGCCCTGTCGCCCCGCTTCGACCTGCTTCCTCCTTCCTCCTTTCTCCTTCCTCCTCTCCTTCCGATCCGGCTTGCAGCTTCGTGCTGCTTGCCCGCCACGCCCCCATCCCTCCCCTGCGAACGCAACCCCTCGCACACTGCCCGCCATGGCGGAACCGTCAGAAGAATCGATCGCAGAGGTCTGCGAGTTTGCCAGCCTCGACCCCGTTGGCGACCGGAGCATGGTCATTGCGGCGTTAAAGGTGCGTGGCATGCTTTTTGGCCATTTTTCTGCTGGGGTCTCCATCGCTGCTTCTTGCTTTGGAGCTTGTGATGTCACGCGGAAGGAGCGAAGGGCGACAGTCCGAGTAGACACAGACGACGAGCTGACTCCGCCCCTCTCCAGGCACTGGGATCCGTGCAAGACGTCGTCCTCAACTACTATGATGATGCATCAAAGGTAAGGTTGCCTGTTCCTTCCCACCCGTCCCACAACGGCATCCCTAACAGCATCCTCGCCAATCCCAGTTCCGGCAGCAATACACGTGGGACGAAACATCGTTCGCGGGCGACCGCGACGGCTTCAACAACAGTCCCCTGCCGAGCTTCAGCGTTCAGGGCCCCGACGACCACGGCAGCAGCGGCAGCATCCCCATCATCCACGGCGTGTCTGCCAGCGGCTACCATGGCGTGGCACCCTCGAGGCCGCCCTCACGGGCCCAGTCCCCGCTCAGCAAGATGGCAGATTGGACTGCCCATGACGCGGGCGCGCCGATGAGTCTGGCCCAAGAGGACAAGGACCTCGAGCGGGCCCTGGCCGAGTCGGCGGCCATGTCCGGCTTGCACACCCCCCACACCCCCCAAGAGACTGGAATCACAGGGTACGAAGACCCCTACGGCGTGTCTTTGATAGGCCCACCAAGAGAGCCGCCGCCCTCGGCAAGCACAAGCCTCCCCTTCTTCGGCCCGGCACACCGCGACGCATACGACCCCGACCAGTGGGCCATGGTGCGGAGAACTCCCGATGTCCAGGAGCCGGGGCCCTCGGGCAGGAAACGCGCTCCTGACACGCCCGCCTTCCTGCGGGCCCGGCGTACCGGCAACGAAGCAACGACTATGGGCCCGCTCTTGACCATCCTGCACGCCATCCCGGCAGCACGCAACACGTTTTTGGCCGCAGGTGACCAGCCGGCGTCGTACGGCCAGAGTCCTGAATGGTGGAAGGGCGAGCGGATCGAGCCAGTCGGTTTGCCGGCACTTGGCGAATCCGTCGAGACGAGCATTGCTCTGGACGCGGACAGCGATCCGGACGATTCCTACGAAATCCCGTCCAGCGATTCACCGAAAGCGCGCGAGCTGCTCGACGAGATCCACCGGCTCATGGCGTTTCTCGACGCAACAGACCGCGCCTACGGCACAGCGGACTTGGTGGCCGACAGCCAGCTCGTTCAGCAATCATACGGCAACGACGCCAGCCAAAAGCTTTTCGAGGCTTTCCGCGGGCTGGCCCTGCCGGGCGTCATGGAGACATTCTTCTCCAACGTGCAGCTTCGAATGCTTTCGAAGTTGCGCGAAGAGCCCACGCGCAACGAGACGTTTGCCCTCCTCGAGATCAAGGTGGATCCGCCCTACGGCCCCTATGGTGCGCGCGACCTGTACGGCGCCATGGACCTTTTGTACTGGGAGGACTTGTACAAGTACGGCCCCCACGAGCGAGACGTCAGCGCCGAGAATGCCAGCATGGCCGCTCTGAGCCGGCTGGCGCCCGTCCAGATCTTCCAGCTGCGCGCGACAGGGCCGGTCCAGCAGCCCCTCGATGTGCCGGCCGTCATGTATGCCGACCGGTACCTCGACGCCCACAAGGGCCTTGCCTCGGAGCTGCAGATCAACCTGCAAAAAGCCTACGCAGGCCTCCGCAAGATTGGCAGAGCCGAGGCAAAACTCACAACATTTTACGACTACTCTACCCCAGACGAGCCGCCGGTGGCCAGGGACATGATGATTCTGTCGGAGCAGGGCATCAACTTTGCCGTTCAAAAGAACTGGCAGTACAAGTGCCAAGTCGCGTGGGACGAATACCAAAAGGGCATGCTGGACGTCATCAGAGGAGCCAATGAGGTCCAAGACTTGCGCGTCAAGGCATGGGCAGCCGAGAAACAGGCCAAGGCGGCCACGAAGGCGAGGGAGGCAGTCGACGTTGCGGCCGCGACAGGGCCAGAGGGGTCGGTAGAGTCCATCAAACAGGCGGAGATGGAGGCGATCCAAGCGGCAGAGGCAGCAGAAGCAGAGCTGGCAGCGGCGATAGAGGCTCATAAGCATAACATGGCGGAGCACACGCGGCATCAGTTCGATTTTAGCGTTGCCGACATCGACGCCTTGGCGCCCTCCACCCCCGAACAAGAGGCCATGAAGGGCGTCTTTCTTGCTGAGGCAGCTGTCCATCGTGACAAACTTATCAAGACTAAGAAAAAGCAGCTGACGCTCGAAGCGCAACGGGAAGCCATTCTGGAAACGGTGCATCGCTATCGGAAGCTGTATACGGAGCCGTCTGCCAAAGACAACTGGAACCCAAAACACAGATACTCGTTACGCGGCGTTATCGTGTCGGCTGATCGATTTTACTTTTGTCGAAGAGAAGCACCTGCTCCGACAGAGATAGATGATGCGCCCGAGGTGGGTGCGCCCGAGGTGCAGCACGTTGAGGGCGGACTGGAGGACCATGACGCGCCAGCCGGAGCAGTTCAAGACAAGGGCAAAGAACAGGCAGGGGAAGAGCCCGGGTTTGCAGCTGCCGCTGTTGGACCCGGCCCAAACAGCTTGACAACAGTTGAAAAGGTTGACCAGTGGTGGGCGGTCTCGTATAACCCACAAAGCGCAAACCCAATCAACGTGGTGGTGAGTTTTTCTCTTCCAACCGCGTTCTCTGTCCCGTTTGCTTTTGCCCCCATGACTGACCCTTTTAGAAAACAACTGTTGACATTGCACGAGCGGCTGTCTTCCAGGAGTCCACAGTGTGCACGATCGTCTACGCCAGTGACGAGGCGTTGGACGAAGAGGAAGAGACACTGTCGGCCGCTCTCCGTACGTTTGTGCGCTTCGATAATCGTCTCTTCAAGCAGGAGCTGAGCGAAGAGAGCCCTCGCGGGGAAAAGAAACGCCAGCCTGCCGAGGAGGCCTCCCCGGTATCGCCGCTGAAGCGTCAGCAGCGCCAACGGTCGGCCAGCATGGACTCGATGGCCAGCAACCGGGCCTCGCTCGGCGGCGAAGACTCGGATCGTGATTTTGGCGGCACCCTGTTTGGCGATGGGGACTCTGTCGACCGCGAAATGGAGGATGTTCCCCTCCTCAACCGGATGAACAGCACCAACAGTATGAACAGCGACCGCTTCCCGCTCGACACGGAAGACGGCTCCTCTTTTTACCAGAGCCGGGTTCGGTATAACAGTCGAGAGATTCACGATTGGACCGCCAGACAGCCGTCTGCCGCCGACGAGCTGGATGCTCTCAACGCCGCAGGTAGCTTCAAGGGATATATGGGAGACGGGCACAGCAGGGCCCAGGCCGACGAAGTCCGACCGCAGCGCGAGGTTGACTTTTCGAGCTCATACGAGCAAGAAAGGGAATACTATACGGGCTTTTCAGAAGCAGAGCCACCCAACCACGCACTTGTGGATAAGGCCATTGGGCAGACCTTGCCGGACCTTTCAAAGGCGCCAAGCAAAGAGCGAGAGGTGTGGATGGCGGAAGAGGAGCAGTCGGGCCGGCCGAGCATACCTGAGAGTGTACCCCAGCCGGAAATGGTACAGCTGCCTGTCAACGGCGCTGCTACCACCGGCACGAACGCGAGCTCCAGCTACGGCACCCTTTAGGGCCAAAGGACTGGGCCAAGCAGCGGCCCCAGCACAAGCCTCGCCGCGAGGGCCCGCATGGACGACCCTCTCGGCCAGGACATGACTCTTGAAACCGGCTAGGACGTTCCGGCACCGAACAGGAGCATGCCGCCGCCGACACCCGCCGCTGACACCCGCCGCTGCCGCCCGCCGCTGCCACCCATATCTATGGAAAGAGAGAGCCAAGCAGGCTGGGCGATGAGGGCTTTCGTGGCTTCTATGGAAGCGGCGAGACGAGCTGGTGATTGCCTGGTGTGGGACGATGCGGACTGGGAGCTGGAGGCTCACAGGAGACACCTGGAACGGCAGCCGGAAGCGCCATACACAAATTTGATCCGGATATGTCAATGGAACAACGCCGATAAGAACGCTACGAAATCAATATACAAATTAAGCGCAGACAGAAAAACAACGGAGAATGCGGCTTTGCCAACAACAGCAGCAGATCTTTACACCGCCCACTGTGGCCAGCTATCAGGGCAGTCGGTGTCTGGTCCGTCTTGCATGCCAGCAGGCCATCAGCCGCTGCACTGCCTGGGCCGGTTTTGCACAGATGGCGAGGATTATCAGCGTCAAGCAAGCATGGATGGCGTTGCGTACTCGGAGCTGCCCTCGCGCTTGGTAGAATGGGCTCTCCTTTCTTGTCTGGGTTCTGCACGGGTCTTGTGTTTTTCTGTCTGCGTTTGTGCCCCCAACTAGGAGCTTTTTCTTAATTTTATTATATATGTCCTACTCGTTGGCTCGTTCCGTGTTGACTCAGGGAGCGGCTGTAGCAGTGCTTCACAGTTTGCCTGCGCCGGCGAGTCACTTGCTCTGCTCAACAATCTTTTGCACGACGGCAACGGTGCCGTCGGGCGAGCCGGCCTCGGCAGCCAGGACCTTGCCGGTCTTGTCGACGACAAAGACGCCGCGCACGGCGGTGCTGATGGGCGACTTGCGCAGGCCGATGGCGCCAATCAGGGTCTGCTCGGGGTCGCAGAGCAGCGGGTACGGCAGACTCTGGTTGGTCTTGAACTTGGTGTTGGCCTCGGGCGTGTCGTGCGAGAGGCCGTAGATGGCGAGGCCGCCGGCCGTCAGGGGGGCGTACTCGTCGCGGAAGAGGCAGGCCTGCTTGGTGCCTGGAGCAGGGCGGGGGTAAGTCAGAGGACGCTTCCGCGAGACAGCACAACACAACACAACACACACGTCAACCGCTGCAGGGACGGGACTCACAGCCAGGCGTCGACGCCTTGGGGTAGGTGAAGAGGACGACGCCGGCCTTGCTGGCCTCGACGAGCTCCTTGAGGGTGGTGGCGGTGCCGTCGTTGGTCTGGACGGTGCCGCCAAAGCCCTCGAGGTCGATGGTGGAGCCGACCTCGGGGAAGGGCGGCGCAGGGGCGGAGACGTCCTTGGGTTTCTTAGCAGGGGCCTTTTTCTTTTTCTCGGCAGTCTTCTCGGGCTTCTTGGGCTTCTCGGCGAGCTTCTTCTCGGCCGCCTTTTTCTCGGCAGGCTTCTCGGCCGGCTTCTCGACGGGCTTCTCGGCCTTGGGCTTTGCGGCCTTGGACTTTGCGGCCTTCTTGGCGGGCGCGGCCGGCGCCTCCGGCGCCTTGCGCTTGCGCAGCTCCATGGGCATGATGGCGAGAGGAGGGCGACAGAACGCGACAGGAGGCAGAGCAGCGAAACGATTCAGGGAAAACAGACAGGCGCACAAGGCAGGCGACGGCGCGACGGGGAAAAGAGAGGGCGAAGGAAGAGAATGCGCGGTGGGGAATGCGACAGTGCGACGACGCGACAACAAGGACGACAAGGAGACGGGAGAAGAGGCGCCTCGCTCGCGGAAAAAAATATTACTAAAAAAAAGGTGAACGGGCTGCCGTTTCACACAGATGCGCATGGGAATGGCTGGGGAAGGCTAGCCTGCGATGCCAGCAGTAGCTGCGACGATTACCGGCCTGGGCCTGGCCTAGCCAGGGCGTCAGGGAGCTCTGGCCACAAAAGCTGTGGCCAATCGCGGCCAGCTGCGCAAAAGAGGGGCGGCAGGGCAGGAAGGCGCGAGTGAGATTGGGAGCACAGGGCAGGCGCGAGCAAGCAAGGTCCTTTGTTTGCTGGAAGGCAGGGGCGATATCGCGGGAGGGAGAGAAGGAGCAACGGGGATGTCACTTACAGCCATTGTGGTGTGGGTGGTTAAGCGATTACGAGGCGATATCACGAGCGAGTCCTGCTTGGCTGTAGTCTGGCCAAATACAAAGCGTCCTGCCTGGGCACCTCGCCTTATATGCACCTTTTGGCCCGAGACCGGCAGCCTGGCATCGCCAACGAGAAAGCTGTGCGGCCTTTTTTCCAGGACGGCCGCCCCCGCCCTCTGGCGTGTCGCCATTCCATCATCCAGCGCTTGCCTTGCGAGCTCTTAGCGTGTTTCCCGGGCGGTAAGATCGCCTTTTGTCGGGGACTTGCGAGCCAATCAGGCGCTGCGCATTCAGCTTGTCATCGGGGCCCGTCTGCCAGCTGGCACAGACTGTCGCCCCGCTCTTTTGCTGCCGCTGCCACCTGGCACCGGCCTCGGAAGAACGGGGGTTGCGAAAATCAGCTCCACGCTCCATCAACACGGTCGTCTTGCTATTGCCCGACGACAACGACATCCACACCCGTACGCCCCCCCCCCTCCGGCATTCCGTCTTTGTCTGCGCAGCCGACGTTTTGAAATGGCTTCCAAGGCGGCCGCCCAGGCCGCTACCGCCGCGGGCCACGTCGTTTCCCTGAGCCAGGTACGTTTTGAGGACAAGACAAGACCCGGCGCCGATTGAACCCCCTTCTGACTCGTGTACAGAAGCAAACCCTCCAGAGCAAGGGCATCTGGGAAGCCTTCCGCCGCCTCGTGGTCCTTGACAAGAACCGCTCCAACGGCGTGCCCCTCAACCCCCACTACCGCTACCCTGCGCCCGGCGCCCAGGATCCTCTCCAGATCACCGACCCCGTCACGGTCCCGGCCGGCGACATTGCCGGCAACCCCTACTGGAAGCGCGACGCCCGCCGCAACTACCCGCGCCCCAGCACGATCAGCCAGGCCGATGCCGTCGCCCTGCTGAGCGTCGGCAGTGCCGTGGCGCCCAAGGCCGAGCTGATTGGCGAGGCCGGCAGCAAGGCCCTTGTGGCCGCCGCCGAGACAGGCAAGGAGGGCCTGGCCGCGTTTCTGGCCACGGCCAAGGCCACGGCGCCTGCTGCCGACTTCTTTGTCAACGGCCTGCCGCCGCTGCCGAGCGGCACGAGCCAGGCGAGCGGCGCCTGGGACGTGCACAAGTACGAGCTGGAAGAGGAGCAGACGTACCCAGACAAGTGAGTTGCCCGGGCGGCTCCGCGTTTACGCGTGCATGTGTGTATGCGTTGACCGTCCCTTGCTAACAAGACAGATACCCGTGCCGGACGTTCTCGTAAGGTCTAGTCGAAACAACAGAGCACAAGAGGAAGAGGAGCGTGTACATAGAGTTGCCCAGTTGCCTCGCAGCAGCAGAGCTGGTTCGTTGGAGAAGCAAGCTATTATTTCTGACCAGTGTCGAACCTATGACTGTCTGTCGACCGGATGAATGCCGCAAATGCAGTGTGTGAATGATGTGCCGGGTCCACCCAATGGCTTGTTCGTCCGAGCCCGCGCCCGTGCAGGAAAAGAAGAACCGAAACGCCGCCAACGCCGTGGGGATGCCGGCCCGTCCGCCAGGAAGCCGGATAGAAAGACGGAAAGACGTTAGTGGGACGGGGTAGACGTCGGAGTCGACGACGCCACCATCTCGCCCACTGTCTTTTCCAGCACGCGCGCCCTGGCCTGCGCCCGCTTCACCCGCTCGTCCACGTCGGCGACCGCCTCGTCCGTGTTGGCCGTGGGCAGCGTGCCCGGCTCGACGAGCGCATACAGCGTCTGCAGGCTCTTGAGGCCCTTTTTGCCGCCCGCCGGCTTGGCCGTGAGCAGGTTGGCCCACACGGCCGCCTTGCCCTGCAGACGCCCGGCCTCGATAAACTTGGTAAAGCCCGTCTCGAGCCCCAGCGTGCGGCCCTCCACGAGCCCGGCCCGCTCGCCGTCGGCGTGGCCCTGCCGGAAGCCCTCGCGATAGAAGCCGTCCTCGAGCGAGAAGAGGTCCTCAAACGGATCGTCGGCAGCAGGAGAATCGAGGGCCGCGTTAGAAGCCATTGTATAAAGTGAATGGGACGAAAATAAAAAACACGATTTAGAGGGAGAACAGAGCACAGCGTCTTGCTTGTCGGTACCACTTTTATCCATCGTTTGGGCCAATCAGAGGTGACTAGGTCGATGTCTGTTACTCTGAGAGGATTTGCATTTTTTTGGTTGAAATATAATTGATTTAGTGGAGCCTACAATTATGTCCTTTCACCCTTCGGCTCATTGCCTCTATCAAGGTTCCAGTCATCAACATCAGCGTCCTCGCCGCTATCGTAGATGTCTGTATATCCCAGCCAACTACCAGCAAAATCATCAGGGTCAAAGCTCCTGTCGAGGAAGGATACGCCGGCAGCGCCAGACATGGCTGCGACCCTCAACAAAAACCACTGCATCTCCAAAAGCTCAAATGATGGGAGCTCCTCGGGCTTGTCTGCGCGGATCGTGAAGATCTGGCCTGTTTTGAGCGGCAGGCCGCTTTGGCGATGGGCGACAGGTGCATTGCCCCAGCGCTTGTAGTCGGGGCCTCCTCCCCAGAGCTTTTGAAAGTCGTCAGTGCTCCAGTTTTCCCTCATCGCCGCGGGTTCGAGAGGCTTTGTTGAGGAACGTCTGAGCCAGTGCAGCTGCACCTTCAAGGTGCAAGGATCAAGGGTTCGTATAGGCCGCAAGGCCAGTCGGCTTAGTCCCCACCAATGATGGATTTGCTTTCCAAGGCAGATCAGATTTTGAGCCGACTCTGTCACCCCGGCTGCGAGATACAGATTTCTCCATGCTGCATATTTTTCTAGGCCGAAAAACATTGCAACTGTATCAACCCACCGTTTTCTGGGGTTGGACGCAGACGCAGAAAATGGGTAGATGTGAGCCGCATCGGGGCTATCGACACCCGTGAGAACACAACGGTTTCCGTCTCGGGCCTTGGCCCTTCTCACAGCACTGATGCTACGATTCGTCTTTTGGCTGTCGGCGGGACTCCCAGTAATGACTGGTAAGTCCGAGTCGTCCGGTGCTCCTGGGGGGCCCTCAGAACTCGACAAATTGCTCGACAGTACTTGCCTTCTCAAAGTTGACGGTGATGCAGGTGAAGTGTCTGCCCCCTCTGTCTTCTGTCTCTTTGCTGAACGTTCTTGGGGCGATGACGTGGGTGTCGGTGATTGAGACAGACCCGTTCCTGGCTTCTTTGTGAGAACTGTGAGGATGAAAATTAGTTGTGCTCAGTTCTAGGTGTTTCCTTCAGAAGGGCACATACATGCGGCAATGCCGAGGTGGGCAGTATCAAAACAATTGAAACGTTGAGATAACAAGGCCTCCTTCTCAGTAGGCACTGGGTGATTGAGGACTTGGTGTCTAACCTGCCTCAGTTCACTGATCGGACAGGCCATCAATAAGGCCAACATGGTCGAGTTGAGCACAAAGTTCTTTGGGAAGAATTCTAGGAGATCTTGTAGAAGGCCGACCCGTTCTTCCATATCAGAAACGTAGTCCCGAGGCTCCTCAAATTCAATGGGCAAGTCCAATGCCATGGTCTTCACGGCATCCGGCTGCTGCTCGCAAAGGGCCATACTAGCCATCGCGGCGTTTTTGTCCTTTCGGTAAAGACTTTTGGCCTTTTCGAGCAGCAATTGTTCTTCGTTAACGTCCATGGCGATGCGTGTTCGTAATAGGATGCAATAAATTGTGAAACGAAGCAAGAGAAGACGGTATTGAAAAAGGCGTTGATGATTTGACGAAAGAAGAAAACAAAGAAGGATCAAGAAAATTCGAGGCGAACGAAATGTAAGACGGTAAACAACCTTGTGTAGAGGAAGGAACGTTGTTATTTCTTAAAACGGAAAGAGCCACTTATATACCCAGCAACAGTGGCAAAGTGAGCGCACACGGGTAGTAGAACCAGGGTGCCGTACTGAGTAATCTTCCTCGTAGGTAACCCCTCCTTAACAGACCCCCCGCACAGATATTTTCGCCTTTGTACTGACTCTTTCTGTTTCTAGAGAAAACCGAAACGCTCCTTCCTAAAGTGTCAGCCGATGAAAAAGGAAGGCACTTTTACCTTTTCTCGCCGTCCGGGTTACCACTGAAAGTTTTAGCCTTGACCTCATCTGGCTTGAGCTCTCTGCCATCCTCCAACCGCTCTCGAAGCATCATGGCCGACGAAGACGTCATTCGCCCCGTCAAGGGTAAGAAGAACGTTCTGATCACGAGCGCTGTACGTTTCTCCCTATGCTGGTTCTTTCTCTTTCTTCTTCTCCTTGTTCCTCTCTTTGCTGACCTCTGGCCTTTCGTATAGCTTCCCTACGTCAACAACGTTCCCCATCTCGGTAACATCATCGGCTCCACGCTCTCGGCCGACTGCTTCTCGCGGTACAACAAGCAGCGCGGCAACCCGACGCTGTACATTTGCGGCACGGACGAGTACGGCACGGCCACCGAGACCAAGGCACTGGAGGAGGGCGTGACGCCGCGCGCGCTGTGCGACAAGTTCCACCGGCTGCACAAGCAGATCTACGACGACTTCCAGATCCAGTTCGACTACTTTGGCCGCACGAGCACCGACGTGCACACCAAGATCGTGCAGGAGATCTTTTTGCAGCTGTGGGAAAATAAGTGGCTTGAGGAGCGCGTGACGACGCAGCCGTACTGCGAGATCCACGGCGCCTTTCTGGCGGACCGCTTTGTCGAGGGCACCTGCCCACGCTGCGGCTACGACGATGCGCGCGGCGACCAGTGCGACTCGTGCGGCAACCTGCTCGACCCCTTTGAGCTGATCAACCCGCGGTGCAAGGTATGCAAGGTCAACCAGGCGCCGGTTCCGCGCGATACCAAGCACATCTTTCTGGCGCTCGACCGCCTGCAGCCGCAGATTAGCGAGTGGTTCGCCAAGGCCAGCGTCAAGGGCAAGTGGTCTCCCAACTCGATTGCCATTACCAAGGCGTGGCTGGACAAGGGCCTCGAGGGCCGCTCGATTACGCGCGACCTGAAATGGGGCGTGCCGGTGCCGCTGCCCGGCTACGAGGGCAAGGTGATTTACGTGTGGTTCGACGCTTGCATCGGCTACCCGTCCATTACGGCGTGCTACACGGAAAAGCACTGGCAGGAGTGGTGGAAGCAGCCCGACGAGGTCAAGCTGTACCAGTTCATGGGCAAAGACAACACGCCGTTCCACGCCGTCACGTTCCCGGCGTGCGAGCTCGGCACGGGCGACAGCTGGACCATGGTGCACAACATCTCGACGACCGAGTACCTCAACTACGAAAACACAAAGTTCAGCAAGTCGCGGTCCGTGGGCGTGTTTGGCGACCAGGCCAAGGACACGGGCATTCCGACGTCCGTGTTCCGGTACTACCTGCTCAGCTCGCGGCCCGAGACGAGCGACACGCAGTTTGAGTGGAGCTCGTTTGTGGTTGCAAACAACGCGATCCTGCTGGCCAACATTGGCAACCTTGTCAACCGCGTCGTCAAATTTGTCAATGCCAAGTTTGACGGTGTCGTGCCCGAGTACTCGGCCGACATCCAGGATGCGAGCGTTGATTTCGCGGCATGGGTCGGCGGCGTCCAGAAGCTGCTGGACGAGTACATTGGTGAAATGGACGCCGTCCACCTCCGCAACGGCCTCGACAAGGCCACGGCCATCTCCAGCCAGGGCAATGCGCTGCTGCAGTATCGCCTGGACAATGCGTCGCTCGAGAAGGAGCCTGTCCGCACCAAGACGGTGATTGGCTATGCGCTGTCGTTGTGCGCGCTGCTCGCGCCCATCCTGTCGCCGTTTATCCCGTCGACGTCGGAGTCGATTGCCCAGCAGCTGAACATTGACCTTCCCTTGATCCCAGACACGTTCGATCCGCTATTGATCAAGCCCGGCCACAAGATTGGCAAGGCCGTCTACTTGTTTTCGCGCATCGACGACAAGAAGGTGGCGGAGTGGAAGGACAAGTTTGGCGGCACGTCCGAGGCGCGCTTGGCCGAGGCCGAGGCGAAGAAGAAGAAGCAGGCCGAGAAGGACAAGAAAAAGGCCAAGAAGGCGGCCAAGGCAGCAGAAGCTGCTGCTGCTGCTACTGCTGCTGCTGCACCAGGCGAGACGAGCGCGTCGACTACCAAGGCCGATGCTGCCACGGTCGCCACGGGCGAGACCAGGGAGCTGCCGGTGCGGGAGAAGCCCGCGGAGAAGTAGGCACTGCAGTGCGAAGAAGAGAAGAAGAAGCGCGGCGTTGACATGCGTTGACAAGCGTTGGCAAGTGTAGAGCGGGAGATGTCTTTTTACATGGTTTGAAATGTATTTTGTTTTCAGGAGGCTTTTGGTGTCAAGGAAGGGAGGGCAGGGCATCTCTGGGATATATTACACTGCAGCGGGAAATGCAACGAATGCAAAACAAGACACGCCTTTTGACAGAGATGGGCGTGGAGAGTGACGGAGCATTCCCGAGGGCGTGACTGGCGGCTTATTTTCTGATGCACAAGGGACATGCAAACGAACCACGGGCCACGTCCCGGCAGCGGCAGAGGCAGGCGCCTCGCTCCTTGCGTCTGTTGGAGCTCGCCGCCCCTCCTCTACAGAGCCCGCAGAAGGGGAAACCGCGGGTCTCCGGGGCTTCTTACGGGCGATGCAGCGTCGATAATAAGCCTGGGCAGGCTGCCGCTGGGATTCGGTTAATACAAGGTGCAGGCACAAGGAGAGGCATGAACACCAACGAAAAAGAAACGAGGAGCGCACGCGTCAGGCATGGCCTCTCGCTGCAGAAGGGCCTGCGTCCGCCGTTGCGTGGCCATCCTGGCTCCCCCTCATTTCGTCTTGGGCGCGGGCGGGCGGCGTATGATCAGTTCGAGTACGGAAAAAGGGGGGGGAGAGAGAAACAGATGAACGTAGAGGATGAGTGTAATTCGGAGCAGAGAGACGCGAGCCGAGAAAGCGGGGAAGGCAGGGCAGGTGCCAATGGAGGCTGTCCCGTCGTTCCTTCCTTATTTCCTGACAGGGCAGTCCTGCTCCGTCGCCTGTTGGAACGGCCGCAGCTGGCGACTTTTGTCTTGTTATTCCTGTTCATGTTGTGTAGTGCTTCTCCCCTTCAAGTATTTTCATTCCTCCTCCCTTGTCTGCAGTTTGTCGTCTGTGTCACGCTGCCAGAACCCGTTTTTCTGGCCCGCGCGGAGAGGGGAAAGCGCCCCCGTGCGCGGTGGATCCTTGCGTTCTCGTCCGTGGTGGTGCTTGCCGTTTTAGTGCTTCAATCAATGTGAGAACGGCAAGAACGACCAGGCCCTTTGGCCCCGAGCCTTCTCCCCCTTCTCCTCTCTCTCCTTTCTGACTCTTGCATCGCGGTTTTGGAGGCATCTCGTCGGTTTCGCGTCTTCTTTTTCGTCTGCCCAGTCGCACCTGGTACGGCCGCTCTAGCGCCGGTCTCCGCTTTTCACCAATACACTCGCCTGGGCCGGCTCAGGGCAAGGCTGAGGCCGAGGAACCGCACAGACCGAAGGTTGCCGCCACGGACTAGACTCGGTCCCAACTTACACGCACTTTGGCCTTCACCAGCTTTCCGTATTGTGTGTTTTTTTTTTCTCTTTCTCTTTTTTCTTTCATTTCTGACGTCTCTCACAGGCCTCGGCTCACCCCGACGCCGTTCCAACGACCAGCTCTAGCCTGTTGCGTCTACGTCTCGGCGCAGATCTGTGACTCTTTTTCTTCTTTTTTTTCTTTTTTTTTTCGGCGGGGATTCCAAGAGCTCCGTCTGCCTTTTGCCTTTTTCATTTTGCGTTGAGCTTCCTGTTTCTCTCGCAGCATATAAGGAGAGCCTCTGTTTGCGCAGCGCACCAGCCGCAACTCTCTGCCCCCCCATGGCTGCTTCGTGGTCTCTGCTCGTCCGGCCGGCTGTGGCCCACTCGGCCATCCCGCTGCCGTCCTCCGTCGAGCTGTCCCGGCGTTACGCCCGGCGGGTGGTGTGTGGTGAGTATTTTTCCTCCGCAATAAAGAAGAACAAAGCTCTCTTTGCACTGCTCTCTCAGGCTCTGCCGTTGCAGGTTCGTGGCTGACCCGTCCAGACAACGCGTCCTCCCGCAAATGGCACTCGGCCGGCCGTCCCCGGCGCCCGGCGCTGGCCACGCCAGCCTTGCCGGCGCCGGCCGTTTTGCCTTGCCGCGCGTCCAGATCGCTGCAGCTTGTCCGCCCGGCCTCGCCCAAGCTTCGCGCACCCCCCGCTGCCTTCTCCACAAAGGTCGTCCCGCCGACCACGCCGTTTGCCAAGCTCACCGTCGGCGCGCCCCGTGAAATCTTCCCCAACGAGCGCCGTGTGGCCCTCACGCCCCAGAATGCTGCTCTGCTGCTCAAAAAGGGCTACGGCCGCGTCCTGGTCGAGCGCGGTGCCGGTGCCGAGGCCGGTTTTCTCGACTCTGCCTACGAGCAGGCCGGCGCCACCGTTGTCGACAGCGCTGCGGCCGTGTGGAGGGACGCCGACATTGTGCTCAAGGTCCGCGGGCCCACGCTCGCCGAGGCCGCCAACGCCCGCGCCGGCCAGACCCTCATCTCGTTTATCCAGCCCGTCCAGAACAAGGAGCTCGTCAATCTGCTTGCCGCCCGCAAGGCCACCAGTTTCGCCATGGACATGATCCCGCGCATTTCCCGCGCCCAGGTCTTTGACGCTCTCAGTTCCATGGCCAATATTGCCGGCTACAAGGCCGTACTCGAGGCCTCCAACCATTTCGGCCGCTTCCTGACGGGCCAGACCACGGCTGCCGGCAAGATCCCGCCCAGCAAGGTTCTCGTCATTGGCGCCGGCGTCGCCGGTCTCAGTGCCATTGTCACGGCGCGCCGCATGGGCGCCATTGTGCGCGGCTTTGACACGCGGCCTGCCACGCGCGAGCAGGTCCAGTCGCTGGGTGCCGAGTTTATCGAGGTCGAGGGCGTCGAGGAGGACGGCTCCGGTGCCGGCGGCTACGCCAAGGAGATGTCCAAGGCCTTCCACGACGCCGAGATGAAGCTCTTTTCCGAGCAGGCAAAGGACGTGGACATTATCATCACGACAGCCCTGATCCCCGGCAAGCCTGCGCCCAAGCTGCTGCCCACGTACATTGTCGATCAGATGAAGCCCGGCTCCGTCATTGTCGATCTGGCTGCCGAGGCCGGCGGCAACTGCGAGCAGACCGTACCCGGCCAGCTGGCCACGTACAAGGGCGTCACCATTATCGGCTACACCGACATGCCCTCGCGCCTGCCCACCCAGTCGTCCACGCTCTACTCCAACAACGTCACCAAGTTCCTGCTGTCCATGGCGCCCGTCGACAAGGAGTACGGCATTGACTTTGAGGACGAGGTCGTCCGCGGCGCCATTGTCACCCTGAACGGCGAGATCGTCCCCACGGCGCCCCGTCCGGCCCCGCCACCGCCGCCGCCCAAGCCCAAGGAGGTGGTCGTCGAAGAGACCAAGGCGCTCACGCCCCTGCAAAAGGTCTCGCGCGAGGTCGCTCTCGTGACGGGCGGCATGACCGGCGCACTGGCTCTCGGCAAGCTGACCGGCCCTCTGTTCATGAGCAACGCTTTCACGTTTGGTCTCGCGTCTCTCATCGGATACCGCATCGTCTGGGGCGTCCAGCCCGCGCTGCACTCGCCCCTCATGAGCGTCACCAATGCCATCTCCGGCATGGTCGGTGTCGGCGGTTTCTTCATCCTCGGCGGCGGCTACCTGCCCCAGACCATCCCGCAGCTGTTTGGTGCCGCGTCCGTTCTGCTTGCCTTTGTCAACATCTCGGGTGGCTTCGTCATCACCAAGCGCATGCTCGACATGTTCAAGCGCCCCACCGACCCGCCCGAGTACCCTTGGCTGTACGGCATCCCCGCTGCACTGTTCACCGGCGGCTTTGTTGCCGCCGCGTCAACGGGCGCCGCCGGCCTGGTGCAGGCTGGCTACCTCGTCAGCTCGCTGCTCTGCATTGGCTCCATCTCGAGTCTCGCGTCCCAGACGACGGCCCGCATGGGCAACATTCTGGGCATCCTCGGCGTCGGCTCCGGCGTCATTGCCTCGCTGCTGGCTGTCGGCTTCTCGCCCGAGGTGCTGACGCAGTTTGCCGGCCTCGCTGCTGCCGGAAGCATCCTCGGCATGCTCATTGGCCGCCGCATCACGCCCACGGACCTGCCCCAGACAGTGGCCGCTCTGCACTCGGTCGTCGGCCTGGCCGCTGTCCTGACGAGCATTGGCAGCGTCATGGCCGACGTCAGCCACGCCAGCACGCTGCACCTCGTGACGGCGTACTTGGGCGTGCTGATTGGCGGCGTCACGTTTACGGGCTCCCTCGTTGCGTTTATGAAGCTGTCCGGCCGCGCGTCGTCGCGCCCGCTCATGCTGCCTGGCCGCCATCTGATCAATTCCGGTCTGCTGGCGGGCAACGTCGCGACCATGGGCGCCTTTCTGACCATGGCGCCCGGCTCGCCGGCCATTGCAGCGGGCGCCCTCGCAGCCAACACGGCCCTGTCCTTTCTCAAAGGCTACACGACGACAGCGGCCATTGGCGGCGCGGACATGCCCGTCGTCATTACCGTTCTCAACGCCTACAGCGGGTTCGCGCTGGTGGCTGAGGGCTTCATGCTCGACAACCCCCTGCTGACCACCGTGGGCGCGCTGATCGGCGTGTCCGGCTCCATCCTGTCGTACATTATGTGCGTGGCGATGAACCGGTCCTTGACAAACGTCTTGTTTGGCGGCATCGGCACGGTGGCGCCGGCCGCCGACGGCGAGCAGAAGAAGATTGAGGGCACGGTGACGCAGACCAACGTCGAAGAGACGGCCGAGTCCCTGGTCAATGCCGAGTCGGTCATTATCGTGGTGGGCTACGGCATGGCCGTGGCCAAGGCGCAGTACGCCATTGCCGAGATCACGCAGATGCTGCGTGCCAAGGGCGTGCAGGTGCGCTTTGCCATCCACCCCGTCGCCGGCCGCATGCCGGGCCAGTGCAACGTGCTGCTGGCCGAGGCCTCGGTGCCGTACGACATTGTCCTGGAAATGGACGAGATCAACGACGACTTTGGCGACACGGACCTGACGCTCGTCATTGGCGCCAACGACACGGTCAACCCCATTGCCCTCGAGCCGGGCAGCCCCATTGCCGGCATGCCGGTGCTGCACGCGTGGAAGAGCAAGCAGGTGATTGTCATGAAGCGTGGCCTGGCGAGCGGCTACGCAGACGTGCCCAACCCCATGTTCTACATGCCAAACACGCGGATGCTCTTTGGCGACGCCAAAGTGACGTGTGATGGTGAGTCTTTTTTTTTTAAACCCCTTCGACAACCCCCAAAATAACCTGCTAACGTACGTCAGCCATCAAATCTGCCATTGAGGCCAGGTAGGCGCTCTTTTCGTTTTCCTCATTTCGCAGAGTAAGCCAGCCGAGGGCTGTTTGAGCCCGGCCTGCACAGTCTCGTCACCAAGACACTAGAGTTTAAATCTAGAGTTGCTGCAAGTTGTGCCGTGTTTGGATTTTTTTCTTTTTTTTTACATTTTGTTGTATTTTGTGTATCTCGCGTGATTTTCGATATCTTGCTCTGCCGTTTGGTGCTGCATCTCGCCGACAATTGATTGCCGCCTTTGATTCGCTCCGGCTCAGTGTTGCTGTCTCTACCTCGGCATCCCGTAGCACGCGTGATGGCGGTTCGGCCGCCTGCGATGCGTCAAAAGCAATGTTTCAAGTTTCTATTCAGTTTCTCTCTGGCCGATGATATATACAGTCTTCTCACCTCACGCCAATCCCTCTCTTCCTCCACGCGAGTCGCCTCGGCCACTGCCTCCGCAGCCGGGTCTACTGCCGCGGCGCCGCCACCGGCTGCCAGGCATTGATCTTGGGCTTGGTTGTCGAGTATGTCTTGAACGCTCCGCGCGTGCCCGTGTAGTTGGGGCGGTGCTCGGGGACGGCCCAGGAGCGGGCGGCGGCCGTGGCCATCAGGGGGTCGCTCGAGGGCGGGGTGTCGACGCTGTAGGCGAGCCAGGCGTGCCACAGGGGCTCGACCTGGGAGCTGCGCGTGGCGCGGGTTAGCAAGACGAGAAAAGAAAAAGACCGCGGCCTTGCGCCCCGAAACGTACGCATCAAAGTCTTTGCTCTTGTAGTCGACCCAGCGCGTGCGCAGGGGCAGTTCCTCGGCCATGTTCTCAAAGTACTTGTTGCCGTACTTGTCGACGCCAATCAGGGCGCCGGCCTTGGTGTCGCCAATGTACTAAAGAGGTCAGCTGCAGTCCGTGATCCCGCTGCAAAGGGTGTCGTCAACGGCCCGGCCGGGCCGGGACGGGACTGCTCGGGCGTCGCAGGAAGGGGCTGCGGTCGACGGCGGTCCTGCAGCCGCGGGGCTGTCACGTACGTTCAATTGGTGCCAGTATTCCTGGAGAGAGAGAGGAGAAGAGAGTCAGCGTTAGCTTCGGTGCATCGCAAAGGTCGTCAGTGTGTCGACTCACCTTGATACCGATACGGCGCAGGTAGCCGAGTGTCCGCGTGATCGTCGACATTGTATGTGTGCGGGCGGCTGCTTGTGGAAGAGTGGCGGGGAGAGGGTGTCGCTGTGTCTGTGTCGCCGTGGACGTGGACGTGGACGTGGATGAGGTCAATTCGGTCCGTGGTTTGCTCTTTCCCGCTTTTGCGGTTTGGCGATGGCAGCGGGTCGCCGGTTCTTGCCCCATTGTCCCGAGTGCGTCTTTGGCCAATCAGAGGGCTTGGTTTGCTCACCACCACAGCGAGAGCTAGTGCATCGACGACCGACCAAAATCCACAAAAGCACTCCAAAATAAACATCGATTCGGAGAGGGGGAAAAAACAGGCCGTTTAGCCGTTCTGTTCTTTCTCGCAGTCCCGTGAGAATGCTTGTCCGTGGCGCCGCACGGGGCCCGGCGCAAGCTCGTCCCCGGCCACGGGCACCGCTGCAACAGATGGCCAAAAGACAAAGCCGTCCATCGCAGCCTCTGCCTCTTCAGCCCCGGCCAAGCGAGCGCTGCGACAGTTCTGGGCGGCTGCAATGGCTGGCGCGGTGGCCTCCGTCTTCTGTGGCGCTCCGCCGGTCCTGCTGCCGCCGTATGTCCATGGCGTCGTCGTCGTCGGCCTCCGCCGAAGCACCCCGCCGGCCGTTGATGGTGGCCTCGGCGGCGGCCGGCGGAACAGCCGCAACAGCTGCGACAGCCGCTCTCTTGCTGTCGCCCATGGTGACGGAGCTGGACCGCATTGCGCCGCGCGTCGACATCCACGGCTCGCAGGTGCGCGTGCTGGAGACGCCGGCCGAGTTCTACGAGACGCTCAAGGCGATGATCCGCTCGGCGAAGCGGCGCATCTTTCTGTCGACGCTGTACATTGGTACCAAGGAGACGGAGCTTGTGCAGGTGCTGCAAGAGGCGCTGCGGGCGAGCCCGGGGCTTACCGTGCACATCTTGACGGACGCGCTCCGCGGGACGCGCGAGAGCCCGGCCCGGCCGTCGTCGGCGACGCTGCTGGCGCCGCTGGTGGCCGAGTTTGGGCCGGACCGCGTGGACGTCCGAATGTACCACACGCCGAACCTGACGGGGCTGCGCAAAAAGTACGTGCCCAAGCGCATCAACGAGGGCTGGGGCCTGCAGCACATGAAGCTGTACGGCGTGGACGACACGATCCTGCTGTCGGGCGCCAACCTGTCCAGCGACTACTTTACGAACCGGCAGGACCGGTACCACGTGTTCGCCTCGGCGGAGCTGACCGACGCCTACTGGCAGCTGCAAAAGGGCGTGGCCTCGCTGAGCTTCCAGATCACGCCCAGCACGAACCAGGCGGGCTTCCGCATGGACTGGCCCGCGGCAAATGCGGCGCCGTCGCCGCTGGAGGCGCCCAGGGCGTTTGTCGCGCAGGCCACGCGCGTCCTGGGCGAGCTGGTCACGGGCAGCGCCAAGAGCCGCACGGCGAGCCCGCTGCTGCGCGACGACGCGGGAGACGGCCGGCCAGACACGTCTGTGTACGTCCTGGCGCAGATGACACAGCTGCTGCAGCCCGACAGCTCGACGGAGCGGCCGGCCTTGACGCACGTGCTGCAGGCGCTGGCCGCGCCGCAGTACGCCGGCGCGGCCTCGTGGACGTTTACGGCGGGCTACTTCAACCCGGCGCCCTCGCTGACCAAGCTGCTGCTGGCCGCGGCGCCCGCCCGAGACAACATCGTCATCACGGCCGCGCCCCAAGCCAACGGCTTCTACGGGTCGAGCGGCGTGTCGTCCATGCTGCCCGACGCCTACACGTTTCTGGCGCACCGGTTCCTGCGCGCCGTCGAGGCCAGCCGCCGCGGCGACGCCATCACGCTCAAGGAGTGGCGGCGCGGCACCGTGGGCGAGCCCGGCGGCTGGACGTACCACGCCAAGGGCCTGTGGGTGACGCTACCAGGGGCCGCGTCCCTGACGGTCGTGGGCAGCAGCAACTACACCAAGCGCAGCTACTCGCTCGACCTCGAGGCCAACGCCCTCGTCGTCACGCGCAACAGGGCGCTGCAGCAGCGCCTCATCGACGAGCAGGCCTGGCTGCAGACGCATGCGCGCGCCGTCACGCGCGACGACTTTGCGCGGCCCGAGCGCCGCGTGCGGCTGCATGTGCGTCTGGCCATGTGGATTGTCCAGCTCGTGGGCGGCCAGCTGTGAGCTATGAGCTGTGAGCTGTGAGCTGTGAGCTGTGAGCTGTGAGCATCGAGCTTCCCTGCCGTTGCGGGCAGTCGCTGAGGCGGCACGGCACCAGCAATCCGCAGCCACCTCACGGTTCAGAGTATTCGGGCCATCGGGAGCTGCCTGGCGGACGAACCGGGGCCAGCTCAGGCACTCCCCGCAGCACGGAACACGGATGGAGTCCACGGCACTCCTCGTCCTCGGGTTTGGACCAGGCACTGTCGACGTCTCTGCTGTCTTTTCCGCCAGACATATATCGCCACAGAAGAAAGCCCTCCGTGCCCTCGCCTGCTCGCCTCCCAGGCAGCTGCTGCCATCTACTATGCCGGCGTGGGCGTCTGGAGCGCGTGTGCCCTCCCGAGACCGGCCTCGGCGCCACGTTTGACGAGGCGCGCCCGGTACGCCCCAAGAGGCCACCGACCACACCGTGCACTGCGGCAGACCGTCGCAGCAGTGGGCTGCCGTGGCGCTCCAGAAACAACCCGCGCGTCTTCTTTTGGCTATCTATATATAGCGGGGGCACGTCTCTCGATCACAGGCATCAAAAGACTAGAATAAAAAAGATAAAAGAATTCCCGGTCAACAATCATACACGCCTTGGGATCCTCTGCACGAGCTGGTTTCCTCTGACGTCCCATCGGTCCCACTCTCCTGCCGCGCTAGCCCGGAAGGCCCAGCTTCCGGCTCACAAGACGGAGGTGTAATGGGATTGGTCCAGAGGACGACGGCCGTCTGTCTGTCTTAGTTTCCAGCGGCTCTTTGTTTCTTGTTTCGTTTCCTCGTTGGGCTGCTGGAGCCCTGCCTGGACCGCCGCGCAGTCACGTCGAAACGAAACAAGTCTTTTTGGCATCCTGTCCTCCAGTCACTTGCGTCTGTTATTCTGTGTCTAGATCCTCCATTCACATACATCGCATCCTCTTTGATCTGCCAAAGAGTTGTCAACTTCCTTTGCTCTCTCCCTCCCCTCGCTCCTTCCTTCTTTTCAGTAAACCCTGCATGACGTGCTGAAAAGGGAAAGAGGGACAGACGGCCGCTCCTGCCGTCCGCTGTCCGCTACGCTGCGTAGAGACATTGATCCCCATGCGCCGTGCCCTTCCGTCGCTGTGTCGCTCCTTCCGCCTCCACGCCCACCTGCGACGAGCTCTTTCCTTGCTTTCGACGTCTGCATCGGGTGTTGCCGTCTCTTTCCTCGGTCTTTCCCGTCGCTGCCTTCTTGCCACCCCGGTCCTCTCGACACCGCCCATCCACGCGAGCGACAATGTCTCCAAGGCTGCCGCCTCTGCCGCTTCCCAGCGCAGCCAGGCCAGACGCTCCGCCGCCTTCGCGGCACGCCAGTCCATCTCCTCACGGCGCGCTCCCACAGCCGTCTTCCCTCGCCTCTCTGCCCGTCCTCGTCGCGGCCCTCGTGGCTGTTGCCGTGGCGGTCTCCGCGGTCTCTTCCTCTCCGCCCTCCTCCGCGACCTGCACGCCGCACGCCCAAGCAAACCCCATCGCCCAGGCCTATCCCGCGAACGCCACCGGCCTCCTCAACGTCACCCTGGCCGTCGTGCCCATCCCGCTGGCGACTGCCCGCGCGCTGGTCCCCGCGCAGTGGCCCATCCTCGTGCACGTCTACGAGGCTCTCTTCAAGGCGCTGGACGTGCGCTTTCCGGCCGCCCACTACCCGCTGCTCGTGCAGGCCGGCCTCGACTACGACATCCAGCTGGCCGCTCGCAACCTGTCCATTGCCAACTTCCAGCGCGCCGGCTACGAGCTCCCGTTTGTCGACCGGCTCGGCGACAACTACACGTCCTTTCGCTGGGTCCCGCACCAGATCATCACCGCGGGCCACGCCGAGGCCGTCGAGGGGTCCCGGGCCTACGGCACCGCCGTGTCGCCCTGCGACGCCTTTGTGCCCCCGTGCGATGCCTACCAGGGCGTGGCCGGAGCACGCGGCCGCACGCTGTTCCAGGCCAGCAGCGGCGCCGCGTCCATGGCGCTGTCGTTTTCCGCGTGTGCCGCGGGCGGCGACAGCAGCGACAACGGCCGCTGCCTTCCGCTCGGCCTCTTCCGCAACATGACGAACCAGCCGAGCTTTGCCAACGGCACGGCCTGCGACAACCAGATCCGGCTGTTTGACACGGCGCACTTTTTCGGCGTCCGGGACGCCGCTCTCCGGCCACGCCCCGTGCACGGCGCCGTGCAGTCGACCAACATGGCGCCGCTGCCGGGCTCGCACAGCTTTGCCGCCGGCGTCTTTGGCTGGCAGCTGGCGACGCCCTTTATCGAGAACAACTACCTCGACTGCCACAGTCTCCAGGGGTACAGCGGCGTGGACCTGCCGGGGTACTAACGTGCCGTTTCTTGTCCGTCCGTCTGTCTGTCGACAGAGCCAGGGTGCATGGGATGCCCGGATACATATTTGCAGGATGCCACGCCCGTCTTTTGAAAAGCAAGCATTCTTCTTCAGTCACGGTAAATCAAACAGTTCATGACCTTTCCAACAATGCCGTTTGCCGATATGTCAACCAAAACAAGCACAAGCATTACCCAGCACCCCGTCCTATCCGGCCCTCCCTCAAATCCTTGTAATCTCCACGCGCGCCCGCTCAAACACCTTGTGGCCCACCATGGCTGTCTCGTCGTGGCCCGGCTCCGGCGGCGCCGGCGGATACAGCGTCATCCGCGCATACGTCCCGGCACCGCGCCGCCGGGAGAGGTACCCCGGGTTGATCATCAGCACGCTCTCCACCACCTTGGCAAACGGCGGCAGCGCGCTCGGCACCAGCACCACGTCGGGGCGCACATTAACCATCTCGCCCAGCTTGAGGTACGACGTGTCCAGCATCGGGCCCGTCGCCACGCCCTCCTCGGTGCCCGTCCGCGGCAGCTTGGTGCGGTCCATGGGCGGGAACAGCGGGAAGTAGTGCCGCTGCTCCAGCAGGTAGCGGCACGCGCGCGACATGGCGTTGGCGTCTGCCGGCCGGCCGCCCGTCAGCTCTTCGTGCCGCAGCTCGTACAGAATGTCCTGCGTCGACATGCCCAGCACCATCTCGTTGATCGACAGCGTCATGGGGTTGCCGACGATGCGCGCCGCCTTGGGCAGGCCGAGCTCGCGCCGCGGGAACGTGTCCTGGGGCCACGACACGTGCTTGTCGAGCACGTCGCGGACAGACGGCTGCAGGAGGATCGTCACCGACGGGTTGGCAGACGCGAGCCGCTGGATCGCGGGCGCCACGAGGTACCGGAACACCGTGGTCATGGTCGCCGTGTCGGGCTCCACGACGGCGTCGTCGGGGAGGTCAAAGTCCCCCGTGGCAATCAGGGGGTGGTCTGCGTCCAAAAAGGGCCCGCCCAAGACCACCGCGTCCACCGCCGTGTCGCTGGCTCTGCTGATGAGCGCGTGCAGCGGCTCAAAGTCGAGGTTGTCGTCGGCCGTGTACGGCCCCGACGCAAACAGGATGCTGAGCGGCGCAATCTCCGTGTCGTTGTCGCTGTCGACGTCCATGACGTCCTCGCCACGGAGCCGCGCCCGGTGTGCCGCCAGCGCCGCGTGGGTCGACGCCGCGTTGGGCAGCAGCGGCATCTCCAGGATCTGGCTGACGGTAAACGCCGTGCCCGACGCGTTGGTGCCGCGCAGCGCCACAATCTGGCCGGGGAAGAACTGGAACGTGCCGGCAGCCTTGAGCCGCGAGAGATCCAGCAGCACGCGCAGGCCGCCGCCCATGCGCCGCGACGTCTCGAGCACCACCGACGCTGCGTTGAGCTTGCCGGCGCCCTCGGGCGCGTCGGACGCAATGCGGCCCACGGCCACAATCTCAGACGTGCTCTGGCTGGCCGCGCTGCCAAACGCCTCGTAGTCGATCTTGTGGTGGTCCATGACGAGCGTGGTGAACTCGTCGATCCGGTCGTCCAGGATCTCGGACGCCTCTGACAGCTTCATGGCCAGCGGCTTGTACGCCAGCTTCTTCTGGTCCGACGCGGCCGTCAGCTTGATGCGCGCCGCGGCGTACGGCACAACCGGCGGCGCCGCCGCCGGCAGGTGCTGGTTCAGCACCTCCACGACCTCGCCGGCGTTGGCGCGGTCGGCAAACGGCGACGCAGAGGCGAGCGCAGCCAGGTCGTCCAGCCGGGGCCCAGAGGGCGTCCCCTTCTTGGCAGACGCTGACGCTGCCGCCTTGCTGCCCGGCTTGGCGGCGCCCGGCGCCGGGCTCGGCGTCGTCGTCACGCCCAGGAGCCCAAACACGTCGCCGCCGCCGCCCCGGCGCGGCGTCGCCGCCATGCGCTCCGTCTTGAACTTCTTGGCCTGCGCGCCGCCGCCCCCCAGCATCGGCGTGTCCTGCTGCTGCTGCGTCCTCCGCTCCAGAGCGTCCTGCAGGTCCTGTTTGAACGCGCGCAGCCGCTCCATGGTCAGGGCCGCCTGGTCCAGCGGCAGGTCCATCTTGATGCAGTACGCCTCCCACTTGTAAAACAGCTCCTGGACCGGCAGCCCGTGCATGTTCATAATCGACTGCAGCTGCACAACAATGTCGGGCTCGAGGGGCCGGCCATCGCCGCCGCCGAAGCGCTCGTTGAGCCGGGCGGTGTCGGCCATTGCGCGTGCGTGAGCGAGGCGCACAGCCGGTGAAGCAAATGCGGCGAATCGGCTTTGCAGACAATTCTTGTCGTCAACGAGTTTCGCCGTCGTCGTCGGTCGTGATCGTCGTCGTTGTGTATACAACAAGGAGTGTGGGACGTTGGAGGTCGTCCAGTCAACTTGGCAAGACGCGTCGAGACGCGTAAAGTGGAAAGAACAGTGTTTATTGGCGGCAGAACGAGTTTGCACTGTGTGTTCCCACAGTGTACAAGTGACTTTGTATATTGGCGGAGCACATCGCAGCATCTTCCTTCAACAGAAAGTGTCATCTGCACCCTGCAATCTTTGAGGAAAATCACGGTTGTCTATATTCAAGTCATATCTAGCACGTGCCTGCTGCCCCGTCGCCAAGGCCTCTGCGAAAATGCAAAAGAAAACAGCAATGAAAAAAACCAAGAATAAGCCGCTGAAAATGCGACGACGCCAAACGTGTCAGATGTCAGAATCAGAATAAAACCAAAAAAGACGCCCGTAAACGCCTGCGCCCGGTCCGGCCTGGCCCGTGTCCAGGCATTGTAGCCAAAGCCCATGCCAAAGCCCTCCATGTCGTCCGTGTCCGCCAAAGTGTCCAGTGTGTATCATGTGCCGATGCCTTTTGTGAGAATGAAAACGAAGAAGCGAGTCCGCGCCCGCTGCGCCCGCTGTGCCTACAGCTGCACCAAGCCGCTCAGGATCTTGACCTCCTCGCCGGGCTTGAACGCCGGCAGGCCAATGTAGGGGCACGTCGAGCAGCGGAAGGCGTCGCCGAGCGAGCAGCTGTTGCACGAGCCTGTCTTGCCCTGGACGGTAAAGTCGAGCTCGTTGAGGTCGCTGCTGTTGAGCTTGAACACGTTCGTCTGCATGCTCGCGTCGGCCTTGCTGCGGCGGTCGCGGTCTTCTTCCTCGAGGCGCTCGGCGAGACCGCACGTGCAGTCCTTGCACGGCTTGCGGCGCTTCTGGCCGTCGACGTTGCATGCAGGGGCTGGACAGTCAGTTAGCGCGGGCCGTTTAGGCTGGGGGGACCGCAAGAGCGGGAATACGTACGCTGCTGGGGAGGCCGGCGGCGCTCTTCGGCAGTGAGGAGCGAGTCTTCGTCGACCAGCTCGTCGCCGTCGCTGTACTCGCCGAGGTCAAGGACGACGGCCGAGCGCTTCTGGCCGTTGACCGCGGCGGCCGGTTTCGGCGCGGCCTTCTTCTTCAGCCGCAGCGGCACGACCACCTCCTCCTCCTCGGCCTTTTCAAACACGCCGTCCTTCTCGACGAGGCCGGCCAGGATGGCTTCGCGCGCGCCCACCCCCTCGAGCCGCGCGCCGTCCTGGAACTGCAGGCGCGCGCCGTTCTTCATGGCCGGCACGAGCGCGGCAAACACCTGCCGCGCGCTCAGCAGGCCAGCCGCCTCGGCGCGCTGTGCGCCGTCGGCGTCGGTGAGCACGAGGACGGTGTCGTAGTGGTTGGCCGCCAGGGGGACAAACCCGGCGGCGAGGCGGTCGAGCATCTGGAGGTCCGAGGCAGCGCGGTCGTAGGTGTCGGGACCTGGCCCAAAGAGGGCGTGCAGCTTCTCTTCATGGGCAGCAATGGACGGCGGTGCGAGGATGAGCGTGCGCGTCGTCGTCGTCGTCGTCGTCTTGGCGGCCGTGGTTGGCGTTGCCGTCGTGGACGCTGTCGCCGTCTTGACGGGGCCGGACTTGAAGCGGCTGAAGTCGACGGTGTCGTCGCCCGCGTCGATCGACACAAACGGAAAAGCAGGCATCGTGGCGTCGAGCGGTGTCTCGCGGAGATGGAAGGGCTGCACCCGAGTGTTGGGGGAAGAAAGGGAGAAGAAAAGAGAGAGGACGCAACGACAGGAAAAGTGTCGAGAGTTGGGGACAAAGGTGGCGTAGTAGAATGGGAAGGAACCAACAGACCGATCGGAGGCTATATTAATACCCTCCTTCCCCTATGCCGCTCTACTTGTACTGCAAGGAAGGAGCAGTGGACCGCTGGAGGGGGGCCAGTCAATACAAGTCGAATTGCGTGTCAGACGGAGACGGGAAGGGGTCCAGAAGAAGGCCGGGGTGAAATGGCAAAAAAAAAATCGGCCTCTGGGGGGCACTTGATTTGTGAGCAGTCAAGAAGAAAACGACTGCAAAAAAATTAAAACCCGCCGTCAGACAAAAGCCGCTGCTTCGTACTGGCTAGCGGGGAAGGCGCTAGCAACGCAAAACAGCGAAAGGAAAGAAGGGCGCTGGTCGAGGCCGCTGGAGGAAGGCGCCGTCCGAGAGGCGACTTTTGAGCGGGGAGAGGTGTCGTGTGCTTGGTAAGATGTCCGAACTCGGGGAGGGGCATGCGGACGAAAATGATGTAATCACTCGTGCCTGAGAATGGGTCTAACAATCAAGGCGTTGTCTAACACATGCTGTCACGTGAATTTTCAGCAGAGAATGTAATGAAGTCAAGCCCTTACAAACTTTAACATGTCAACGAGTTTTTTTCTCACTTTCTCACCGGTATTGTGCAAGTAGAGAGGTGAAGAGACAAACAAATAAAAACAACCTGAGAAACCCCGATAAACCAAATAGACCATCCGCTGGTGACGATGATAACTGATTCTCTATACATTTTCTCTAGTCGAAAAAATAACGGAAGACTTTTCCGCCTTCAGTTTGACATACCACCAGGTTCCTGCCACTACGACGTTTTTTTTCGGCGTCGTTGTTTTGGTCCATTTGGTCTCTAGCAAGCGTCGATTTTACCTGTTAGATATGTCGGTGGCCGTTTGCCATACTCAATGGAGTCACTGATCGATGTGTCACGACGCACCGTTCCCGGGTATGAAACTTGTCGTTGATCACAGAGTGCGATAGAACAGAGCTGCATTGACGAGCCGTCGCTTTGATAAGAGATGGAGTCTATTAGTATATGTATTTGCTTCTTTGTATAGTGCATAATTGTCTGTTGACGAAAGCTCCATGCTCGTGGCTTTAGGATCGGTTTTGTCTGTTTTAATAACTAAAAAAAATTGTGACGTGGAGTACGAGAAAAGAAAGAGAAAATACAAGACCGCTTATATTTTAAATGTGACCGCGGCAACAAGTTTCATAAACTCGAGAGAAGGGGGCAAATTGTAGTATAATATCAGTGTACCACATAATAAATAGCTGAAAAAGTGGTTTGTTTTTATTTGATATATGTATATCCGAGGAGCTTATTTGAATACAATAAGAAATAATATTTGCGCCAGGCACTGTTGACATTGCAGCCTCGTAGTAGCGACGGTTATGCCGCCTTTTTTTACTGTGTTTGTTCTTGTTGACCCTTTTTCTTTTCTTCTTTTTGTTTTTTTTTTATCTGCCTTAATCATCCCAACTCCAACAGCAATCCGAGTTGTAACAAAATGAAGAGATTGTGGCCAATGAAGAACAAAGATCAGGCACATAGGTGGGACAAACTGCTTATTGCCATGACAAACGATTGCGTTCTGTTTACGGCGGAGGAAAACGAGATAAGAAGCCGTCGGCGCGGAAGAGGGCCCCGGGTGCAGCGGCACCTGTGAACGAGTATGTTTCGCAGTATGTCCTGGCCGGTGCTGGCTCCCAGTATGGACCGGCGATGCCCGTACCGTGCCGGGCGCCCGCATACCGTGGCTGAAGGACTCGAGAGCATAAAAGGTAGTGGCTCTGTTTATGAGGTCAAACTGCGGAGTGGTTCATCAGACTCGATAATATAGCTACGAGAGTGAAATGATCCACACAGGCCATCAGCGAGCTCGGTACATATATTACATATCTCGTATATACATTATAAATACAATAACCTGGTTTCCTTGAGCCCGAGAAAAGAACGATCTCAATACCCAGGAGGTTGGATCAGTCAAGGTTTGTTTTCTTTTTTCACCTGCCGTTTAAAGTGGGCCTTTTACAGGGCTTGGCTTGGCCGCTAATATTAGAGGCTACCCACTGTACCCAGAGCAGGTAGCTTAAATTAGGCCTAGCCAACTGCACCCCCTTGATCTCACCTCTGGCAGCGCGTCATATGTTGATTCTTCGTCCTTGACCGTCGTCCTTGACCGTCCTCCCAACAGCCCAACCTCGACACTCCGTCCACCACACCATGGCAGACACACAGACTGCGCCTCTGCCGCCGGCAGCCAGCGAAAAGACGCCCGGGGTCGGCGTCCTCAAGGTGCCGCTCCCTGCGCCAACGCCCGACAGCGTGCCAGACGAGCGCGCAGCGCTCACGGACGAGCAGGCCAAAAAGTACGCGTGGCTGCTCGAGCAGGCGCGCGGCTGGACGACGGTTGCCTGCAAGGACGCGGCCAAGACGGGCCCGCTGACAGACGACGAGCGGTTCTGGCTGACGCGCGAGTGTCTGCTGCGGTACCTGCGGGCGACCAAGTGGCACGAGAAGGAGGCGGCCAAGCGTCTGCAGGACACGCTGGCGTGGCGGCGCGAGTACGGCGTCGAGGACCTGACGGCGGAGCACATCTCGCCCGAGAACGAGACGGGCAAGCAGGTGGTGCTGGGCTACGACAAGCAGGGCCGCGTGTGCCACTACCTCAACCCGGGCCGGCAGAACACGGACGTGTCGCCGCGGCAGGTGCAGCACCTGGTCTACATGGTCGAGCGCGTGATCGACGTGATGCCCGCGGGCCAGGAGACGCTGGCGCTGCTCATCAACTTCAAGACGAGCAAGGGCCGCTCGGCCAACACGGCGCCGGGCATCAGCACGGGCCGCGAGGTGCTGCACATTCTGCAGACGCACTACCCCGAGCGCCTGGGCCGCGCGCTCATCATCAACGTGCCGTGGGTCGTCTGGGGCTTCTTCAAGCTCATCACGCCCTTTATCGACCCGCTGACGCGCGACAAGCTCAAGTTCAACGAGGACATGAACCAGTACGTGCCGTCCGAGCAGCTGTGGACCGAGTTCCGCGGCCAGCTCGAGTTCGAGTACGACCACGCCGTCTACTGGCCGGCCCTGACGCAGCTGGCCGCCGAGCGCCGCGCCGCGCGCCTCGCGCGCTGGGTGGCCGGCGGCAAGCAGATTGGCGAGCTCGAGGACTACCTGGCGGGCAAGCTGGCCGCCGGCGTGGCGGCCGCCGGCGTGGCGGCCGCCGACGCGGCGAACGCGCCAGCCCAGGCCGCGGAGGCCGCATAGGAGCGTGGACGGCTGCCGGACGTGCACGGCAGTGCGGCCAAGCAATATACCATAGACGATAGACCTGAGCGCAGCCTGCAGGGTGTTTCTACAAAGTACTGTACTCGTAATAAGCCTGATTAATATTACCGATTCGACCACCACTCATATGCCCCACATTTTACGTGCAACGGGCGGCCCCGATTGGCCCGAGACACAGCTATGACTTCGTACCAAAGTCAACCCTCATCGCTGCATCCCATCCCCGTCCACACTGCGCGATCCTCGACCGACGCCGACCAGCGACACAGCCCCCAACTCTCTCCTCCTCCGGCGTGGCCTTTCCGCCCCTTGCCCCATCGCGCCCCTCTCCCCCCCTTTCGCCCCCTCCGCCTCCGCCATGGCCACCCTCGCGCCGTCGTCGGCCTTGGCCAAAGGGCCTGCGCCGTTACGAGAGCCTCCGCACAATGCGCAGCACAGCACACACCACGCGCAGGCACCGCCGCCGCAGGCAGCGCAGGCGCAGCCGCCATCGTCGGGCCTGCGCTACCCGACCAACGGCAAGACCATCTACCAGCGCCCGCTCAACCGCACGCGCAACGCCGAGCTGAGCCAGTCGGCGTTTGCCTACCTCTTTGGCGAGATGGTCGGCTACGCCCAGCGCCGGGTCACGGGCATCCAAGACCTGGAGAAGCGGTACGCGTGTTTTCCCTTTCCTCGACTGCGCTCGGTTTCTGCTCGGTTTCTAACGTTTTGCTCCCGTCTGCAGCCTCAACGTCCAGGGCCACCCCATTGGCATCAAGCTCCTCGATCTCCTCCTCTTCCGCGAGCCGCCGCGCTCCCAGACCCGCCCGCTCACCATCATCGCCATCCTCCATTTTGTCAAGATCAACGTCTGGACGCACCTCTTTGGCCGCCAGGCCAACGGCCTCGAAAAGAGCAGCAACCCGGCCACGCCCGACGAGTACATGATTATCGACAACGAGCCGCTCGTCAACCAGTACATTAGCGTGCCGCGCGAGATGAGCCAGCTCAACTGCGCCGCCTACGTCGCCGGCATCGTCGAGGGCGTGTGCGACGGCGCCGGGTTCCCGGCGCGCGTGACGGCGCACACCGTGGGCAAGCCCGAAGAGCCCGGCGAGATGTGGCCGGGCAAGACGGTGTTTCTGGTCAAGTTTGAGCCCTCGGTGCTGGAGCGGGAAGCGTATCTGGGAAAGTAGCCGTTTTCTATTTTCTGTTCTGGCGTTTCTTCTTTTCTTCTCTTCTTCTCTTGTCTGTTTGTCACGGTGTTTGGAGTTGCTTCTTTTTGGGGAAAATGGCATGTGCGCAAACCGGCACGAGCATTGTCGCATTGTACATGCCTATCCTGACCGTGACGCCGCCCACGCCAGAAAAACACCGTGTCCCCGTCTCGTTGGTATCCATGGTTCTTGCCCAGACCGCACCGTCGTCCGCACCCGCCCTCCGCACCCGCCCTCCTACCGCGGCATCGCACGGTAGCCCCGCTGGCCTGCGCCCTGCTGTCTGTGCGGTGCGCCGCCAGGGCTCGCCGCCAGGCCGTTTGCTCCTCCGCCCCCGCCGGCCGTGGCCGTCGCGTGCACCGCGTTTCCCGCGATCCCATTGGCGTTGTAGCCGTAGTAGTAGGCGTAGTACGCGTATGAGTTGGAGGCCGGGCCCCCCATCCCGCCGCCGCCGCTGCCGCCGCCTCCGCCGCCGCTGCCCCCACCCCCGCTGCCACTGCCACTGCCGGGCGCAAAGGCGCCGGTGCCAGACGTGGCAGCTGCCGCTCCTGGGCGGCCCGTCCGGGGCCCTTGCCGCATCAGCTGCGCCAGGCCCAGATCCTTCCACGCCGGCTCGCGCACCGCCTGCGTCGCCCGCTGGATGCCAAACGCCGCGTGCTGGTCCGGCACGACGTCGTCCTCGTCCTCCGGGTTGATGGGCTGGTGCTGCGGCGGCACAAAAATGTCGTCGCTGGGCAGGCGGTCTTTGCAAATGTCCTCAAAGAGGTCGGCCGTGCGCGGGTGGTGCATGTGCACCGACGTGTAGCAGCCGTCTTTGTTCTGAAAAAGGTCAGACAGAGACGCAGAAAGAAGCACATAGTACAACATACCATTGTTGCGCGTGTCGTCGTGGGAAGCTGAACGCTGGGGCGCCGGGCGCTGGGCGCTCGACGTTGACGTCAATGTGGTGAGCGCGTACTCTAAACAGACGTTGCGAGTTACAGCGGGGCATGTGCTAACGGCTTCTGGCCAATCACTGCTGTCCCACTTTAGAAACGTCTTGATCTTGGCTCGGATTTTACCAAGCTCTGTAGTTTTATCCTTTTGAAGAATACAGTTAACTGTCTTTAGAAAAGCAAGGGAAATTTGACTACAAATATTCTATTTATTGAGATAAGCTCAACCACAGTTGCTCAGAGAGCTACGTAAGATACATCCAAGTCGCTGCATCGAAACAGTCCAGACCACGGCGTACGAATACAAGCGAAGCACGGAGAGGACGGTGTTGTGTGCCGACAGCTGCGACGCTTGAGTGACAGCGCAGCACAGCAGGAGCCTGGAATCCTGGGAGCAGAGGGGCAGGTCTTCGTACCTGAATGGAGGCATCCGGAGAAACGGGGCGAGTCCCATGTGCTGTACGGAGTAATTACTCCTGTGTCCATAGAGACCGCGTAGCACAGCCATGTACGACGTATATGCAAGATCCTGAAATGTACGACGTACTTGTACAAGGAAAGCAAGACACCTTACTGCGTGGTCGACCCTGCAACCGAGCGGCCTGGCCAGCCCATGCGGTGCTGTGAGTGTTGCGATAAGAAGAGAGGTCAAAGCGATCTTGCCGCCAAAGCGCGCCATCTTCTCGATCCGGCCTGGCTTGACGGCCTTGTGTTTTAGACCGGGCGCGTGGCAAGCTTGCCCCTTTTATTTCGTCTGGTTCAGCCTTTTATTTTGTCTGGTTCAGCCTGTTCAGTTTTCTCTTTTTTGGACGCAGCTGTGTCGTGTACACAGTAGTACAGTTGCTGCGCCCGTATGAGGGGCGTAGAGGTTAGGAGGAGAAGGAAGGCAAAAGGTGAAAAGAAAAAGAAAAAGAGAGAGAAAAACAAGAAAAAGCACAACAGAAAACTGTCAAGGTTGAGATGCCCCACGGGGCCCAGCAGGCTGCAGCGGATTATCGCCTGTAATGGCCTAGCCAGGGCAAATGACACGGGCCTGGCCCACCAGACCTGAGCTCTTTGCCCCATCAAGGCCCAGACCACTTCTTTATTTCTGCTCGTTTTCCCCAACCTGCACCCTGCCTCCTTTTTGATATCACCCAGTCGCCATCTCTCCTGTATTTACGTCGTATCGTGCATGTATTTCGTCTTGGCCTGTCGCACGCAACGGGACCATACCTCGGACGTGCTCGTACTCAACAAAATCGTGCTCTTGAGCGTGGCCATTGTGGACTGTTTGAAACAAAACCACACAAAACACTTGTCACATTGCTGCATTGCTGGCGCGTCGCCCTCCAATAACGAGACCACATAGAACAGACCACAGACTCCCACCAAAAGGGCCTGACCGACAGAAACATGCCGTGTCGTCGTATCGGGCGTGGCCAACATCGTACATACAAGCAAAGTACCTTTGTACATAAGATATCTCGCATTGCCATGCCGGCTGAAGTACCCGTAATTCAGGGTTAGATGATAATCCACAAGTACTTGTCAGTACGTACATACTCCGTATTACAAGCACCTATTCACACCCTGCCAATACTGCCATTTGTCTGCCTGGTCCTGTTTTATCTTGAGCTTTCTTGTTCTTGTAAGGCCGTTTTCTCGGTGCCTTTCTCTCCTTCATCTGGCTTTTCTCCCTCGTCTTGCTTTTTGCTGTTATTGGTTCCATCCTGCAGAGAGTTACAATACGTACGAGTGCGTACGTGCGCCCGTGCCTTGTCTTGCACTGCACCAAGGGAATCGTTGCCCGTCCGCATCGTCTGGTCGTGCAGGACTTTGAGCAAGACACCTCACAAAGTATCGCCTACTCGTGCTTGTATTACCGCGTCTCTTTTATGTGCAGTTTAGCTTCACGGTGTTTGTGTCTGTGTTCCCGCTCGCGCCTGCCCTCTGCAGTGGGCTCGCTGCTCCTGCCGTCTTGACGTTTTCTCTGCTTCATTCCAGGCCACTGTCGCGCCACCCAGTGTGCACCTGCCGTTCATCCACCCTTCAGGCCGTTCTTTCCCTTTTCGGCAGCCCAAGTACACGCATTGACGTTCTCCCTTTTCTTCTTTTTTGTTTATGCTTGCTTGCTTCCCCTCTTTCTCTGCATCGCTCCTTCCTCGCGAGACGTCTTTTGGCCTCTCTCCCACCTCTAGCTCTTTGCGGACTTGCATGTTTTTGTCGTTTTCTGCTTCTCTTCTCGTCTTCCCCCAGTCCTTGATCCTACCACGCCTCCTCCGCCACTCCCCTTTTATTCTCTTCTCGTCATTTATTCAGTATTGCTCAGAGCATCGGGTGCGACCTAGCTTTCCTAAAAAGGACAGTCAGGACCAGGGCCTTTCTCTCTCCTGTCTTTGATAGACTCGACAAGAGACAAAATAAATTGGGTTTTGCAGGCTTCCTTTTTTTTTTGTCCGCCGCTGCTCTTCTGTTTGTGCTTTTCTTTGCTTCATCTCTTCCATCATCTCATCTCGGCATCCTTCGACAGCACCGCTCTCCCACGGCCGCTCCATCGTCCGCCGCGTCTCACGCCGTCGAAGCTCGGTCGAAAGACACTCTGGCAGCCAGCAGCCAGCAGTCGCAATACGCTCTCAAAGCGGCCTTTGGCAGACGTCTTTGCTTGCGCTGTTCACGCACTTCCGGCATTCCTCACAGCAAAAGGAAGAAAACCCTATTGGTATGCAAACCTCGCAGACACGGGCCCCCGACACCTGTGCTTTCTTTTGGCTTGCTGCTTCCGGCCTTTGGCCGTCTTGGGCCGGAATGTCTCACTCTGAGCGCTGGCCGCCATCTCACGATACGCACAGCTGGAGCCCAGGACTTTCACGTTCTTTATAAACAGCATCGGTGCGCTCACATGCTAACGCGAAATTCCTTAGGATTTTTATTGAAACGGACGCTCCCCGGTCTGCAAAGCAACATCGCCGGACCACCGTCCAAGCCCCGGCACGCCACGCGCCACGCACGACACCATGGTCACAGCAAGCAACTTGCCCTTTGCGGCAGTCGACGAGAAGCAGGCTCATGGCGACGTGCAAGAAAAGAACGGCCGGCTCAGCACAAGCAGCGGCCCAGAAGCATTGCCGCGCACATCGGACATATCAACGCCCATGACGGCGCACCAGAACCCCTTTGACACGGACGTCGAGGCCATGGTCACACACACCACGACCGGCAGCACCAAGAACATCAACGACGGCCGGCGGTCCCTGGGCTGCCGCGCACTCGGCGACTCGCAGGTCTGGCCCGGCCAGAGCCACTGGAAGAAAAAGGCCAAGGAGCAAAAGATGAAGCGGTCGTGCACGTGTCTGTCGCGGCTTAGCAAGCGCAGCCGCCTCATTGTCAAGATGCTGATTGGCCTCTTGATTGTCGGCATCGCCGTGGGCGTGGGCTTGGGTATCAGCAAGCCGCTCGGCGCCGCCATCTGGGGCCAAAAGAGCTCGTGATCAGAGGTCCACGGCTCTGGCCGGTTTGTGCATGTTTCTCGTGCCGGTTTATTTCTCCTTTATTTGGTTTTCCTCAGCCTTTTTGTTGTCATAATTGTTCTTGTTCGGCGTGTTCGGCGTGTGCGGCGTTGGCAAATTCCTGTCCTTTTCCCGGTGCGATTTTCTTCTTTTCTCTCTTCCTCGCTTCGATCTAGATCATGTAATTGGCGTTGGGTGTCAGCCGACGGGCTATTGGATGGTCCCAACAGGAAACGCACGCGTCGAAGGGGTGGCCGTGTCGAAGGCCGCCTTTTTTGTTTTCTTTTTCTCATTCTCTTTTTCTCATTCTCACTCACTACTTTTACAACCTTTTGCGAATCCGTTCACAGCTAGCAGAGACAGCTTTTCCCCGGGAATTTCAATTTCATGACGACTGTCAAGAACTATCGGAAACAGACAAGAACAAGATTGACCAGCCGAGCTCAAGCACGTGTTTGCTCTGGCTCAACAAAAAATACATAAATAAATCAAATAAAAAAGCTCAGTACAGGGTATCATTGTATTTTTACAAACGGAACAAATTGACGTGGGCAAGAAAACTCGGTAAGCGCCTCGCAGGCGTCGGCGCACACCCAAAACGACAGCCGCTGATTCGGCGTCCGGCCCTTTTCGTCGGCGGAGGCGCTGCCCGCGTTGTTCTCGGCAAGCGGACTCGAAGATTCGCTGCGTGTCACGCAGCGGCGAGCCCACGCGTGTGAGCCAGACGAGGGGGTGCAGGGTCGGGGGCAGGGTCGGGGGCGGCGTCGGTGGGGAAACCGGCGCCACTGGCATTGCTGGGCACGCTGCTGCTGCTGCTGCTGCTGCTGCTGTTGTCCGGGCTCGGGCTGGCCGCGGCGTAGTCAGGCGGATCAAACGAGGGCATGTTGCGTGGCGCCCGCGTGCTGTATGCAGGCAGCTGGTCGCCGGGCGACGGAGAGCGGACGATGGGCTGGTCGATGGGCTGCTGGAGGCGGCCCAGGACCTGAATGCGGTAGCGTTGGACGTTGTAGAGGCGGACCTGGTCGATGGAATCGTCCTCGCTCTGCCCGCCCTGCCCTTCCTGCCCTTGCTGCCGGTCGCCCGGCCGTGGCAGGAGTCTCGGCTGCGACAGGTACACGGCCAGACGCGGATTGGCGCGGGCCCAGGCCTGCCACTCGGCGGCGCGGCCGGCGTGCTCGTCCTGGACCTCGACGCGCGACCAGTCAATGTGGTAGAGCGGCCCGTGGCCGGCGAGCGCGAGCTCGTGCCTGCGGACCGCACTGTTGGAGCAGAGGCAGACCGCCACGCAGACCAGGGCGAAGAAGAGCGCGCCGCACACGACCCCGATGGGGATGTTGTAGATGGGCTTCCACATCGTGGCAGAGGGGGGGTGGGACGAGGACGGCGCGTGGCTGGAGAGTTCACGATGAAGCTGGCAGGGAGAGTGGGGGATTTCGGAGAAGAAGGGAAGCAAGACAGGCCGTGCCGTCAAAAGGAAAAAAGCCAGGCGGCCGGCACGGCCACCGGGCGTTGGCTGCTGCCATGTGGCCATGGGAAAAGTGCTATGCGAATAGTAGGACGAGCGAGATGCTGACTACGGGGCCGGCCCTTGCCCCCCGTTAAAGCGCCGGCGCACACTAGCTTCTGGGCCCGGGCAGGGCCCGGGGATCGTGCGAGACATGCAACCACGAGCTAGTGGCGGCCATGCGGCTGTTGAGGTATTGTCACGGCAAGGAGGCCACACAGTGGTCGATGGAGAGAACGGTATGTAGCATTGCAGACAAGGAAACGCCGGGCTGAAAACACGGAATGGACGCCGCAGGGACCTGCCAGGAGCCTCCGCAGAAACAGCGAAGCAAGGCACAGCAGAAAGATACACCTACACGGGGTACGCCAGCGTCGCCGCCAGGCGGTCCAGGCGCATCCGGCGCTCGGCAGGCGTCTCGGCAGGCGCCAGCGGGCGAGCCTGCTGCTGCTGCGGCAGCGGCGCGCGCTGGCAACGGAGCGGCGGGGGAAAGGCCGGGTCCTCTGGGTAGGCGGGATAGGCATAGGGCGCGTCGTCGCCGGCCGCCTTGTCTCGACGACTGATGGCGCCCTTGACGGCGTCCTTGGCAGCGCCCGTGACGGCATTCTTGACCTTGCGGCGGCCGCGCTTGCAGCAGTAGGCCACGCAGGCGGCGACACTGATCAGAACAGCGCAGCCAACAATGGTGCCGATGATGGCGGCAGAGCACGACGACGAGCTGCATATGGCGCTGCCGGTGGCCGTCGCGGCGGCAGCCGAGGTGGAAGAGGGAGATGTTGATGTGGCGGCCATTTTGGACGAGAATAGCTGGAAGAAAGACGGAGGAAACAAAAATAGTAACGAAAGGACAGCACAGCTGCAAAAATCGTAGGCAAGATGCGTGAAAAGAGAAAGCGAACAAGGCTGTTTATGATTTCCAGGACATGCCTGCATTTATATCTCTTGCCGTGTCCTCGTCGGTCTCCTTGCGCTGGTCTTTTTTCTGCTGGCCAGTATTCTTTGAACCCGTATAGGGATTTCAAAGAAACGGCCGCTGCGTATAATAAATATAGCTTTCCTCTGGTCTGGTTTTTCATGTCTTTTTCCCAAAGCACAATGCTACATATAACGGCAAACAAAGACGAACAAAGACAACAGCAAAAGACAACAGCAAAAGACAACGACAAAAGACAACGACAAAGACGACAACAAAGATGATAAACAAAAAACAATATACAAAAAGGGCGTCGGTGGAAAAGTCTGGAATATGCAAAGGCGCCATTGCAGACAAGAAAACGGTTCCTGGCGTCCCCGCTACCCACCCTCGCCCAAATCAAAATAATATACAGCCAGCAATCTGCAAGAGAGACAACGACAGACAGACACACGCCCTCACAGCGTCTCCGCATCCCGCAGCAGCTCGTAACCGCCCTCGGGCGGCATGGCGTAGGCCGCCATGGCCAGGCCCGTGGCCGCCAGCGCCGCGACGCCCCAGCTCGCCGTGTTCAGAAACCAGGCCGTGCCGTAGTGCCAGCCGGGCACCAGAAACCGCTCGTCCGTGTGCCGGAGGTGCTGGGCCATGCGCATGCTCAGAAGCTGGAGCAGCGCCACGGCGCACAGCAGGGGCACAATCACCGCCCAGCCGCGCTCGCGCTTCATGCGGCCGCCGCCGAGCACCGCGACGAAGCCGACGAGCGTGACGAGCTCCGCGACGACGCTGAGGTCCATCAAGAAGCCGATGGAGCGCCACGTCGGGCAGAACTGCCCGGCGCCGCAGTCCCACGCGCGCGAGGAGAAGCGTCGGCAATGGGGCGCCGCCGAAAACGCCAGCGTGTCCGACGAGCAGACCTCGTGGAGGCCAATGGAGATAAAGTACGGCGGCTGCGTCCGGTCCGAGGGGTACATGTGGTGAACGTACCAGTCGGGCATGAGGATGGCGGCCACCGTCATGGCCGTTACTGGACGCTGTCAGACAGGAACAGCCGCAGCGGGCCGGGGAGACTCACCTGTTAAAACGGCCGTCAGGGCAATGCCGTAGACGTATATTCTCGTCATCTTGGAGGTGTCCAATGGGCCGCGAGTCGATCTGTCCAGGTTGCTTCTCAGGTTGGGGCTGTATTTTCGTATTTCTTTCTTTCTTTTTTCTTTTTTCTTTTTTTTTTTTCTTCGCGTCTCTCGAGTGCAAAAAGAAAAAGACTGTAATGTCAGCCTGGACGGTGCCAGACACAACAATGGATATCTCGTACAATCACGTAGGCCTGGAGACAAAATGCGATAAAGACCGTGTCATTTCTGGAGCGAGAATGACGTCGAAAGATAACACGTTGAAGCCATCGCCTGAGGGGAAGGCGCATCGAGATTCGTGGTTGCCTTGTGCCTTGCTCCGCTCCTTCCCCAGACTCTTTGCATGTAAGTACGTAGTGGGTCCACATACACGTGACCAGATATAATACATCACGTGATATAAAGTTCTGGCTTGTGGGTCTCGAGGATTTGGTGCAAACCAATTTTTTTCTGCAGAACAAAAGCAGCACACCGTACGACGACGACGACGACGACGACGGCCCGAGTACACCAATTGATAGCCCTCCCACTGACGCGTCTTTTCGGTGCTCCGCCCGCCCCTCGCCGTCTTGCTGGCCACGTGCCTGCTGCGATGCAGTCCTTCTCGGCCGCCGCCCGGGTGTCGTCCGCCCGGTGGACAGCCGCCGCCCGCTGCTCCTTCTCTGTCTTCTCCGCACAACCGGCCGTGCCCGGCTCTCCGTTAATACCGGCATCTCCTGCATCCTCACACACCCCTTCCGGCCGCCGCTACCAGTCCACGGCCAACCGGACCAAGCGCGCCCTCAATGTGGCGCCGCATGCTTCGTTTCTGAAACACGGCGGCGGCCGCGACAAGGCCGGCGTCGGCTCGCGGTCCGGGTCGGCAAGCGACGTGGCGACCACGCTCGGCACCATCGAAGGCAGCACGGCCACGCTGCTGTACAACCCGCCGGCGTCGGCGCCGTCCGTCTACCAGACACCCTTCAAATTCCTGCCCAAGTCGGACCCCCGGCGCAGAAACAACCTGGCCGCTTTTTTCAAGAACGCCCCGTCCTCCTCGGCCTCTCCCTCGCCCGCCTCTTCGTCGTCGTCCTCCTCCTCTTCGCCGCTCGCGCCCGAGCTTGCCCACCGCAGCTACGAGCCCAGACCCAGATACCACCTGTCCGAAGACGACGTCGCCGAGATCCGCCGGCTGCGCACGCTCGACCCCGTCGAGTGGAGCGTCCACCGCCTCGCGCGCAAATACAACTGCTCGCCCATCTTCGTCATGCTGGTCGTGCGGAGCAGCGCCGAGCACCAGCAGGCGCGCAGGGCCGAGGCCGAGGCTGCGCGGTCGCGGTGGGGTCCCATCCGCGCCAAGGCCCGGGCAGACCGGCTGAAGCGGCGGGAGATGCTCTACAATGGCGAGTTGTAGGACGGGTGTGGCCTGGGCAACCAAGAAACGGGCGGCAAGCGGTGTACGGATATGGAAAACACCTGGCATCTACGCATGTTGTATTACAAAAGTCTCCATGTACAAACATTTTTGCATCAACCAAGCATTCACCAGAGGAGCTCTTGAAATTCAGCCAAAAAAGAGAGGCAGAGCGTCTGAACGTTTGTCGTATTCGTAATTCATTCAAGTGTACATAAACATGAGACTTGGAAAGACTGCCGTGGCAAGCATGGCTCATGTTCAGCGTGCAAAAAGTGCAAATGCAAAAGTGCAAAAATTACGGTAGAGGATCTCTATAAAGACAACCTCAGTACACGGGCGCGTGTGTAGAGAACGTGCCCGGGACACAGCAGACAGAAACCCCAACAGCACGACAGCAGCCCAAACACTGCTCAAAGCCCGCCCATCGCCGCCTGGATCGGGCTACGTTCGCCCCTTTTATGTGGATAGGAATGAAAAGAAGAAAAGCACAGAATGAAAAGACAGAGCATCCGCCGGCAGTCCGGCATAACGGAAGGAATGCATTGAAGTCAAGGGAAAATCGCAGCCTTACCTGTCAAAAGGGCCTGCATGCAGCCAGAGGGACATACACAAATAAGACGCCCTCTCGCTAGTTCAAGCCCGCATGGCTGCCCGCCGCTGCCGCAGTCACGCCCTGCTCTAGGTCACGCTGGCTCGGAATCGGCCGCCAGCACCAGCCGCACCAGCTGCGCGCCCGGCCGGTGATCTCCCGCTCCAGGATGGCGCCCCGCGCAAGCTCGTCTTCCCAGTCGTGCACGCAAGCGCCCACGCGCACCATCTTGACGCGCTTGCGCTTGACCACGCCGCCAATGCCTTCAATTTCGTGCCGCGCGTACCCTGGACCGAGAGCGGGCGACGGCGTGCGCCGGTTGGTGAGTGCGGCCACGACCTCGGGCGAATACAGCGGCGACCCGACGGTGGACGCCGCCTGTGTGGCCGGCGCAATGGGAATCGACCACGGCGACTCGCTGTACGTGACGGACGGCGACGACGCAGCCGAGCCCAGCGAGTTGGGCGAGCCTAGGCTGCCGGCACCGCCCGCTACCGAGCCCGCCCGCGAGCCCGACGGGGACCCAATGGACGACCCCGTGTCTTCGGCCTCACGGGCGTCTTCGGCATCGCAGTCGGTCTCCTGTTCGCGCTCCTTGGCACAGCAGCAATCTTTGTCACGGCCGCAAATGACACCGCGGTCGCCTTCCCCGATGCCCGTGCCGAGGCCACCAAGGACCTCGCCATACTGTGTGCGCCACTTCCAGATGCTGCGAATGGTCAGCACACCTCGGATAGATGAACCTACTGGAAAAAAAAAAACTCACGCTCTGTAGTCATAGTCAGCGCCGCGAATACTACGGCCACACGGCTGACACAGCCAGACGCCTTCGGACGCGCAGCAGCAAATGGCACGCTGCATGGCTTCGCTGTTGATGGGCGTGTCGGCCAACAAGGGAGGCTTGGCCAGGGATGTGAGAGGTGCCTTGGCACAGCCGTCGCAGAGGCGCCGGTGGCGGTCACGGAGCACAATCGGCGCCGGCGGCTTGATGGCGCAGTTCTGCCACGGTTAGCACAAGCGTGCGCAGGAGTGTTGCAGAGCGGCTGGCCGGCTGTGCGTGGACTCACCCTGCAGACGACCGTCCCGCAGCGGCGGCATTCGGACACCATGTCGCGCGCACACTGGCCGGCCTTGGCGTCGGGGTTGGTGCGCGCCTGGTCCTCCATGTAGAACCAGTTGCCGGCCCGCGCGCGGTAGCGCAGCGTCTCCTCCGCGTCGACGGGCAGCTCTTCGTTGCAGCAACGCAGCGTCGAGGCCAGCAGCGGCTTGCGGAACTGGAGCAGGCCGGCCCGGATCTGCCGGCAGGTGCGGGACAGGCTGTCGAGCGCGTTCTGGTCAAGATAGGAGGCAACGCAAGACGAGATTCTGACAAAAGAAAAAGGCAGCAGAGCAAAACGGTTAGTCCTGAGAGGCCGCACCAGAGGAAGAAGCACGGCCGCGGGAACAAGAATTGAAAAAAAGGGGAATAAAAAGCAAGGGAAATCCAAGGAAGGGCGCCTACGGATAGCATCCCAAAGCCTCCGTCATGGAGTTCCAGTTGGGAATCTCCGCAACGGCTGGCTCGCGAGCCTCCTCGACATGCTTGTCTTTCTGTATTGACAGGGCGGCCGGTTGCGCGGCTGTGCTGTCTGGCCCTGCCTGGTTTTGTGGCCGGGGAGGAGGGGACGGAGGCGGCGTCCGCATGTGGGGCCGGTCGAGGACGGCGGCGGTGCTGCTCCAGAGTAGCTTGCCATGCTGCAGGTGATGCGGCGGCTCGACGTCCTCGTCCTCAAGATCGACAAAAAGAGCCATTTTTGGGCACGTCGGTGTCTGTGCTGTAATATATCAAGTCTGGCCGGAGAAGACCGCTAGAGGCTGGCTTTGATAGAGGCAGAGATAGAGGGCGCCGGATACGGCAATCAGTCGGGAGGGACGAACGGACGGGAACAAGAGTGGAGGGAGGACGATACGCAGAAGGGCATTGAACTGATAGAGTTGAGCAGGGAAACAGATAGACTATAAGAAAGCAATGGGGATGGCGATGATGCAGAGGTTCAAGCTTGGAGGGAAACCCTGCGAGGAAGGACAAGACAGGCAGGCGCAGGCGGATAAGGGCGGTGGACTTCTATCTTTGGCGTGTCGAGACCGTTTCGGGAAAGGACGAGCCTGCGCAAGGTCACGACGAGCACCACATTGGCACATATGACACAACCAGCGTACAGGTGGGGTCGACCTCGACCGCTCCTTCCCCTCAGTATTACGTACTCGTGTCGAACTGTGCTAGATTTTATGGGTCGCTTGGTGCTGCGAAAAGAATTATTTTTTTTACTTAATAATAAAGCACCAATTGAGGATGTTCCTTGCTGGCCAACACCGATCCACGAGAGTCCTCAGTTAAAAACACGCGAGTTGACGACGGGTTCGGTTCCCTCCTGCCTTTTTTTGGTAATTTTTTTTAATTTAAAAAAACTGTAAGGTCTCCCGAAGCATCCCAACAGAAACCGGGCCAGCGACTCACCGGCGTGCATTAGTCCCACCTTTACTAGAGTGGAGCCCTGTGGTCTTGATGGTCGACACGGTCAATACGGAGCTCGTACCTTGATCGGTTCTATTTAGGATTTTGGGACAGCATCAAGTGCACTTTATCGAGCGTTCGAGCCCGAGAGCTTCACCCGGAAGTTGATATTTATATAAAAACAAAACGGCTGGCACTTCTCTCTCTTCTTTCTGCAAGCCCGCGCTGCCACCCGTTTCTGAGGCCCGGAGCTCTTATGTCTGCCGGCAGAATGAGGTTGACAACCCGCCAGCGGGGAGCTCGAAATGAGCACGCAAGCAGCAGGCCGTGTCGTTAAGAGGCCGCGTTAGAGAAACAAGGGGGCCATTAGCACACGTAGAAAAAGCCTTGCGAATGGGGAGCTCCATCTCGACGTGATTGTCCATGGTAAACGTGTGTCATGGCTTCTTTTATGCGCCTCTTTTTGCTCCGATCGGAGGGCGGCAACAGAGCATATGGAAAAGCAACCACATAATGTCCGTAGCTTAATCTTTGGCTCTGTAATTCGAGTTGCCCTTGGCTTTGGGAAGAGAAATTTTGTAAGAGCACCGGCCAACGGTTGCAGTTACCCGGATTGTGCAACCATGTGCGGCCAGACGTTGTCTCCTTCCTCTTTTAACACATGCCGGTTCCTGAGTAGCAACCACCCAGATTTGCACGTTCGCGAGACTCATGTTTTTGATTTCATTACTCGACCAAGGCTGTGTTCAACATTGACATGGCTTACACAGGATCTACCTCGTCCATCTACTTGTTTCGTCCACCCAAAGCCTGTCCCTGTCGTAGCACCGGACCTTCCCCATACACGCCTTCCGGCTTCGGCGCCTTCTTGAAGCTTTTGCCTCGTTCGCGCCTTCTCTCCCTCCCTCGTCTCCGCCAACAAATCGTTTCTGTCTCCGTTTAGCTTCTTAGCATCGTTCTTTCCCTCGTTGTTGCCCCGTTTGTCCTCCACAAATTTTATCAGATTTCTTTTAGGCCCCTCTACTCAGTAGAGTTGTTTCTTCGTGGAGTGCCGTCGTCTCGTTGCTCCTCGTCGTCCTTGTTGCCCAACGGGTAGATTATCAGGCTGCACTAGCGGCGCCAGTCGTTGAGGGCTAAGGTTGTGTCGTGTCGTGGTGTAGAAATTTTCTTTCTACCCCCTTCTTTACTCTCTTGTCTCTCAACTCGTTCCTGACAGCTTCGTAGGTACGCCGTAGTTAACTGTCTAGCTCGGATACCGAGATTGGCCGGGAGAAGGAGCTTCTGGGTGCATCGAACATGCACTTATCCAGATGCAAGTTTTACTTCTAAAGTTGTTTTTTTTCTGAAAATCAAAGTTAATTTTTATTCCTTTTGCTACCGTCTTCATCTGCTACTATCTTCATCTCCCATTACCCCCTCAGACTTATAATGTCTCTTCCGAGACGACCGGCTGTTGGCGTCTTGTGACGGTCAGAAACGCCGCTCCCACCACATGGCCATACGAGTTTGCAGGCCCGAATTGGTTGATCTCTTGACAACTCTGCTGTCTCGGGTCTCTGCTGCATCTTTGTCATCTTTGTCAGTTGTCTCTCAGCGCCTCAACCTCCCCTAATCGGCGGTATCCCGCGTCGCTCCTGCCCTGCCTGGTCAAACATATGCCGCACCCCATGCTCCTGCCAACCCAATAGGAGCTCCTCCGCTGCTCCTTCCCCGGTTACTGGGTATTAATGTAAAGATTTGTTTGCATACTCGTATTAAGGAGCGGTGGCCTCGCAGCTACTGTATACCCCGTGCTTCCTTCCCCTTCTGCTCACCTTTTTGTGCCTGCCCCAAATCTCTGCTTGGCCCGTGATCGCCTTTTGGTGCGGCTTATCTTATTCTGTCTAGCGCTGTCTCCTGCCGTGGGGGTTTTGTAGACAATAATAGAATACGGTCAACATATCAAAAGTATCTCGAGATGCCGAGCTCGTGAATGCAAAAATTAATTCTAGCGGTCTGCCGCCATGCATACTCGTAAATGACCGACGGTCAGGCTCTGCTGCTGTTTGCGGTAGCGGGGCAGCAAAAACACTGGCATGTGTCCTACAGAGCAGGAGCCGGGAACACTAAGCCGGGAAGCTGCATTCCTGGGCAGGCGCTCACCGACACACAAGTGGATGCTTGCATGCTGCACCTTCCCTGACGACTTGGATGCCCTGAACCGGCTGCTGTTTGGCAGGTGTTTGCCTCTTGACCGTTGCTCCTGCCAATTTTCCGTGGTGACCGGCAGTCCTGTGTCGGAGCTCGATATGGGGACACAGCGTAGCCCACGAAATGCCTACAAACAGCACAGGAATAAATGAAAGGAAAAGAAGAGATAAAAACGCTCACCGACAACTCTGCAACTCCAGGCCCTGCGCAAGCCGCCGCCTGTTGTAACTGGGTTTGGAGATAACACTGTCATCCGCGCCTTCCCCACGCCAATGAGAGCGGTCGCAGCTGCCGTCTTTTTCGCCGTTCTCGGATCGTCCCCTCCTTCCCGCTGAGGGAATGAAAACGAACGCGGTGCTCAATTTGTACAACTAATAAAAATTAATTCAATCCCAAACGATCGTCTTCCCTCTCCTTCTCCTCGTCATCCTGGCGTCTTCGCTCTCCTCCACTCAGATCCCCCCACTCGCGACCTTATCTGAGACTGGCCATTCCAGCCTGGCTACAGCCGCTCCATTACGCTTCGGACGCACCGCATTGGACAGCCTCTGGCCCGGTTCCGTCATACCAAAATCCGCCAATTCCGTCCAAACGAGAGGTTTCTATTGCCTCATCTCCACGCCGCCCACGCCCATTTGACTGTTGCTTTTCGCCTTTTTCTTCCTGTGACCTCGTCCTATTTTCCCTCTCTCTTCTCTTCCTCCTCCCATCACCTCTTTCCCCACGCCTTCTTCCCCGGAAAACGACAACTACTCCCCTGATCCCATCGCCATCAATCTCTCCTCCTCGAGAGCCAACAACCCCCAACCAGGCTCTTGCCATTGACTGCCTGCAGCTGCACGACGACAGTTGCTCCCTCTACAATCACCTGGCAGACACGCCTGTGTAGCCTTTTCAGACAAAGCCGTGCAGAGACCGACAGTGACCGACAATTGACAGGGAGAGACTGCTCACCGTCTTCTTGTTGGCCGGCCACTCGCTCGGATACCTGCGCTTGACCGCCCAGGCTCCCGAGCGCAGATTCCACTCGTTGCGTTCCTTTTTGGCAGGTCGTGTGACTGCCTGGATCGACGAGCTGCCGCTCTCCCTGCATAACACACGGCGTCTTCGTTTTCTCTCGCTTGCAACGCCAATAATAGGTAAGGTTCTTCGTGACCCCCAAGGATCATGCTCTTCGGACGAAGCTCTGGTCATCATTTCGTTGGATTACTTTTGGCCTCTTCCCTTGCTTTTGCAGTCTTCTGACCGTATTCTTCTTCAGGCCCCTGAACCCCCAACGCTCGACATCTGCCAACATGACGATCCCCCCATCTGGTCTGTCCCGCAGCAAGGGCTCCTCGGACGACTTCAGTGCTTACGACGATGCCCGCACCTACTACACCTCTGACGAGCGCCACTCGAACCCTCGTGGTGGTATCCGGACCCGCACATACTCCCAGAACAGCCTGCAGAAGCAGTTTGCTCGCCTTGGAGTCAAGGAGCCCTTTCGGCGTGGCAGCCACGACGAGGCCGCACCGGCACGGCGATTCTTGATCGACGTCGACAGCACGCTCGAGAATCTGCGGAACCAGGAGGACACTGACGGCAACTTCCAAATCACCATTGAGGACAGCGGGCCCAAGGTGTTTACGCTGCGCACGGCCGCCTCCAATGGCTACAACCGCTTCGACATCCGCGGCACATACATGCTTTCCAACCTGATGCAGGAGCTGACACTCGCCAAGGAGTATGGCCGCCGCCAGATTGTGCTCGACGAGGCCCGTCTCAACGAGAACCCCGTCAACCGGCTGTCGCGCATGATCCGCGACCAGTTCTGGGACAGTTTGACGCGCCGCATCGACGCCTCTAGCATCGAGATCGCTGCGCGCGATCCCAAGGACTGGACCGACGATCCGCGCCCGCGCATCTACATTCCGCCCGGCGCACCCGAGCAATTCGAATACTATACCAAGCTGGCCAAGGAGAGGCCCGAGATTCGCCTGGACGTGCAGCTGCTGCCCGAAAAGGTGACACCCGAGATCATGCGCGACCTCAACGACAAGCCCGGCCTGCTGGCCGTCGACATGGAGGAGGTGGAAGACCCGGCGACGGGCGAGAAGACGCTGCGCGGCCGGCCGTTTGTGGTCCCTGGCGGCCGCTTCAACGAGCTGTACGGCTGGGACAGCTACATGGAGTCGCTCGGCCTGCTGATCAACAACAAGGTGCACCTGGCCAAGAGCATGGTGCAAAACTTTTGCTTTTGCATCCGGCACTACGGCAAAATCCTAAACGCCACGCGCTCGTACTACCTCTGCCGGTCGCAGCCGCCTTTCCTGACAGACATGGCACTGCGGGTGTACGATCGCATCCGTGACGAGCCCGACGCCATTGAGTTTCTGCGGACGGCCATCCTGGCGGCCATCAAGGAGTACCACAGCGTGTGGGTCGCAGAGCCCCGGCTGGACCCCGTGACGGGCCTGTCGCGGTACCGTCCCGAGGGCCTGGGCGTGCCGCCCGAGACAGAGGCCAACCATTTCGTGCATGTGCTGGAGCCGTACGCCAAGAAGTACAACATGACATTCCAAGAGTTTGTGCGGGCGTACAACTACGGCGAGGTCAAGGAGCCGGAGCTGGACGAGTACTTTTTGCACGACCGGGCGGTGCGCGAGTCGGGCCACGACACGACGTACCGTCTGGAGCGGGTGTGCGCGAACCTGGCGACGATCGACCTCAACTCGCTCCTCTTCAAGTACGAGCTGGACATTGCGAGGACGATCCGCACCGTGTTCAACGACAAGCTGGTGGTGCCGGCCGAGTACTGCGTGGGCACGATGCAGCCAGGCCAGGTCGAGACGTCGGCGCTCTGGGACCGGCGGTCCAAGCGGCGCAAGCTGGCGATCGACAAGTACCTGTGGAACGAGAAGGAGGGCATGTACTTTGACTACGACACGGTCAAGAAGGAGCAGTGCACGTACGAGAGCTGCACGACGTTCTGGGCCATGTGGGCGGGCGTGGCCAGCCCCAAGCAGGCGGCGGCCATGGTGGCCAAGGCCCTGCCCAAGTTCGAGGCGCTCGGCGGCCTGCTTTCGGGCACGGAAGAGTCGCGCGGGGCGGTTTCGCTGGAGCGGCCCAACCGGCAGTGGGACTACCCCTACGGCTGGGCGCCGCAGCAGATGCTGGCGTGGACGGGCCTGTACCGGTACAGCTACGTGGAAGAGGCCGAGCGGCTGGCGTACAAGTGGCTGTTTATGATCACCAAGGCCTACTACGACTTCAACGGAGTGGTGGTGGAAAAGTACAATGTGACGCAGCGCGTGGATCCGCACCGCGTCGACGCCGAGTACGGCAACCAGGGCATGGACTTTAAGGGCGTGGCCAAGGAAGGCTTTGGCTGGGTCAACGCCAGCTACGTCTACGGCCTGCAGATTATCCGGTCGCATGCGCGCAACGCGCTGGGCACGATGACGCCGTGGGAGGCGTTCACGACGGCCATTGAGCACGAGCGGGAAAAGGCCTTGGCTTCGATGGAGTAGGCAGTGACGAGAGAGCCAAGACGAAAAAAAAAGTGTATCTGGATAGGAACGGAAGAGACGTCTTGTTCTACTCCCGGCAGGGGGGGCGGGGCCTTGCCGGGCCGAACTATAGGCGACGTTGGGGCCGAGCCGACGCGTGGTGACTCATCCGGAAATCGTCCGGCGCACCGGCAGGACCTGAGAATCGTTGCTGAGGTTGCAGGGCCGTGTTTGCATTCTTTTACCGTGTTTTCTTTGATCATTGTCACTGCCGTGCTGGCCATAGACGGTCTACGTTTGCATCAGGCTTCTTGAATCTTTGCATCTTTTGTTTTGTTGCATAGTCAGGGATAGACAAGGGAGAATAAACCAGAATACAAAGTACGTGCCAATTGAAACCCCAGATTCAACGTATGGGTAGAGAAACAAGAGAAGCGCCGTGTGGTTGGCAGCCGCTGTATTGTGTTTGGGCTTGTGGTGCCATGACGCAAGGGGAGACGCCGAGTATGCCAAGGGGTGTCAGAAGCAAAGGAGCAGAGGCCAAAAGAAAAACGGAGACGACATGAGCTCCCTCGGGGAAATATGGCTGTGAGAGAGAGCAGAGGCAAAGCTGCGCAGAGAGCCGCGTTCTCCATGTGACGGGCGGCAGTCAAGCGTGCAAAACGAGCGTGGGAGTGATGCAACTGTCGAGGCTTTGGACCGTACGGCTTCCGCGAGCGTATGTACGAAATTACGAGATTCGTCGCAAGGCCGACCCGAGCTTTGACGAAAAGGGTGCCGGCCGGCGGCCGCTGGTCCTTTACAAGTATGACAAGCTGTGTCGGAGAAGACGACCAAGGGACAAATGAGGTCACAAACGGAGCCGGCACGGCTACGGCAGACGCACTAGACGATCAGACAGGCATGGCGTTTGCATGCCGTGCTGATATCGAGGCCGGGCCATTTGTTTCTTCGTCTTGCTGTCGCTGTCGTCTGCAGTCGTTCTCTGACAGCGACAGCGCAGGTCCATGGCCACGCGGGCCGTCGTGCTTTTGTCGTCCACCGCTTCCTTTTTTCTTTTCGTCTGTATCGTCTTTTGTTGGCTCAATGAACAGAACACAGTCATGCCAGCCAGCACGACACGAGGTTGCGCTAGCAGACGCCACAAGCCACTCGTACGTCGCCGAGTCGTATCTTACCTCGACACTAAGACGAAAATCGGGACAACCGAGGTTGACCGAGCCGAGAATTGGCCCTTGCCCCAGACTTTGTCGACAGGGCCACTCGAGAGGCTCCGCCGACCTCTCAGTCTTTGCCTCGCCTTGTTCGGCTGGATAGCGGGGAAAGGCGAGGCTCTTTGGCCAAAGCGTGGCGTTCACATGCTTGCAAACAAAGGGGAAAAGCCGCTGGCATTGAGAATCGGCCATGTGCATAGCCACGGCGACTTGTGGTATGCACATAAGCGTGTCCCGGCACAAGGGAAGTTACGCTGCGCGTGCGGCTGCGCACCGTACGCGCACAGTCGCCGTCTCGGCAGTCTGGACCTGCCCGAACTGTGGTGGCGTCTGGAGAGTTGCCGTTCCCCCGCAAGCAGCGGGTGGGACAGGGACGCCGGCGAGCGCGAGGACGGCGAGACGACACGAGCCAAGGGCAAAGCAGGAAACGATAGGAACGCGATAGGAAGGCACAAGGAACGCAATGGAACGCGACAACGGCCATCGCATCGTGTGCCGTCGCCGCCGACGGCAGGCCTGGCGACACGGGCAAAAGCCGGGTGGCCTGCTGCCGTGATTGGCCGAGACGCAGAAACAGGGGGCAGCCGCTACCTTTGAGCCGAGAGGCGCCCGACGACGTCCAGGGAGGTGCCTGTGCACGATGGAGCCGTCTGGACGGCGGGCGAGACCGTGTCTGCATCTGGGCGCAGCGCAGACGCAGAGCGTCGGGTCCGTTGCGGCGATGGGGGGTGGGGCTGCGGTTCGCTCCCTGTACCAAGTAGACGACAGGGCAGGCGGGCCAGCCAGCCAATCAACTTACATTGTCGCCACTCAGCGCAAAAGCATGACCTCAGCCGTTTTTGTTTTTTTGTATTTTTTTTGGCTTTTCGTTTCATTCTCTTTCTTCCTCTGACGCCCCTCTCCACTTTTCTGCCCAGTAACCGGTCGGTCAAGCGGCGTTCTGGAATGACGACGGCAGCCATTGCTGAGGGAGACACGAGCATGGCAAAAGGAAAACAAGCCGGGCAGGGCCATGTACCGTGTAGAGTGCAACGGCAAAGAGCTCTCTGCCGTGTCTAGGTTCCCCGTACTGCCGCATGGCGACAAGGCCAAACCAAACACGCCGTACCTGCTTGTATCTTACTTGTCGCGCCCTAGGCATGTCTTTCGTTAGCGGCGCCAGGCCTTTCGTAATAGTCTGTTGGAGCTCGGCGTGGTCTTGTCTTGCCGTGTGCAGTGTCTGGAAGAGTCATCCAAGGCATTTGGCCGTAGCCGAACATGTGACGGGACATCCAGGGCAAGGGACGCCGCAGACACGACATTCAGCTACTTTATAGTCCGGGCTCGTGCTCTTTTCCCTCTTTTGTTCCTCCCCGACTTCACTCGTCTCTTTTTCTTTTCCTCTCTTCCTCTTCGTCCACGCCGGTGATTGACTCCGTCCTGCTCTCTCACGTTCCTCTTCTCCTCTCCTCCCCTCCCTCTCCTTTCTCTCCCCTCTCACCATGGCTTCCAACAACATGCTGCCGCCGGCCATCGACGCCGCCGCCGAGGACCAGCGCTTCGCCGACGAGGTGCGCGCCGTCCAGCAGTGGTGGAGCGAGCCGCGCTGGCGCTACACCAAGCGGCCCTTCACGGCCGAGCAGATTGTGTCCAAACGCGGCACGCTGCCCATCCAGTACCCGAGCAACGCGCAGGCCAAGAAGCTGTGGGCGCTGCTGGAGAAGCGCTTCGACAGCAAGGACGCCTCGTACACGTACGGCTGCCTCGAGCCCACCATGGTGACGCAGATGGCGCAGTTCCTCGACACCGTGTACGTGTCCGGCTGGCAGTCGTCGTCCACGGCCTCCTCGACCGACGAGCCCGGCCCCGACCTGGCCGACTACCCCTACACCACCGTGCCCAACAAGGTCGGCCACCTGTTCACCGCCCAGCTGTTCCACGACCGCAAGCAGCGCCACGAGCGCCTGTCGCTGCCGCGGAGCCAGCGCGGCAAGGCCCCGCACGTCGACTACCTGCGGCCCATTGTCGCCGACGCCGACACCGGCCACGGCGGCCTGACCGCCGTCATGAAGCTGACCAAGCTGTTTGTCGAAAAGGGCGCCGCCGGCATCCACATTGAGGACCAGGCCCCGGGCACCAAAAAGTGCGGCCACATGGCCGGCAAGGTGCTCGTGCCCACCTCGGAGCACATCAACCGCCTCGTGGCCATCCGCGCCCAGGCCGACATTATGGGCGTCGACCTCGTGGCCATTGCGCGCACCGACGCCGAGGCCGCCACGCTCATCACGTCCACCATCGACCCGCGCGACCACGCCTACGTCCTGGGCGCCACCAATCCCGGCCAGCCGCCGCTCAGCGAGCTGATGCAGCAGGCCGAGGCCGCCGGCAAGACGGGCGACGCCCTGCAGGCCATTGAGGACCAGTGGCTGAGCAAGGCCGGCCTCAAGCGCTTTGACGAGGTCGTCGCCGACGCCCTCGCCGCCGCCGGCAAGGGCGCGTCCGTGGCCGCCTACCGCGCCGCCAGCAAGGGCAAGAGCCTCGCCGAGGCGCGCGCCGCCGCCCGCCACTTCCTCGGCGCCGCCGCCGCCGACAAGCTGCACTTTGACTGGGACGCGCCGCGCACCCGCGAGGGCTACTACCGCCTCAAGGGCGGCTGCGAGTGCGGCATCGCCCGCGCCGTCGCCTACGCGCCCTACTGCGACGCCATCTGGATGGAGTCCAAGCTGCCCGACTTCCAGCAGGCCCAGGAGTTTGCCAACGGCGTCCACGCCGTCTACCCCCACCAGAAGCTCGCCTACAACCTCTCGCCCTCCTTCAACTGGAAGACCGCCATGCCCCGTGCCGAGCAGGAGACGTACATCCGCCGCCTCGCCCAGCTCGGCTACTGCTGGCAGTTTATCACCCTCGCCGGCCTCCACACCACCGCCCTCATCTCCCACCAGTTTGCAAAGGCCTACGCCCAGAACGGCATGCGCGCCTACGGCGAGCTCGTCCAGGAGCCCGAAATGGACGGCGGCGTCGACGTCGTCAAGCACCAAAAGTGGTCCGGCGCCGCCTACGTCGACGACCTGCAAAAGCTGGTCACCGGTGGCATCAGCAGCACCGCCGCCATGGGCAAGGGCGTGACCGAGGACCAGTTCCACTAGGCTCCTCTGTTTTCCGTTTGAGTTTGTTCTTTTCTGCCGTTCCGCGTCTTTGGGTAGATTGGGCCGCGTTCCTGTAAAAAGTTGCTGAACAGCATTTTACGAACCTCTGCATTTTGTCGTTTTCTCCTTTTCTTTCGTGCTCGCTCCTTCCGTTTCTGCCAAACCGCCCGGGCGTATCCGTCCCGCGCGACCCGTTTCTGCATTTAGTCAAGTCAATCGATGCTCCATTTCATCCTCGCTTACCTCGTACTTTGATGCGTGATGAGGCATGCTCACCTCACCTGCGTCATGAGCGGTTCCCTTGGTCCAGCGAAAGAAAAAAAGCGGGCCAGATCATGCTTTCGTGCTGCTCTCTTCCGGCCAATAAGAACGCGTAAAGTGCATAAAAATGGGTCCTAGACAGCCAGTTCTCCTCCCCAGTCTCGCGCGTCACGAGCGCGAGAAGCTCAGGTGGAGAGACGCAAACGAGAAGAGACGGGTCAAAATCATCCAAATCGGCCAAGATCCAGCGCATCACAAGACAGCAAAGGCACGCTCGAGACTGCTGCTTCTCGCCGGCACCTGGGCCAATTGACCGCCGGAAAGAGCGACTGCCGCGCCTTCCGCCATCTCCCTTCTTTTCCGCAACCTCCTGATCGCACCTTCCCCCGACAGCCTCTCTCCCCACAATTCCGAGCTCTCTCCCTCTGCAGCTCTTTTTGACCTCTCGGACCACTTTTGAGCTCCTCCTCCTCTTCCCGTCCTCAACACTGCCACCACCCGCCAGCAAGCCAATTCGCATACAATCTCCGACGACAATGGCAGACGCGTCTGCTGCTACGCCCGCGCCTGCTGCGGCTGCGGCTGCTCCTCCGATCGCCGTCGCCTCTGCGATCCCGCCCGGTGTCCTGTCGGGCGTCAGCACGCCCGCAGGCGCCGGCGCCATCACGCCCGCCATGTCGGAGCTGCCTCCCGAGCAGGTGGCCTACTCGCTCAAGGTGTCGCTTGCCGACCTGTGCGCCAAGGCCGCCGTGCTCTACAGCCAGCAGAAAAACTACGAGGAGGCCGCCGAGCTGTATGCGCGCGCTGCCGAGATGCAGGCGGAGATCAACGGCGAGATGGACCCCGACAACGCCGAGATTTTGTTTTTGTACGGCCGGTCGCTCTTCAAGGTCGGCCAGAGCAAGAGCGACGTGCTGGGCGGCAAGGCGCCCGAGACCGAAAAAGAGAAGCCCGCGGCCAAGGCAAAGGCCGAGACGGGGGGCCTCATCGCCAAGGCGGTGGCCGGCTCGGGCGCGGGCGTGGGCCCTGCGTCGGCGGCCCGTGCGCCGGCCGCCGAGACGCCCGACAGCAAGAAGCCTCTGTTCCAGTTCACGGGCGACGAAGAGTGGGACGGGTCCGACGACGAGGAGGGCGAGGACGCCGCGGGCAACGACGGCGACGGCGACGAGGAGGAGGAAGACGACGATGATCTGGCCGTCGCCTTTGAGGTGCTGGACCTGGCGCGCGTCTTGTTTGAGAAGCAGCTCAACGAGAAGAAGGCCGCGGCCGAAGCAGAGACAGACAGCAGCGCCGAGGCCGCCAAGGAGGCCGCGCCAAACGACGCGCAAAAGGAAAAGGGCAAGGGCAAGGGCAAGGACAAGGCCGAGGACAGCGAGGCGGAGGAGGCGCCTGCCTCGCCCATTGCAACGGGCGTGCCTGGTGTGCTGCGCCATGTCCTGGAGAGACTGGGCGACACGCACGATCTCCTGGCGGAGATTTCGCTGGAGAACGAGAGGTAAGACGAGGGGGAGCAAAGAGGAAAGGCGTGTGAGAGAAGACAAAAGGGACGGGAAGACATTTTGGCCCTTTATCTTGTCGCAGTCTTCTTTTGCTCACATCTTTGCCCCAGATACCCCAACGCCATTGTCGACTCCCGGGCCTCGCTCGCGTACAAGAAACAGTACCTGGGCGAGGACTCTGAGATCATTGCAGAGGCCCACTTCAAGCTGTCGCTCGCCCTCGAGTTTGCATCGGTCACGGCGTCTGCAGAGGGCGGCGAGCACGCCCAGGCCGGCGGAGGCGCTGCCAGCCAGGTCGACCAGGGCCTGCGCGACGAGGCGGCGGCCGAGCTCGAGGCCGCCATTGCCAGCACCAAGCTCAAGCTCCAGGCCAAAGAGGTCGAGCTGGCCACGCTGCACTCGCCCGAAGACAATGACGCGACGCGCCGCCAGATTGCCGAGGTCAAGGACATTATATCCGACATGGAACAACGGGTACGCCCGGCTCTCTCTTTTCGTCCTCTGCCCGTTTGCATTCTCTGCCCATCCCGACCCATTCCTTGCCCTGTCCTCGCGCTGGTCTATTTTCGTCCAGTGCCGTAGATCCACGAGGTGAAAAGCGCCGGCTTCAGGCGTTCCCCTGATTTCGGGAGCATCTGGCGGCTTTCCCCACAGCCCCAGAGACCCAGCATCCCCAAATCCCGGTCTCCAGCATGGCTCCTTTTTCCGACCTTTTGTCTTTTCGTCTTTTCTAGTTTTTTTTTTTGTTCGGCTATTGTGCATTGGGAACTGCGACTAACTGTTTCTGTCAGCTCGTCGATCTGCGCAAGCCACCCATCGACTTGAACGCGGCCGTCAACGGCCCGGCGGGCGCAGGCCTGGGCGGTCTGCTGAGTGCGCTGGGCGGCGGCACGAGTGGCGCGCAGGAGGCCAAGCAGGCGGCCACCGACCTGAGCGGCCTGGTCCGCAAAAAGGCCAAGGCAGCCGAGCCGGCGCCCGCAGCTGCCAAGGAGCCCGCCAACGGCAAGCGCAAGGCCGAGGCGCCTGCCGGCGGCTCGGACGACGAGACCAAAAAGGCCCGCACGGAGGCGTAGCCAAGGACGACGTCGAGGCGCGGCAGGGGCAGTTTTGCCGTTTGTACGATTTTTTTACAGTGGACGATGCCGGCTTCATGTTTTTTTTGTTCTTCTTTTTTCTTCTCTTGGGTCTCCGCGGGTTTTTGTTCATTGCCTTGCTCTCTTACTCTTTTGCCTTTATGTCTTTTCGGCGCGTCGGGCGGAATCCAAAGGAGGTGTCCCTCGTACTGTGCAGAAACCACAATTGCACCGGCCAGGACAGGATGGGCAAGGACGCACGGTTTTTCTCTCTTTTTTTTGGAAACGGCGGTCAGCAGTCGATGGGCGTCGCATGTCACAGATGCAGCTTGTCTGGTATGGTATTATAAATCTATTGAAATTATGCCATCGGCATTTCATGCAGGCAGAGCTAAAGTCTTCTGTGCCGAGGAGGCTGTGACCTCGTTTATACAATACGAAAAAAACAAAACTGACTGATCTATTCAACATTCCAGATGCTCAGTCCATCCAACAGACACAAAGAGGGTATCGTAAATCGCACAAACACTGCTCACACTGCTCGCACTAACCGCGCCTCGTTCGTCGCCGCCTCACAGCTCGTCCGTCTCATCCGAGTCGTCAATGACCTGGTAGACGGGCCGCGTCAGGGACAGCGGCTCGGCCTCGACCCGGGGCACCTCTTCGACCGAGTTGGGCGCCTCGGCAGCAGCCACGGTGGGACTGCTCGAGAGCAGCACAACGTGCCGACGGCCGCGGGCGTTGGGCTCGTCTGCCCGGCTGTTTTGTTGCGGCAGCTCCGGCGGCAGTTCTGGCGGCAGCTCCGGCTCGCGCTTGACGCGAACAGACGCAACGGAACATGCCGACTGCGTCAGCTGCGTCGGCTGCGCGGTTGTCTGCGTCAAGGAAATGACCTCGATGCCGGGCTCGCTCTTGATGCGGGGGGAGGGGGATGCAGGCTCCGTCTTGGGTTCCGGCTTCGGGTGCCGCTTGGCTTCCGGGGTCGTTTCTGTCTTGGCCTCTGTCTTGACGGCTCTCTCGCCACCGTCCGTTTGGACCAAGGGCTTTTTTTGGCCAGCCAGGCTGTTATCGTCTTTTTTGATCTTTGCGTCCTCCTTCTCGTCCGGACCCTTTTTCCCGACTGCCTTGTCGTCTTGCGCATCCGCCATCCGCACCGGCTCGCGGCGCTCGACAACGTCTTCGCTGACCACCACAAGCGAGGCCACTTTGTCGGGAGGAGCGGCCGGCCCGGGCTGTGGCTGCTGCTCGCCCTCGCCCTCGCTCTCCGTCTCTCGCGCGGCCTCCATCTGCTCGCGCAGGTGCTGCGCTCTCTTTTTGTAGAACGCCTCCAGACTCGCGCGTCTCTGCTCGGGCGTCCAGCCCTCGACGACGAGGGCAAAGTCCGTGGCCGTGGCAAACCCGGCATCGCGGGCCATGGTGCAGAACTGGCGGCGCATCACGTCCTCGGGCGGGTTGTAGACAAGCTGGGCCGCCGCCGCCGGCAGGTGCTGGTCGGCGGCCTGGAAGACGGCGCTCGTGTCCGCCATGACAAGGCTCCGCTCCACGTCGCCGAGGGTGTGGTTGTGGTTGTGGTTGCCGTCCTCGCTTCGCTCGCTTGCGCCGCCTTCGCTGTCGCCGTCGCCATCCGCGGGCCGGTGGCCAAACGCGCTGCGGTTGGAGACCCGGCTCGTGTTGGGGTCCAGGTCGCCGCCGTCGAGGTCGGCCTCGTCGTCGTCGTCGTCTTCGCCGCCGCCGCCGCCGCCTTCGGCCAGGATGATCTCGGCCTGCCGCGACAGCTGGGCCTCGACGCGGCTGCTGCCGACGACCTCGCTGTTGTCGTGCGTGTACTCGACGCCGGCGCTCGCCAGGATGGCCTGGATGGCGTCGCTTTTGGGACGGCTGGCGGCGCTGCTCGTCTTGGAGCCCGTCTTGGAGCTCGCCTTGGACGCCTCCGGCGCGTCGTCGTCGTCCACATCGGCCTGCAGGAGCGAGGCCACGCCGCTGGCTGTGCCACCTTCGATGCGCGCCAGGACCTCGTTGTCCTTGTCGGCGGCGGCCTGCTCCATGTCGATGGCTGTCAGGTGCACGCCCGCCTTGGCCTCGGCAATGTTGGTCTTGTGGACAATGTCGCGCAGCACGACCTGGTCGGTGTGGAAGGCGAGCAGGTTGTTGAGCCCAAAGATCTCGCCCTGGCGCGCGCTGTCCTGCTGGACGCCGCGAAAGTAGCGGCGCTCGGTCGAGGCGCGGTAGCCAATGTTGGCCTGCTGCTGCTTGTAGATCTGGCGCGCGTAGACGATCTCCTCAATGGTGCCGGCCGACACGAGGCGGAAGACGTCGACGTCGCGCACCTGGCCGATGCGGTAGGCGCGGTCCTGGGCCTGCAGGTCGTAGGCGGGGTTCCAGTGCGGGTCGAAGATGACGACCTTGTTGGCCGAGGTGATGTTGAGGCCGACGCCGCCGGCCTTTGTGGAGATGAGAAAGACAAACTGGGCCGGATCGGCGTTGAAGTCGTCCACCACGCGCTGGCGCTCGTCGTAGCTGAGTGAGCCGTCGAGGTAGCTGACGCTGTAGCTGGTGTTGTGGAACAGGTGCTGGAGGATGCGCAGGAGCCGGACGTTGTGCGAGAAGACGAGCACCTTGTCGCCGTTGTCGTGCCAGAAGCGCAGCAGCTTGCGCAGGACCTTCCACTTGCCGCAGAAGTCGGGGTTGGCCAGGTTGACGAGCGAGTCGCGGTGGCGGTAGAGCGTGGCCCAGTCGTCGGGGCAGCAGGTCCTGAGCACGGCCATGGCGCGCCTGTGGCGCTCGTTGACCGCCCTGGCTGCCGAGCGGCCTTTTGGGGGAAAGTCCATGTCCTTTTCCTCCGTTTCGTCGTCGTCGTCGTCGTCGTCCTCCTCCTCCTCCTCCTCCTCCTCTCCCACCCCCTCCTCTCCCTCCCCCCCGCCCGCCGTGGCGACAAGGCTGCCCGACGCGGGCACGAGCAGTGTCAGGTGGTTGGCAATTTTGAGCAGACTGGTGATGGTGGGAAAGACGAGACTGAACCACGTGGCGTCGGTGCCCGGCACGTTGCGGAAGCAGCACCAGCCGCGCTTCCTGCCGGACTCGCAGGGGCACGGCTCCGAGACGTGCCGCAGACACGCGACCTGGTCGCTGTCGACAAAGTTCTGGTAGGCGGCGCTCTGCCTGTCGGTGAGCGGGCAGAACACGACGCGGTCCGTCTTGCGCGGCAGCTGGTGGGCGATGAGCGACTTCATGCGCCGCAAGAAGAACTCGGGCAGCAGGTTCTCGACGAGCTTCCGGGCGGTCGTGCGCGCCAGGCTCAGCTGGTAGAGCGTGGCGTCGTGCGACTGGCCGATGGTCAGGGGCCGGGTGATGGTGCGGTTCCACTCGGCGAGGGTGCCGACGCGGCCGGGGTTGGTCCAGTTGAGCAGCGTCCACAGCTCGTCGTACTTGTTCTGGATGGCGGTGCCCGTGAGGCCGATGCGGCACAGGGCGTTGACCTCGTTCATGGCGCGCGCCGTCTCGGACATGTGCTCCTTGAGCGCGTGGCACTCGTCGGCCACCACGGCGTCCCAGCGCACCGTGTTGATGCGGTCGCGGTGGTTCTTGTACGTCGTGTACGTCGTCACCATGATCTCGAGGCGCCCGGCGCGCGCCGCCTGCAGCACGTCGTCCTTGCCGGCGCCGTGGTACACGTCGACGTGCCACCAGCCCCACCGCTGCAGCTCGTTGCGCCAGTTCTGGATCAGCGAGCCCGGGCAGACCACCAGCACGCGCGGATACCAGCGCTCGCCGCCCGCGCCGCCGCCCGCGCGCCGCATCTTGCGCATGCGCTTGGCGTCGCGCTCGTCGCCCGTCTTGCCAAAGGCCGCCGTCAGGAACGCCGCCACCTGCACCGTCTTGCCGAGGCCCATGTCGTCGCCGAGGATGCCGCCCTTTTGGTACACAAACAGCCGGTGCAGGAACTGCACGCCCGCCACCTGGTAGTCGCGCAGGTACTGCGCCATGCACGCGGGGATCACTCCTGCCGAGTACTCGAGCAGGACGTCCTTGCGCTCGCGCGAGGGCCGCACGCCGTCGAGCTGTGGCCGCTGCTGCAGCGGCCGCGCGCCGCCGCGCTGCCGGCTCCGCCGGTCGCTGTCGTCGTCGGAAAAGTAAATGTCTGTGTAGTCGGGCGGCAGCCGCAGCCCGGCCTCCTGGAGCAGCGTCAGCTTCTCGTCAAACTCGCGCCTCCGCTGCCGGATGTAGTCGGGGATCGTCAGGTCTTCCTCCTCCTCCTCCTCCTCCTCGTCGTCGTCGTTATCGTGGCCGCCGTCCCCGCCCGCTCCAGCACGGGCGGCTGCGCCCCTTGCCCGCCCTTTGCCCTTGGCATCGCCTCTTTGTCCGTCTCTGCGCCCGCCCCGGCCCCGGCCCTTGCCTCTGCCGCGTCCGCCCGCGCCCCGCCTTCGCTTCTTGAGCCGCTCGTATTCGCCGTCCGACTCGTCTGTCCACTCGACCTTGCCCGCCACGCTGTCCGGCCGCGCTTCTTTCCGCGGGCCCGCCTCCGCGCCGGCGGGGTCGTCGCCTTGCGGCCGCCGTCGCTTGACGCTTTTGCCCTTGTCCTGCGGCGTCGTCCGAGGACCCGGCCGGAACGGCTCGAGGTCAAACTCGTCGTCGTCGAGCTCGAGCTCCGATGCCGTCGACTCGTCCATCTGGTTCTTTGTCGAGCGCGTGTGCGCTGCACGTTCCAGCAGCAAGCATCCCGCGGTCAGCCGACGCTGTCGCAAGCCCGTTGTCACGGGCTGTCGTGTTTGCGTAAAGTGGAACGCGTCACGTTGGTGCGTGAGCACGTGACTAACCGAGAAGGCAGCCGCAGAAGGAACGATTCCGCACCTGCCCACTGTGGGGTGCCTCGGCTGCGGAGGCAAGTGCGGAACGAACAGAAACATGGGGAAGGAGCGTTGTAAGAGGACGGCGCGGGTGAGGACCTTCCGCATAACCTCCCCATCTCTCCTCGGCTCGTCAACCTCTCCTTGACTCTCTCTCTTCACCTTTTCCGACACCGCACGCTGCCCACAGCCGCGATGGAGCCGTCCAGCTCCAACACCGGCTTCTTCCAGGAGCTGCCCGAGCTCACCAACCAGTTCTACGACGATGTGAGCGTGCAGCGTGTCTTCCAGTGTAGGTCCCCCCCTTCTCTCCCCCTCTGCAAGAGATGACAGCCGTCCTGACACGGCAGTGCTCATTCCCCCTGAGCTGCGCCACGAGGTCGAGCCGGAGCTGGCCCAGCTTGGCGAGGACGTGCTGGCGCCGCGCATCTTTGACCTGGTGACGGACGCCGAGCGCAACCTGCCGTACCTGCGCGGCAGCGGCCGCAACGCCCTGGGCCGGGCGACGAGCGAGCTGGTGACGGGCGAAGGCTGGCGCGGGCTGCAGGCGTTTGGCATCGAGCGGGGCATCGTGGCGTACAACTACACGGCCGACCACGCCGGCTACGGCGCGCACGCGCGCGTGCTGCAGATGCTGCGCTTCCACCTGTGGGAGGCGTCGGCGGCGAGCACGACGTGCCCGGGCGCCATGACGGACGGCGCGGCGCGCCTGCTGCAGCGCCACCTGGCCTCGCCGGCGCTGGCGGGCGCGCAGCGGCGCGTTCTGCAGAGCGCGTTTGACCGCCTGACGTCGCGCGACCCGGCGCGCGCGTGGACCAGCGGGCAGTGGATGACGGAGCGACCCGGCGGGTCCGACGTGTCGCAGACGGAGACCGTGGCGACGTTTGTGGGCGACGGCGCGGGCGGCGTCGATGCCGACGGCCTGCCGCTGGGCCCGTGGTCCGTCGACGGCTTCAAGTGGTTCTCGTCCGCCACGGACGCCGGCATGACCATTCTGCTGGCGCGCACGCGGCCCGGCAAGGGTCTGTCGGCCTTTTTTGCGCCCATGCGGCGCCGGCGCGCGGCCGGCGCGCCCGCCACAAAGATGCGCGCGGGCCGCGCCCGCGACGACACCGAGCTCAACGGCGTGCGCATCCAGCGCCTCAAAGACAAGTCGGGCACGCGCCCCGTGCCGACGGCCGAGCTCGAGCTCCGGGGCATGCGCGCCTGGATGGTCGGCGACGAGGGCAACGGCGTCCGCGAGATTGCGACCGTGCTGGCCATTACGCGCGTGCACTGCGCCATTGCGTGTCTGGGCCTAGCCGGCCGCGCGCTGGGCGTGGCCAAGGCCTACTCGCTCAAGAGGACCATCAGCGGCGAGGCCGGCGGCCGCTCGCGCCTGCTGCTGTGCCGCAGCCCGCTGCACATGCAGACGCTGGCGGACCTGACGGGCGACTACCACGGCCTGATGCTGCTGACGCTGTACACGGCGCACGTCATGGGCCTCGAGGAGCGCCAGGCCCAGACGCGCGGCGCGGCCCTCACGGACCCGCCGCCCGCCCTCGTCGGCCCCCTGCTGCGCGCGCTCAGCTCGCTGCACAAGGCCTACGTCTGCAAGCAGTCCGTGCCGCTGCTGCACGCCGCGTGCATGGAGGCCCTCGGCGGCGTCGGCTACCTCGTCAACGCAGAGACCGAGCCCATGAACATGGCCCGCCTCTTTCGGGACGGCACCGTCAACGCCATCTGGGAGGGCACCACCGACGTCCTCAGCACGGACCTGCTGCGCACGCTGACGCACAAAAAGGCCGGCAAGGCCAGCCTCGACGCGCTCACGTGGCTGGTCACGACGACGACCGCCAGCACGCCGGCTGCCGCCCTTCTGCGGCCGGCGTGGGCGGCGCTGCGCGCGCGCATCGAGACGGGGCCCGTCGACATTTTGCTGGCAGACGCGCGGCTGATCCTGTTTGCCGCCGCCGAGATTCTAATTGCCGGCCTGCTGGTGGCGGACGCGCACAGCGATGGGTCGCCCGCCGCGGCCGCCATGGCCCAGCGCTTCCTGCTGAAGAAGGGCTTCCTCGGCAAGGACTCGGACGCGGCCAGGGCGGCGGCGGCGGCGACGGTCGAGAAGCGGCTTGCCTCGGACACGGCCATTGTCTACGGGCCGGCCGGCCCCGGCGTCCAGCAGGCGGCCAGACTGTGACACGGCCGGCCTATTGTACATTTGCATCGACGTGATTTTTGTCAATTTTGGTTACTAAAAGGCTTCATATCGGCATTGTTGATCATACATGGCGTCGTGCAGACTCGTGACGGACAGAACGCATGCAAAAGCAAACAGAAAGGGAAACATTAAAAACAAACAAAAAAACAGGCTAACTCGCTAAACAGGAAAGCAAACAGGAAAGCAAACAGACAAAGCTCGAGACACTTTCAAACCATCACACATCGTGGTCAACATCCACTCCCACGTCCACCCCCTAGTCCTTTGCGGAAAGGAACCGCTTGAACATGGCCCGCAGGCCGCGCTTCCGGTCCTCGCCCGTCTTGGCCCGGTCCTTGTCGCGCTTCTCCTGCCGGTCCTTGCGGTGCTTCTCGTCACCCGCGGCCGCTGATGCTGGCGCGCTGGACGACGACGCCGTCGCCTCGGCGGCTGTGACGGTCGGCGCCACCGGCTGGCCCTTGTTCGACCCCAGCGAGTCGCTCGTCTCCCGGCCCAGCGGCGGCGCCGGCGGCGGCAGCGCGGTGCTGCGGCCGGCCTCGCCGCTCGGACGGTGGTGGCGATGGTAGTGCTTCTCGTGGTCCTTGTCCTTGTCGCGCGACGACGACGACGACTCCCGGAGCGAGTGCTGTTTCTGAAGCCGCATCCGAGACGTCGTTGTCGCTGTCGCTGCCGTCGCTTCGGCCGTGCTGCTTGCGCCCGCGTCTTCGGAGCGTCTGCTGGAGCCAAACCGAGAGCGTGCTGTGCTTGAGCGCTTGGGAGCGGGATCATGTCTGTCAGAGCTGCTGGCTGGAGGTGCATGGCGGTCGCGTTCTCTGTCTCTGTCTCTCCGGTCGCTGCTGCGCCGGTACTCTTTCGACTCGCGCCTCTCCCTGTGTGCAGTGGCGCCGGCGTGTGCAGACGGTGGTGGTGGTGGCAGTGGTGCAGAGGACGACAGAGCAGGAGCAGAGGCGGGCTGGGGAACGGGTGCTGGTGCGGGGGCGGGTGCGGTGCTGTCTGGGCTGGAAGTGGTGTCGGTGCTTGGAGGGGCGTTACCGTCGCGCAAGGCAAAGTTGGGCTCCACGGTGCTGGCCACGTTCTTGACGTCAAAGAACTTGCGGCTGCTCGCGCCGAATCCGGATCCGGGTCCGGCGGCGGTCGGCGAGGACGAAACGGCTGCGGCAGGCCCTGCCGGCGGTGCCTCCGCGGTGGTTGGCCGCGAGCTGTGGTGCGAGTGGTGGCGCGAGCTGCGGCGCTCCCGGTCGCGGTCGCGGTCGCCTTCACGGTAGCGCTCCCGCTCCCGCTCCCGTTCCCGCTCCCGCTCCCGCTCCCGCTCGCGATCGAGCTCGCGCTCCCCGTCGTTGCCTCGGCTGCTGCCACGGGACGTGGCCGCTGCCGCCACAGCCGCACCGGCCACCGCAGCAACAGCGCCGACAGCGGCCGCCGCAGCCAGCTTCTCCTTCTCGCGGGCGTGGCGGGCGGCGCGTCGTTCGGCTCGGTACCGGTCCTCGGCGTCCTGGTCCGCGGCAGACCGCGTGCGCTCCTCGGTGCGTGGCCGGTGCGACGACGACTTGCGCGGCGACGAGTTGCTCGAGCTTGCATCACGGTCGCGGTCGCGGTCGCGGTCCCGGCTCCCGCCGCTCTGCACCGAGAACCCGCTGTCCTGGCGCCGCGGCGTGGTCGGCACCGACCGCTCCACAGGCGGCTGCCCGGCGTCGCGGGACGGATCCCGGTGCGAGTGGCTGCCGCTGTCCCGGTGGCTCCGGTGGCGGCCGCTCGAGACCGCCTCCTTGCTGGGATCGCGGCTCGACCGCGACGAGTGGTGCTCGCTGCGCGGCCGCGACGACCGCGTGGCCGCGTTGTCGGTCGAGGACTCCTTCAGCTTCTCGTCTGCAAAGAGGTCAGCCACAGAATCGCGCAAAGCTCTCTCGTGTGCCCTCTCTGGTGATCCTCGCATGCCCTTCTGCGACCCGTCCCCTCTCTCGTATCCCTCCCGTCCTTCCTTTGCATCCAACACAAGAGGCACAACCTCGCTGTCCCGCACGTCCCTCCGCCCCCTCCCAACATTTCCGGTAACTACTGGTCCTGCTTCCTTTGTGTCCACCTCTTTCAGTGTCGGCGACCCCGGCCGGCTCAGCACCTCGGCCGTCGCATAAATCACCACAGCCGCTGCCACCGTGTCCTCCGTGTCGCGGATTGCCTGCTTCCGCCGCTTCTTGACGCTGCGCACCCGGCCCAGCTCCTTGGCCTGCTTGTCCTCGAGGTCCGGGACGACGACAGCTGGTGTTGGCGCCCGTAGGAGCTCGCTGCTGGCGCCCGGATGCACTGCCAGCGACGATGCCGATGTGCGTGGTGGCAGGAACTCGACCTTGGGCTCCTTGCTCACGACGGTGAACGGCTCGTCCGCCTCGTGCGAGCCCCCCAAGCCCGACGAAATGGACCGCACATCCTCTGTCGACGCAACCAGCTCACCAGACGAGAGCATTTCGGGAGGTACCGGCGACGGCGCGAGGTTGGCCAGTTTCTCGAGCTCTTCCACATCCCGTTCAAGGCTGCTGGTGTCCTTGGCGCGAGAAGGCGACGACGCTGCAAAACCGGCCAGGCCAGCGCCACTCAGCAGAGCAGCTGCACCCACGGCAGCAGCCGCAATCTTTTCCTTGAGATGCGTGTCTTCTTCCTCAGGAGCCTGCACGGGAGCCTCGTTTTGCTGGATTTCAGGCCCAGGAACATGCACAAATGACTCCTCTTGGGCAGTGTGTGCTTGTGCGTCGCGTGTTGTCTCGGGCGACGAGGAGACGGCCTCAGGAACAGCCACAAGAACAGCCTCAGCATCTGCCCCCTGAATTGCGCCGACGTCTTCGGGGAGGATCTCGGCAGTGGCCAGCACGGGGTGGGCCTCAATGGCACCGCCGGCATCCGACACAGGGGTCAAGTCAGAATCTGGAATTGGTGTGATGGCCACGGCAGTCCCCTCCTTGTCACCGGAAGCAACCGGGATGCTGTTGGCATTGTCGCTTTCGGGCGTGAGAGGAGTCGAAGGACCGGCATCTGCCTCGACAGGCTCAACAGGCTCGACTGGAGCAGGAGTCTCGGCGGCGGTCTCCGTGGGCTCAGGAACAGATGCCTCAGGAGCCGCAGGTGTCCCAGGGGCCGCCTCTCGAACTGCCTCGACTTCTGCCTCGAAAACAGGAGCCTCGGACTGAACTGGCGTTTCAATGTCCCTCGAAAGAATCGTGCTGTCTTCGCGGGTGTCATCGACTGGATCTTGATGCTCAACAGCCTCTGGCTCAACCGGCGCCTCAACAAGCTCTGGCTGGGAGTCTGCAATGACAGCAACCTCCTCAGACACAGGCTTGGGCTCGGCCTCGTGCGCAGTGGCGTGCACGTGGGCAGCGCCACCAACCAGAGAAGCAGCAGCCAGGTCAGCAGCGGAAAGGAGACCATCGTGTGATGTCTCGGGCTGAGAATTTTCTGACTTTTCAGCTCTCTCCGCGGCTGCCTCGTGCTCGACAGGGGACGACTCAATGGGGACAGAATCCTCAACAGTCCCAGAAGCTGGGGCAGCGACTGCAGACTCCTCGGATGAAGACTCTGCATTTGCATCGGGCGTTGAGTCAACGAGAACGTACTCTTCTTCGAGGGCGTTGATGGCCGGCGCTGCCTTGATCTCCTCAGTCAACCCTGGAGTGGCATCCTTTGCAGATTCCTCAGAAGCCGAGGCAATCTCCTCACCAAGGCTGAGAACACTCTCCTCGGTTGGGAGGGGGACAATGACTTGGGAAGACTCGACAGCAGATTCTTGCAGATTGGCGGCGGCTTCAGGAGACTCTTCGGCCATGGTGACTTCTTCGGGGACTGCGGTGTCTTCATGGACAGTGCCCTCGGTAGGAGAATCCGTCAAAATGGCATTGACAGCTGGCCCGCCAACCGCCTCGATTTCTTCGCTCTCGGCAGACGGCTCGTCGGCAGTCTCAACGTCTTTTGAAGATTCTTCTCCAGCCTCAGCGTGAACCTCAGCAGGCGCTCCCGCACCGACAGCAGTGTCAACAGCAGCTTCCGAAACTTCAAGTGGGACCTGAGAAACAGTCTCAGCAGAATCCTCGACCTCAACAAGAGCTTCGGCAGGAGGCAGCTCAGCGGAAGTCTCTGCGGGCGCCTCTGCTTCGGTGTGGTCTGGTTCAGGAGCAACAGCTGCAGCCTCTGGCTCAATGGGCTCTTCGGCAGGAACCTCGACGGTGGGCTTGACAGTGGCTTCGACTGTGACTTCATCGGTGGTGGACTCTGCAACGGTCTCGGCCGTGGGCTCTTGGGTTTCTTGCTCGGCGACAGCAATCTTCTCGACGGCTGCGTCACTGCTGGCCTCGGGGGCTTCTGGCGCAGCAAAAGCAACCGTGCCACCCTCTGTGTCTTCAGCTGAGATTTCGGCAACGGGCACCACGACGGGCTCAGCGACGGGCTCAGTGACGAGCTCAGCGACCGGCTCAGCAGCAGGTTCAGCTGGAGAATCTTCTTCGGTCTCGCGAGACTCGACAGCGGACGTCTCTCCGGCCGCCCCCACCGCAGGTTCTGGGGTGGCTTCTGTCTCGGGCCCAATTGGAAGTTCAGTCACGGGCTCTGTGGCCTCGACGACAGCCTTGACTGGCTCGTCTATTGACACAGAAGTCAACTCGGCCTCGGGTTGGACAGCTGATTCCATCGCGAGCTCTTCAGCAGCCACTGTGATAGGGTCGATGGGCTCCTCGGCCTTGGTGGCGGGTTGATTGACAGCTTCAACTGGCTCAGAGATGGACTCCACGCCACGGACAACTGATGTCTCTGTAGCGGGGTCTTCGACAGGCTCGGCCCCGGTCTCGGCAGAAGTCTCGTTCGGGACAGAGGCTGCCTCGTTGGACTCGACGACTTCTTCAGGCGATGTCTCAGGATGCTCCACAACAGAATCCGCGGCCGTCCCAACAGCAGAAGTATCAAAGGCCTCGGAAACGACCTCGGGAGCAGGCTCGACAGCAGGCTCGGCAGCAGGCTCGGCAGTGGTGGCTTCTTGTTGTACTGCCTCTGGTTCCAGAGCAAGAGTCTCCTCGTGGACCTCGGCTGCATGATCGTCTGTTTCGAGTTCGGGCGTATTGACTGCTTGTACATTGTCGTTGGTGGTGGTTGCTTCGAGCTCTGCCTGTTCTGCCGCCATTCTCGTGTCCTCTGTCGCGGTGCCGACTTCGGCTGGTGCCTCTTCTTCCACGACAGAGTCGGTCACAGGCACCTCTTCAACATTCTTCTCCTCCTCATCCTCACTCTTCTCTGCCTCCTCTGCCTCCTTCGTCTTCTCAATCACTCCTGCCTTATCCTCAACGAAAGGCTCTGGCGCTGTCTCCTCCGCTGGCTCAGCCTCCTCCTCCGCCTCAGCCGCAGCTTCCGGCTCGGCTTTTACCGCTTCAGCATCAGCCACACCCGGCGCATCACGAACGTCGCTGCTTGCCCCGTGTACTTTGTCATGTTCCAGAGGTGAAGCACTTGCGCCCACAGCATCTGCAGGTTCGTGTGCAAGATCGTCGGGTTGGTCCAAGCTAGTTGAAGAAGATTCATTGTCAGCATTGCTTGGTTCCGGCTCGGTGGCGACGGTGGCATGTGTGTTTGTGGGCTCCTTCTCTTCCTCCCCACCTTCTACTACCACAATGTTGGCCACGGCGGCGACGGTGACTGCGGCGGCGGCGACGTGCGGAAGGGCATCTTTCGGCGACAATGTGGCTGCGTGCTGGACGGTGGCGAGGGTGCCGGCGTCAAGAGACGGTGACGCGATATCGTGGGCGGCAATGTTTGCCTCATCCGAAGAGAACTCGGGATCGGGGGAAGGCTCAGCGGCGGGCTCAACAATTGGCTCGACAGTTGGCTCGTCTGAGATAGCCTCAGCAACGTGCTTCACGGTGAGCTCTGCGGCAGGCTCCTCAATGGGCAGCTCCTCTGCCGTCGGTGCCTCAGTTGTGGGCTCCTCAGATTCCACTGTGGTTGGTTCAGTGGCTGAGGGCTCGCTGTTGACGAGTTCAGGAGATGGCTTGGCTGCTTCTTCTGAGGTGGCACTTTCTTCCACCGGGGCGTCGATGGTGGTTTCGGAAGGGGTCTCGGGTTGTTCCGAAGGAGAGACTTGAACTGGCAGAAGTTCCACGGCTGGTGCCTCGACATGTGCCTCGACAGGAGCCTCAACAGGAGCTTCGGCAGCCTCGACAGGAGCTTCGACATCCTCGACAGGGGCCTCGACAGGAGCCTCGACATCCTCAACAGGAGCCTCGGCGGCCTCGACAGGAGCTTCGACATTTTCGACAGGAGCCTCGACAGGAGCGCCTTCAGATGGGGCGGCCTCAGCAACGGAAATCTCGCTGACGGCGGCCGTTGTCGCAACCGGTTCTGCAGCCCCGGTGTCGCGGGCAGCAAGCGCTTCTGGAATTTCCTCGGGAGCCGGCTCAGACTCAACCACGGCGGGTTCAACTGCCGCGGAGACGGAAGGCTCCTCAGCCACCGAGGCTTCAGGTGATGCTTCTTCAGCCGGCTGGTGGGGCTCAAGAGAAGGCTCAATTGTTTGCTCCTCCTCCGCTGTTGCAGGCGCTTCGACGACAAGTGCTTCGGAAGCAGGCGTCTCATCAATCGCGGCCTCATAAGAAGCATCGGCGGGCAGAGCTGCTTCTGGGACAGGGGCCTCTTCAACCGGGGCAGCAGTCTCCTCGTCATCTTCGACTGGCGCCTCCTCAGCCTTGGCCTCCTCGAAAGCAACCTCTGGCTCCTCGTTGGCTGCGGCCAGAGAGCTCTCGACAGCCGGTTCAGGAGTTTTCTCAGCTGCAAGCTCGCCAGAAACTGCCGCTGCTTCCTGAAGAGCATCTTCCACCGTCTCAATTGTCGCAGCAGTGGGCTTCGGAGTGTCTTGAACAACTTCCTCGCCAGGAGCCAGAGCATCCACCGCAGTCTCGTCGGCAGGCTCAACGGCAGGCACTGCAGACTCGACAGCCGGCTCCGCCTTGGGCTCCTCTATAGGCGCAGCTTCCACCTCAGGCACAGGAACAACCTCGCGAGAATTCTCGGCCGCTGGATGATCGTCCGCCGATTCAGCCGTCTCAGATTCAGTGAGGTCTTGCGCGGGAGCAGTAGCGGAGGCGGCTTCACCGGCTTCAGCCACCACAACAGAAATCTGAGCAACAGGCTCCTCAGCCTCAGTGGCGGTCTCGAGATCCACATCTTTCTTGACAGGCTCGTCTGCTTCTGTCGCCTCGTTGGCGTCAGCTGTCTCTGGCTCAACTGTAGCCGGCGCCTCCAAGTCGTGCTCTTCTGGAGTGCTGATGGCCTCTGGGTCCTCTTCGATTGAAGGAGTGTCAGAAGGGGCAGCAGCCTCGACAGGTGTATCAGATGCCTCAGGTGGTTCCTCTGCAGGTGCCTCCGCAAGAGTCTCGACAACGAGCTCGGGAGAAAGTTTTGGCGTTCCATCTTCAGCAGTCTTCTCCTCGGCCCCATCCTCAGGTTGGACAGGGTTGTCGACGGCTTGTTCCTTGGTGGCGTCAGTCGCTTCAGACGGCTCAGCAGGTGCTTCAGCCGGAGCCTCAGCGACCTCCTGGACAGCCGCCTCAGCAACAGCTTCTTCAGGAGCATCAATTGCGGTTTCCTCGACAGAGGCCTGGGTGGATGGCTCGACAGCAGACTCTTCAGCGTCCTTGTCATTGACGCCTTGCTGTGCAGGGTCTTCGCCAGCAGGAGCCTTGGTGACCTCGGCAGCAACCTCTGCGGAAGCCTCCTCGACGAAAGCCTCGTCCTCAGCATGTTCGGCAGGTGTCTCTGCAGAAGACTCAATGTGCTTTGCAGTCTCGACAGCCGGCAAGTCAGCGGGCTCACCATCATGAGTTTCGTCGGCTGTCTCAGTGGCGGCTGTCTCTGCTGCGGCTTCGGTGGTCGTCTCGGCCTCTACCTCAGCAGCTGGCTCGACTGTGGTCTTGGGCACGGCGGCAGCTTCATGCTCTTGGGTCTCTTCAGCTGCCACATGCGTGACCTCGACCTCGGATGTTGTCGCGGGCTCAATGGCCTTCTCCACCAGTGCATCAGACTCCACGGTCACCGTCTCAGGGGGCTCAAGCTCAGCAGGTGCCTCTGGTTCAGTGGCCTCCGCCACAGGAATGTCTTCGTCTTCGCCATCTGATGTTGGAGGCTCAACTTGGGCGGGCTCACCATCGGCCGGCTCGGGTTCTGCGGCAGCGATGGCCTCCTCGTGCGAGGTGGGCTCAGGTGTGGAGGCTTCCACCGCAGGTTCGGGTGCTGGTTCTTCGGCCTTGTCGTCGATCTTGAAAGTTGGAGCAGCCTGTTCTGTGGGAGATGCATCAGATGCGACTGCATCGGACTTGAGAGTTTCTTCCACTTGCGCTGTCTCTTGAGAGTCGTGCGCGACCACGGCAATCGATGTCGCAGCTGCCGCAGCAATACCTCCGCCCACGACTGCCAGTTCAGAAGTCGGTTGTGTGTGTTGGTGCTCTTCTGTGACAACGGGGGCGGCAGGTGTCTCCTCTTCCTCTGCCTGCTCCTTGCCAGCCTTTTCCTCAACTGGCTCTTCCTGCGGCTCATCCACAGGCTCCTCATTCTTCTCCTCTCGCAGAGCAGGTGCTTCTTCAGCCTGCTTGGCTTCTGGCTCTTCCTCCTTCGCCTCGTCCGTCTCCGCCTCTTGTGTTGGAATGTTGTCGGTCTCAGCGACAGCAGCCACATCATTTGTCGTCGCTTCGTCTTTCGGTGCCTTCTCTTTCGGTGCCACCTCTTGCGCCTCTTCTGCAGTCGCCAGTTGTGTCGCCTCCTCTTCCTCTGTCGCAGTTTCCGTCTCTTCATTCTTTTCCTCCTCTTTCTCATCACCAGGGGTATCAATGTCATGGGGTTTGGGGGTATCTAACTCACCTTTCGAACTACGGTGTCTTCTCCGTCTCTCTGCGTCCTTGCTCTTATCAGTGTCGGCACTGCGAGACGACTCGGCTGGGAATGGAGGCGGCACGACCACGGGGATCGGCGCCACGTTGTCCTTTGCTTCTTCTGCTTCCGCCTCGGCGGTTGGCTCGGCGGTTGGCTCGACGGTTGGCTCAGCGGTTGCCTCAGCGGCAGGCGCGGCAATGGGCTCGGCAACATCGGCGGAAGATTTGGGGACAGCCTCTTCAGTTGTCTCTGCGTGGGGCTGCTCTGATTCGACAGTAGCCTCAGCAGCAGCCTCGGGGACTGTTTCGGTGACCTCCTTGGCAACTTCCTCATCCTCTTCAGAGTTCTCCTGGGAAGCCGGGGTGTCGGCGGGAGCATCTCCAGTGGGTTCCGCAGACTCTGCAGAGGGCTCAGGCTCAGTTGACTTCTCCTCAGCTGCAACTTCAGGAGCAGCCTCTTCCGCGCCGGGCTCTTGGCTTGCAGGCTCTTCGACTGGGTCAGCCTCAGACTCGACAGCAGCAGCCGGCTCCTCTTCTGAAGTCTCTTTCGGCGCCTCAACGAGTGGCTCAGAAGTGGCTTCTTTGGGAGCAGTGGGCTCTTCAGCGGGATCCTCGGCGGGCTCCTCAGCCTTGGCCGTCACGGCCTCTTCAGCGTCAGCGGCAGGCTCCGAAGCAGGCTCAGTGACAGGCTCGACGGCAGGCTCAGAAGCAGGCTCAGCGACAGGCTCGGCGGCAGGCTCAGAAGCGGGCTCGGCGACAGGCTCAGCGGCAGGCTCGGCGGCGGCCGGCTCGGACGCAGGCGCTGATGCAGACTCTTCATTGTCCTCGATGGTTTCCTCCTTGGGGTCTTCACCGCCAGGACCGTCAGCCTCAACATCAGCGCCAGCATCGGTGGTGAGCTCAGGAGAAGCCTCTTCCGCTGTCTCTTCAGTTGGAGTCGTATCGGGGATCTTCTTAGAAGCCTCGGGGGCCTCAGGGACTTCAGAGGCCTCAAGTGGCTCATCAGCCTTGACCGGCCCAGATTTAGCCACAGCCTCCTCCGCCTCTTCCTTAGGAGCCTCAGTTTCAACCTCCGGCTCCTTGGTCTTTTCTTCGGCAGCTTCAGGGGAGGAAATCTCGGCTTCAGTCTCGGGCTCTGCAGCCGCTGCCACCTCAGCGGATGGTTCGTTGGCGTCGCCGGGCTCAGGGACAGTCTCGAGGGCAGCTTCGGGAGCGGCCTCCAGAGTAGCCTGTTCAGTAGTGGCTTCAGGAGTGGCATCTTCAGTGGTAGCCGGCTCCTCTGCAGCAGCTTCCTCTTCCTTGGGTGCCACAGTGTCCTCAGCCTCTTCATGAGCTGGGATGGTGCTCTCTGCGGCAGGTGCCTCGTCCTCGACGGCGGCAGAGGCCTCTTTCTCAACAGAAACTGGACTGGACTCATCTTCCGCGGGAGCAGAAGCATCCTCTTGCACAGCTTCTGCAACAGTAGCCTCTGGCTCGACAGCGGGAGCAGCTCCCTCGGAAGCCTCAACAGTGGCAGGCTCTTCAGACTTGGTTTCTGGCTCGGGGACTGCCTCTTCTGCAACAACTTCCTTGGCAGTCTCAGGCTCTGTCGTGGGTTCGGCCTCGGCGGGAGCGGCGGCTTCTTCGCCCGTGGGAGTAGGCTCAGCAGGCTCAGCAGGTTCAGCAGGCTCTGCCTCAACTTCCTCGACGGCAGCAGCAGCTTCGTCAGTCTTGGGCTCGGCCTCAGCCTCAGGTGACGCCTCGGGAGTCTCTGTAGCCTCAACGGACTCGACAGGCTCGACAGGCTCGGCCTTTTCTTCAGAAGAAGCGGTAGCGGCCACTGTGACGGCAGCAGCTACAGCGGCAACAGTGGCGGCAGCAGCTGCTGCTGTGGAACCATCTTCATTGCCATCGACCGACTTGTCCGCAGCCTCCTCTTTGGCAGGCTCCGCAGCGGACTCGTCAGAGTTGGTAGCCTCCACAGTCTCAGCTGCGGGCTCGGATGCGGGCTCCTCAGCAATGACGTCGGCCTTTTCTTCCTCGGTGGGCTCGGATTCCACGGCCTCGGCAGGAGCCTCAGCATCCTTTTCGGGCTCTGGAGCAGAGACTTCTTCAGCAGAATCATCGGCAGCTGCTGTCGTCTCATCTGTCTCGTTCTCCTCGGCCGGAGCGACGGGCTCCACGGACGCAGATGCCTCCTCAGTCGCAGGAACAGGTTCCTCGGGAGCAGGAGTCTCTTCGGCGACAACAGACGCACTCTCCTTGGGAGCGTCCTCTGCTGTCTCCTCGGGTTCTGGAGCAGATTTGACCAACACCTCAGGCTCTGCAGCGGGAGCAGCTTCTTCTTCCTTGACCGGGTCTTCGGAAACCGCAGCCACAGGCACCTCAGCGTCGTCTTCAGAGGCGGTGTCTTTGACAGGAGCAGACTCGGCTTCGGCTTTGTCCTCCACAGCCTCGGGCTTAGACTCGGGCTCTGCAGCGGGCTCAGGCTCTGCGGCGGCCTCGGGCTCGGCAGCGAGCTCAAGCTCGGCGGCAGGCTCAGCGGCGGCCTCAGGCTCGGCGGCAGCCTCAGCGGCAGCCTCAGGCTCAGCAACAGGCTCAACGGCCGCCTCGGGCTCAGCGGCAGCCTCAGGCTCAACAGCGGCCTCAGGCTCAACAGCGGCCTCAGGCTCAACAGCGGCCTCAGGCTCAGCAACAGGCTCAGCGGCCGCCTCAGGCTCAGCAGCAGGCTCAACAGCGGCCTCAGGCTCAGCAACAGGCTCAGCGGCCGCCTCAGGCTCAGCAGCAGGCTCAACGGCCGCCTCGGGCTCAGCGGCAGCCTCAGGCTCAACAGCGGCCTCAGGCTCAACAGCGGCCTCAGGCTCAGCAACGGGCTCAGCGGCCGCCACAGGCTCAGCGGCCTCAGCGGCAGCCTCAGGCTCGGCAGCAAGCTCGGCGGCAGGCTCGGCCGCCTCAGGTTTAGCGACTGTCTCAGGCTCAGCGGCAACCTCAGGCTCAGCGGCGACCTCAGCCTCAGCAGGGGCAGACTCAGCCGGAGCCGCCTTAATTTCTTCAGCAGCTTCCTCTGAGACGGGCTCCACGGCAGGCTCTGAGGCAGGCTCCGCGGCGGGCTCCGCGAGGGGCTCCGCGGCGACCTCCACGGTGGACTCTGCTGGCGCTGTGGTAGTGGGCTCAGAAGCTTCTTCAGTTGTCTCTGCAGCCTTCTCCACGGTCTTGGCCTCTTCCTGGGCCACTCCCTTGTCACTGGCCTCAACAGGAGCTTCTTCAGCAGGAGCTTCCTCGGCAGGAGTTTCTTCGGCAAGAGCAATCGCGGCAGGCTCTTCAGCGGGAGGTGGAGCGTCAGGCACAGGATCGGTCGCGGGCGCTTCATCAGCTGGGGCCGGGGGCTCAGCTGCTTCCTCGGTAGCAACTTCAGCAGGAACTTCGCCGGCCTCTGCCGCAGTGGATTCAACCGCTGACTCAGTGGCAGGTTCAGCAGCTGGTTCGTCAGCCAGAGCCTCTTCAGCAGGTGCAGCTTCAACAGGTGCAGCTTCGGCTGAAGTGGCCTCCTCTGTGGCAGCCTCAGTAGGAGCCTCAACAGGTCCGGCCTTCTCAGAAGGCTCGGTGACCTTGTCGGCCTCCTTCTCTTCGGCTACCTCTGGAGCAGTCTCGACCGTTTCTGTAGGAGTTTCAACGGGCTTGGCAGCAGGCTCAGCGGCGGTCTCAGCGGCAGGCTCAGCGGCAGGCTCAGAAGCAGGCTCGGCAGAAGACTCAGAAGCAGGCTCAGAAGCAGGCTCAGCGGCGGTCTCAGCGGCGGTCTCAGCGGCGGGCTCAGCGGCGGGCTCAGCAGCAGGCTCAGCGGCAGGCTCAGAAGCAGGCTCGGCAGAAGACTCAGCGGCGGTCTCAGCGGCGGGCTCAGCGGCGGGCTCAGCGGCGGGCTCAGCGGCGGGCTCAGCGGCGGGCTCAGAAGCAGGCTCGGCAGCAGGCTCGGCAGAAGGCTCAGCAGCAGGCTCGGCAGAAGACTCAGAAGCAGGCTCAGAAGCAGGCTCAGCGGCGGTCTCAGCGGCGGTCTCAGCGGCAGGCTCAGCGGCAGGCTCGGCAGAAGACTCAGAAGCAGGCTCAGAAGCAGGCTCAGCGGCGGTCTCAGCGGCGGGCTCAGCAGCAGGCTCAGCGGCAGGCTCAGAAGCAGGCTCGGCAGAAGACTCAGAAGCAGGCTCAGAAGCAGGCTCGGCAGCAGGCTCGGCAGAAGGCTCAGCAGCAGGCTCAGCGGCGGGCTCAGCGGCGGGCTCAGCGGCGGGCTCAGAAGCAGGCTCGGCAGAAGGCTCAGAAGCAGGCTCAGCGGCAGTCTCAGCGGCGGGCTCAGCAGCAGGCTCAGCGGCAGGCTCAGAAGCAGGTTCAGCGGCGGTCTCAGCGGCAGGCTCATAAGCAGGCTCGGTGGCCGCAGCAAGCACTTCCTTGGTCTCTTCGCTGGCCTTGTCACCATCTTCGGCGTCGGCAAAGTGAACCCGCTTTTGTGATGGCGTGGGCGACGCTGGTGCAGCCGCTTCTGTTGTGTCTTGTGTGGGTGCCTCTTCGGTCGACTTTTCAACGGGGGGCTCGGCCGTAGACTCGACAGGTGCATCGGCAGCCGACTCCGCGGTCTTGGTCTCGGCCGTCCCGGGAGCGGCCTCGGCGGCAGGCTCGTCGGCTGGCTTTGTGCCATTCTTGCCGTTCTTCTTCTTCTTCTTGTCCTTCTTGGCATTCTTGGTGCTCTTGCCGTTGGCCTTGTCGTTTCCGGTCTTGTCCTTGTCTGCCTCGCCGGCGGTCTCGCCAGAAGAAGTGACGCCGCCCGGGGGAGACGGGGGAGACGCGGCCGCCTCGGCCTTTTTGGCTTTCTGTGCAGCCTTCTTGGCCTTCTTCTTGTTCTTGGGAGCCCAGAAGCCGTCTTCGGGCGTGCCAGTGTCCTCGTCAGCGGCGGCGGCGGGGTCGGCGGCGGCAGCGGGGGCGGCGGGGGCGGCGGCCGGCAAAGGTGCGTCGCCCTCTTCGGGAGACTTTACACCGTCGTCTGCGAGCAGGTTAGTATGCTGGGCGTGACATGCCGTTGAACGTGGGAGACTTACCACTCTCGGCCTTCTTCTTGCTTTTCCGCTTCTCCTTTTTCCGCTTCTGGGCGGCCGTGGGAATGGTGGTCGGGGCAGAGCGAGGAACGTGTGCATCATTGTCGCCGGCAGCCCCGGTTGGGCTGTTGCTGAGGCCCTCGTCGTCGTAGCCGCCCTCGTCCTCGTCGTCGTCGGCCTCGGCGTCCGAGTCGGACAATTCAAGGTACTGAACCTTGGAAAAGTCGGCGACGGTGGGAGCGTCGTAGCTGGCGACCTGAACGGTGGCCGGATCGTAGATGCGGGCCTCGCTGACGGCGACATTGTCGCCGAGCGTGCGCTGCATGTCTTCCATGGTGAGTGGGCGAGTCGCCGTAGCGAGAGAAGGTGTCACCTCGGCTCCCTTTTTTTGGTAGATTTTGATTTTTGAGTCTTTTTTTCACAGCGGCCGGCTTGGACACGCTTTTTGATTTATTAAAAAAAATTCCCTCGCACTCCTGTCACAGAGACGAGTGGGTGGGGTGGGCTTGGGTATCGGGGACGGGGAACAGAGAACGAGACAAGTTCTGATGCAGCTGATTTGGTCTGTCAAGCAGGGCAATACGCAAGAGGGCCTTCCAGCACCAACTTGCTCAAGGACCTGGCTGCAAAGCAAAGCAGAGCAGAGCAAGAGGTGAAGGTGAAGGTGACGGTGAGTTCGAAGGGGAAAAGGCACCGGAAAGAGGTGTGATTAAACGAATCGGTGACAATGAACAACAAGAAACTTTTGGGTGCTGATGCAAGATTCACGATCGTTCGTGGCGAGCAGCAATGCCAAATTGCGTGTCCGGATCGAGGTGGGATTCTCCGAGAGGCCACTTTCTGTTCGGGGGGCGTTTCTCTGGTTTGCTAGAGTGTTGACGCCTGGTTGAGGAGCTGGATGCACGATGATGTCGAAGCTAGGAAAGAGAAATGACCAACAGGAAAGCAAAGGGCAAATCAGACAGGCAGCAAAACAGACAACAACCAAAAAAAGATGGAGAAAACAAACGAGAAACCAGGATCGTGGGAATCGTGAGGGGATTCGTAAAATGGTTGAATAGGATGAAAGAAGAGGGAAGGGGACGAGGATAGGAAGAGAAGAAAAAAAAGAAACCACAGACAGCTGCAGGGAACGGCATAAAAAACGGGGAACGAATGGAGAATGGCGTCTTGGAGTCCAATGGGGTCGAGTGCAGTCCACTGGCACCCGACGTTGATGGAGCTCTTGCTGGCCACCCCTGTCAACCCATTCTCGTGCTCGTAAACAGTCTGCAGAGCCTGCAGTGTCCTCGTCCTGCAGATGGCATGGATTGTCCTGCGAGACGGGTGCTTACAGTTGCTGGCTCGACTCGCGAATCAGGCCGCGGCCGAGGATGCAGGGTGCCCCAATCAGGCACGGGTGACGAGCAAAGTGAGGAGAGATCAAGCAGAAAAAAAGCTCAAAGCTCCTGTGATCTTGGCTGGGTGGTGGACACCTGGCAAGGGCACCGACGCACGATTGGCCCGCGTCCACGTCGACTCTCCACGTCGACATGGCCTGCGTGGGACGTGGCCAGAGTGGGAGTGTGTGTGAATGTACGAGGACGTCGTAGCATGGCCGTGTGCGTTGGACAGAAAATGGAGATTGGGCAGCGTCACCGAGCCAAGACGAAATCCGGCCGCAGGAAAATCAATGGGAGAGCAAGGCGGCAAGACAACCGACGAGACGTGGGACAAAACGTGATATGAGCGGAGAACAAGCGCCCACGACGTGGTCGAGGCCGGCCAGCGCAGACAGGCCACCGGCCACGAGCAAAGCAAATCAAAAAAAAAAAAAAAAAAAAAAAAAAACAACCTCAATGACTGCCCAACGGCCCGAACGGGTGGGTGGCCCGCCATCGGACATGCTCGTGATGTCAGGTTTGCAAACTGTTGTGTCCTGGGTCGGCTCCGTCTCCGTCTTTGTTCTTCCACCGTTTGTGCAAATGCAAGCTAAAGATGCAGAACGGGTATGACATGACAGGGGTGTATTTGTGAGTACAACGACTTGGCCGTATACGTATCGTATGCAACGGTGGAGAGGACCAACAAACAGTGTGGGGAACCGTCTTTAGTCGTGCCTCGCTCTCGCAGCGATGGGGACGCGGGAGGCGCAGAGAAAGAAAAGACGAGAGAAAAGAGAGAAAAGGAGAGAAAAAGAATGAGACGGGCGAACGAGTCACCGTGTCGATCCCTTGAGACACCGTCAGGACTCATCCTGGACGATAGCCGCTCTCGCCGATGAGATATGATGCTGGATGCGTCGGCATAAACCGCAATTCAAGGGATCCTGGTCGATTCCGTCCATGCCGTCGTCTTGCAGCATACCGGCAGACGTGGCGAACGAAAAGAAAATGCGAGTCACGTGCTGGCCTCTTTATTGACAAAAGACAGACGGGAAGAGGACATTGCGGGGACACGGGCTGGCCGTGGCGGCTTGCGTCTGTCTTGTGAAGCTGCAAAGACCGGCGTCTGGCCCAGGCCGACATCCGTCATAACCCCGTGCTCTGGATATGGAAGAGCAGGCGAAAGAGGCCGAGAGAACGGCGAGGGCTGGGATGCGTGCAGCGACAAGGGTCGGTCGGCAGCGGTGAATGGCGTGTAATACTGCCAGTGTACTCCGTCCGCCCATGTATTCACTTGTAGTTTGGAGGTGGGCCAGCGGCTGGGTGGCCGGGAGGATGGCGTCTGTGGAGGAAGAACGTGACGGGAAAAGACGAGACGAGGCAAAAAGGAAATGTCGAGGCGCCAGAGAAAATGGCGTCAGGGAAAGCATCAAGCGCCATCGATTGGAAGGAGCTATGCGTGCATCCACGGGCCGTTTTGGAAAGAGCAGGAGTGGGATGTTCTTTCTCTTTCCGTGATCAGCCTGCAGCCGGCGTGGAGCCTTTCTGTGCATGGTGCTGTGCTACGTGGCGCCCTTGCTGGCCTGTCCGCCGGCCGCCTCAGTTTGCGCCCAACGGGCCGCCTACGACGTATTGGGTGCTGGCCGAGCGGGATGCAAAGCGTGCCAGCTGTCCCGGTGTGCCATTGTGTGCGTTGTTTGCAAAGAGTCGGCCCAGAGTCACGCAAGAAAGAACAGTGCTGATCTTTGTGAGAGAAGAAGAACAGAAGGGGGAGAAAAAGACGCAAAAAGGGGAAATGCCGGGCATCAGCTTGGTGCGGTCCTTGTCTTTACGAAGAAACACGCTGTCGCTGAAGCACGGCATCGTGACACGGCATCTCGGGACGGCACCGGTCAGACGACGAAGAGAAAGACGGAGAAAGAAAAACAGAGAAGAAAAAATGAAAAAATAAATGAAAAATAAAGGCAAGAGATAGAGGACTGTCGATCGGATCACGAGGGCAGATCTTGGATCTGCCAGACGACCTCTGACGTCGTATCTCGTATCTCTCTTCTCTGGTTTGTCCATTTCTTTCTCATCCGGTGGAGTGTACAAGCAGAGTTGTGCCCAAACAGGCACGTCCATCGCCCAAACGGGATGCACGCATGTCCACTCCGAGCAGCTTGCAGTCAGGTTTTGGGTGTTGTTGGGACGGGGCCGCAGAAGAAGAGAAGCCCAGCCTCGCTGTGTGAGAGGCGGTGTGATGCGAGAAGAAAAAAAAAACAAAAAGAGTTTCGGTGGAGGCGCGATGCTCAAAGTGTCGACGGAGGTGGCATTGCTTGTGGGTTTGGACGTGCACGGTTCAGCGAAGAAAATGAGAGAGGAGCGGAGAAGGACTGAAAAAAGACAGAGAGGTGGAAACATTGCTCTGAAAAAAGCAGAAACGGTGACAGAACGAGAAAGCATCTTTTGTTGACAAGCAACCGTCACCAGCCACACGCCGGAGGCGGTGAACGTCGGTCCCAGCCATCCAGACCGCCACGACACACCAAGACAGGGGTCACGGTGAGTGCAGTTTCCGGCAGATTCGCACTTTGCAAGGCACGATGCATCGGTTCGATCTGAGCGCATTATATGTCTTTCTATTCAGCTGGGAAATTGCTACAAAGTAGACAAAAGGGAAAAGAAAAGGCGGACGGCAGACGGACAAGACAAGAGGACAGAAGAAAAAGAGCCAGAAGGTGGGAACGGTCGAGGAACAGAGATTAGAGAACAGAAAGAGTAGGTAAAAACGGACAGCTACAACGTAAAAGGATATGCAGGAAACAACAGAAAAGACGCCAACGCCCAGACCTCTTCTCGCAAAGCGACGAGACAGGAGACAAGAATACGGCAATGCTCATGTACGGGGGAATGGACGAGAAATGCAAAGGCAGGCGACAGACGGAACGGCAATGTCCAGTAGAAAAACCAGCGCCTGGGACCAACTCGACGGATGGACAGAGCAAAAGCGACCCGGGCAAGGCAGAGATGCAGGTCGAGCTTGATTGCAAGAGGCGGGAGAGCGCAGGGACCAGAAACGTCCGCGTGGTCGGGCCCATATCAACACACCAAGGAACACAGCTGCATCATCGGCGGCTGCGGCAGTCGAGGTGGCAGATGCTGCAGGCAGCGCTGCGAGCGCGGGAGGCGATGCAAGGCCGGGCCGGCGAAAGACGAGGAGGGGGCAGCTCAGCAAGGCCGACCAGACAGACGGCGCCCCGCTGCAGCTGCAAGACGCAGGTGTCGACACTCCCTGGCGTAAAGAAGAAAGCAAAGAGTCCTTCGGCACTGCGTCTGCACAAAGGGGGCGTGCTTGCCGCATGCGCGGCATGTGTGGCCGGTGCCGTTGTCCTCGCTGGCGTCTGAATGTCGTTGATTTGTATTGGCTGCTTTCCTCGCCACGTTTTTGACAGTCTGTCGTCTTGTCTCGTCCGTGCTCACAGGTGCTCGTTTCGTCGTGTCTGTTGTCCATTGTCGTCGGATTCTCTCCCACCTGGCCGTCGCCGTCGCCGTCGCCGTCTTTGCAAATCCCAGGCTCGCTCGCCGACCGCTCAAATCGCCATCTCCGCCTGCAGCTTGCGCAGCTCCGCCTCCTCGTCGTCCTCTTCCTCGACTGGTGTGGCTTTGACTGGTGCACGGTCAGCATATTGCCCCGCCCCTGCAGGCACCGCGTAGGCGGCCGACTTACGCTCTCCGTTGGCAGCCGTTGGCAGCCGGTGCACGGCGTCGGACACCGGCACGCTGCCCGTGTTGAGCATCTTCTCGTCCAGCTGCTCCTGCTGCAGCTTGTCCAGCTCCTCTTCGAGGTCCGCGTCGTCGACGGCCTCACCAATCGTGCTGCTCGTAATCGCATTGACAATCTCCTCGCTGAGCTGGTTCTGCTCCTGGATGCGCTCCATGGTCTCGTCCACCTTTTCGGGCGTCAGGCCGCCGTGGATCTGCTTCATCGCCGTGGCCGCCCGCTCCATGGCCGCGAGTGTCTCGCGGTTGATGTTGGCCGATTCGATGGCGTTGACTTGCTGCTCGAGCGTGCCAATCTGCGCTTGTGTCTGCTCGAGGCTGTGTTCATGCGCCTTTTTGCGCCGGAGGGCAGCCTTGGCGGCTAAGGTAAAGAAGAGGGAGCCATCAGCACGCCGGTCTTGATCCTGCTTGGTCCTGCTAAAAAGCGTGGGCTGTCTCTGCACGAGGCCCGTCACACTCACCGTTCTTGTTGGTCGTCACGTTCTTCCGGGCCAGCGCGTCCTGCTGGTCAATCTGTGTCTGCAAATGCGCCTCGCGCTTCTGCAGCATGTCGAGCTGCGCCCGCAGCCCCAGGATGGCATTCTTGGGCGTGTCCTTCTTCTTCTGCGCGGCACCGCCGCCAAACCAGCTGCTCCAAGACATGTTGAGGAGGGCAGAGGCAAAAAAAAGAGGTGTCGGGATGCCGCTGGGCGTCGCTCCGGGGAACGGGAGAGGGGCGAGGGCGACGAGGGGTCGATACAACGACGTGAGGTCGGCGGTACGTGCAGGAGGGCGCTGCCACCGGTCGCCTATCGAGGCCTTGTAGGGATCGTGGACTGCGAGAGAAACGGCCAAAAAAGATCGCGGATGGGGCTGTCGCCGACAAGTCTCCCCGTTCCGATGCACGGCGAGGAGGGGGGCGAATCCAGCGACAGTTGGGTCACGGGACCACGGGCGTCGCGGGCTGCGCAAGGTAATATGCAGGGCGCCGAGAACGAGAAACAAGAGGCGTGGCGCTGCTGCGCGGGTGTGCTGTTGTCGAGATAAGGAGGGCGAGGCGGGCGGACGAGATGACGAAGACGGGTGGATGTGGGAAAAGAAGGCAGAGGAGTGATGGATAGCCTTGGGCCGAGAAATGGGGGAGAAAGGGAGGGGAAGGAGCGGCCACAGTGCTAATAGATAGTTATGATGCAAGGCCCGATAGCTGCGACGTATTGGCTTACAGGCCTGGGCCAGGCTGCCATGACACTAAAAACCATCGGCTCCCGCCACCTGATGGCCATCTGCCACGTGCCGCTAAAAACCGCATAAAGCACAACCCCGCTATCGGTATTTACGCTGCGTCTGTGCACGTGACATTGTTAAGACTGACAGCTACAACTACAGCCATAAGATGAAATGAAACAACTCGTACTAAACAACTCGTACTAAAGCTGTTTGTTTTTTTATACGTACCCCAAGTTTCTTCAATTTTTTACTCCGTATTTTTTTTTTCAATTTTAAGTTTTTTAATCTCAAGAAAAAAACCTGTTATTCTTTTCTCCAATATTTTCCCGTCCATCATGGCCTCTGTACCTGCATCTCATATCTGCTTTCTATCCGATCTACCACACAAGACAGCCGGCCAGAAAGTCCGCTTCCTGGGGTGGTAAGTCAGACAAACACATACCTTCACGATACTTTGTCGCTCATGCTCGTACCCATCCAGCGTCATGGCCTACGATCCTTTGGCCGGCACCCTCACGCTGCAACATCAGCACCACGGGCTGTCATCGTCCACGTCCCGCCGCGTCGATGTGCGCGCCCTTGTCAACGTGGACCTCGTTCTGGAGCGGCTGACGGCCGAGCAGACGACAGTCGGTGCGTGGGTCAACGTGATAGCATACGTGACTGAGGCCGGCCCCTCTGCCGGCGACGTCCCCGTGCAGGCCGTGCTGCTGTGGTCGCCTGGACCGCTGGACCTCCAGCTCTACGAGAGGCAGCTGGAGGCGATGCTTGGTGGTGCCGGTGGCGGCTCCGGTGGTGGCGGTGCCGGAACATGAAAGGCGCAAGGGTGATTCTTTTGTTTCAATTTCTCTTATTTATGGACGACGTCAAGGGACTCTCCACGCCACAATCGCCAACCACTACCTCGCGGCGTCATAAACGTCTCTGGGACCGTCTCTTGGAAGACTCTTTCCCAAGCCTCGAAAATGATGGTCAAGACTTTGATATGGGATTCTTCTGCTGCCCCGGCAGTCAGGCCAAAACACTGGAGCGGTGGAAGCCGATGGTTCCACGACACAACACTCTACCCGATGTCATCATGCCTGGTAGAAATTCTGACAGGTAGTTGCCCCTAACACTGTGTATATGTATCTTTCCATGGGAGCTCTCTTGTTGGCTCCCAGGAGAAACTAAGAGAACCAGAAACACAAGTCATAGGAAACAAGGCGAGATGGCTCCTTCAGTCGCCAACGTACGCAAAAGCAAATAGAACACAATCAAAGTCAAGACCAAACAAATCTAAGAGGGCGGCTTTCTGCCGTGGATATCCAAAACGTCCCAAGTGCCCAGGGTGAGAAGAGAACCAACAAAGAAATGCAAAAGGAGACATAGAGAAGAGGAAACAGGCAAAATAGCAAAATATCCCAAAAAATCCAGTCTTTGACGTCAAAACGGAAGATGGCAGTTATGAATACAGGTCGACTGGGACGACGGAAACAAGACGAAATGACCAAAAAATCTCACCAAATCCCGTGGAGAGTGAAGTTTCCTAAACACAAAAGGGCATTCTTTGTGTGTATGACGCAAGGCAGAACAGACCAAAAGAAAAAAAAAAAGGGGAGAAAAGAAAATGAACAGTCGCCTAATAGCGGGTGCTGCGCGGGCTTTGGGCCGACGAAATATCGTCGACATGGTTGCAGAGCGCCACAAACAGGTCAAAGAACAGCTGCGAGCCGCCGTTGTACATTTCCAGCTGCATGGTACCGCTGCGCTTGAATGTGCCGCGGCTGCGGATGATCAGGGCCAGGTAGTGTGCCCGTAGCTTCGAGTCTGTGTCGGGGGTATGGGCGTAGGCGTAGCGTGCCGAGGCCAAAATTGTGCTGCATGGGATGCCGCTCTCTGACGAGGTTAGGAAATGAATGGAGAAGAAACGGAGGAAAAGAGGAAAAGAAAGAAGGTAAAAAAAAAAAAAGGACTCACGAAGACCCTGCTTCCGCAGAGAAATCCGCTTCAGCTCATCGAGACCGAACCGCTCGGCGGTGCAGTAGATGACTGTGTCTTTGAGCAAGTCGCCCTCAACCGGGTGCCGGAAGATGCTCGCCGGGGCCGGGCGGTCGCCGGCCGCAGACGACGACGCCTCGGACTGCTCCAGCTCCCACGAGTTGCGCCGTTTATTGTGGAGGAGGCGCGGGTAGTAGTCGCCTTTGTAGAGGTACTCCAAGACGCTCGAGAAGATTTCAGGCTCGTCGTCGGGGAGGGCGATGCGCTTGGTGGCCGTGGCCGTGCCCGGCGAGCCCGGCGACGAGAGCGTTGGCGACGAGAAGGGCGAGTGCGGCTCGTAGTACAGCTGCTGGTTGTGGAGGGCCTGCTGGAAAAAGGGCGACGCACACAAAATGTCCTCGTGGGCAGCAAAAATGCGCTGCTCACGGCCGACAACGAGGGTGACAACGGCCGAGGACTGCGCAGGCGGCGGTGGTGGCTGCGGTAGGAAGCCCGAGACAGAGCCGCCCTCGACGTAGGCAGCAACGCCGGCCGCGGACCCTGCGGTGGGCGGCCGGCGTCCGGGGCGGGCCGAGTCGTGGCGGCGCAGTTTGGAAACGCCGGCGTCTTTGCTAAACGACGCGCTGCCCGGCTTGCCGGCCTTTTGGCTCTTGGAGAAGCTCCTGTTGTGCGAGCGCGAGAACATGGTGAGAGGGAGGTGTCTTTTATTAAGGTGATTTGTATTTGATAAAAAAAAGAGCGAGAAAGTATAAAACAGATGAAGGAAGACTTTCAGGATAGATGGATGATAAGAAATCGTTCAAGTCATAAAAAAGACAAAACGGGGACGGAAGAAGATGGGAAGAAAGAGGAAATAGAGAGTTTGTCGAGCAGGCGGTGGGTTTCTCGGCTGGCCCTGCGATGATTCACGGCGTGCTTCCTCGTTTGGCGACGGGCGATCGATGGCTGCAGAGGAGAAAGTAAAAGGGAGGGACAGGTTGCAAAAAAGGGAAAGCAGGCGGCGGCGTCTGTATTTATAGAGGATTGCACAGAACAGCGCAAATAGGCACTGGCGACACAAGAGGAAAGCACGCACGGTGTGGACGGCAAGGAACAAGAAAGAGCGAGCCAGACGAGGCGGTTTGCACGGCTGTTCTCTGCCTGGTGCGACTTTTGGGTGTCTGTGCCGCGGCAGGGCCGACTGGCACAGTGCCAGCCGAGCCCTGGCGCAGCTGGTGCGCAGCCAGACAAGGGTGTGGGCGAGTGTGAGGGGAGAAAAAGGAGCCAAACGGGGCGGACGGGCAGAAGCTGGCTGATTCGGGTCTGGCGATGGTCCTTGGTTGGGACGCGTTTTCCAACGCGACACCGGATCGGGCTCTACAGGAAACTTGAGCGACTTCACGTGACGCTTGCAGGGGTTTAAATTGGTTGGGACGCCTGGAGCCGCTGTATTTCCAGTGGTCCTGAGGCCCCTGCGTAGGCGTACCGCTAGTACAAATCCTAGCGTTCAAACAGCAAACCGAAACTGGGACTGAGACTTCACAAGAGATCCTGGTCGGCCTTGTACCCGCGATGCTGCCTGGTGCGGGCCAGTACATGACTGGCGAGGTTGCATGTGAATGGATGTCGCTGGTGCATTATCATGGCTGTTGCGTGGAGGTCCCGTCTCGTCTCGCGTTGTCTTTATCTTGCCTCCGGAACAAGTGCCGGGGAACCTGCATGCGGCCATGCAGGTTATTTTTTTCTGGAAATTGCTGGCCGAAAGAACAAACGGCGGAAGGGCGAGTCTGTTTGTCGACAGCGGAGCTGTGTTCGAGGCCTGCCCAAGGCAGCCACCTGGCCCGTGAGCGCTGTTCCACATGATGTTGTGAGGGTTCCGCAACAACAAAGTAAACAACGGCATTTTCGTAGTAGAAATCTAGCAGCTTTTCCTCTTGATGCCATATCTTACAAACTCTGTTTTGCAAACGCCATGCCCTGCGCATTCCCAAGATACTGCATGCTGTGACTGATTCGTGGCAAGAAGCGGGACGGAGAGCAAGAAAGGTGGTAAGATACACAGCAGTGAAAACACTCACAGCTGCATCTTCTTTTTCTTGCCTCCTTCTCCTCTTTCCGTCTCCACCCACACTGTATCCGGCCCCGTTTGCATCTCGTGCACCCACCTTTTCGGGTGGTGCAAACTGTACATACATATATGGCTGTTCTCCGGAGCCGTCCTTCCATCCCTGTCCACGAGTATGGCACTGCCCAAGGGCAGTGGCCAATAATGGCACGAGGATGGAACGTGAGAAAAGAGGCGATGGCAGAGCAAACAACGATACCTTCCGTCTCTGAGAGAATACATACAAGGACAGCTCAAGTTGCACGTTGCTCCTTGGTGACTCTTTGCCAGCAAAGTATATGTACGTCGTAATGAGTCGAACACCATTCACGTCGCACGCCATTCCCACATTCTCCTCTCTTTTATGCAAGCACTATCGCAGACCCAGTTCAGCCGAGGACGGGGCCCGGTATTTGGGGCAGGTAAGATTATGTCTCAACGTTTCTTTTACTCGTACATGGAACCCGAGGTGTTTTTAGCTTCTGGATATCCCTCGAATACTATCATAGTATGAACATCTAAAGTTGATATCTACGAGTAGAACAAGGCATGTCGTTTTAACAAGAAATCGATGCTTGGCCACAGTTTGCTTTACGAGTGCTACGGCTCAATGAGCAGCGTACACATTGCAAGACAACCGCGGAACCACCACGAGCCGACGTTCTCACAATTAGAGCACAGCGAGGCTTTAAAAACTCTATGCATACGCACAAAAGAAAAGAGGCCATTCAAAGCCGTGCCGCGGTCAACATTGAGAGAAGAAAAATGGCGACTAACCCAGGGCTTTCATCTTGCACGATGCAGCGTCTGACAATCGCCTAGCTTCTTGGTGCTGTAGCCTTGCCTATTTAGCCCCGCCATAAGAGCAGGCCCCGCTTACATAAACACGAGTAACGTGCGTCGTGTTGCCCCAAAGTGTGCCTACGTATGCTGCCTAAGCACTCGTACGGTGTCCGATTCTTTTCAACGAAGCACGGCACTCTCTCTTGCTCTCTCTTTTCCCCGGTCAACGAAGCTCCTGACGGGACACACTTGACGACGCTCCAAAAGGACCAGGGGAACTTTGCCGTCGCGAATCCCGATAGCCGCCGCACTGCGACCCGATGCTTACGGCATCGCAGCCCAACACGAGACCTCAGATCAGACACGGGCGACAACGAACGCCGCCGGACCTTGACCGCCCGAAGCCCCCCTCCCTCCAGATCTGCCGTGCTGAGTCCGCATTTTCCGAGCGTTCTCCGACGTTGCTCCCTCCCTGCATCCTTCCCCGCTGATCATGGCCCCCGACGGCGACACGCCCGTCGCGGCCGTTTCTGCGGACCAGCCACAGATCGAGCAGCCTGCCGAGCCGACAACGCCGGCAACGCTGCCAAAGCAAGCACACATTGTGCTGGCCGACGAAGAACCGACAGAGAGCGCCGGCAGCGCCGCCAGCCCGGGCCTCCGCAACAGCAAGGGCTGGGACGGCAAGTTGCGGCTGCCCAAGAAGGACGCGCTGCCGCCCGCCTCCTCAGAAGCAGCCGGCGCGCAACCGTCGTCTGGAAAACACGCAGTTGTTCTGGCAAACCCCGAGGCGCTGTCGGACCCCGAGTACTCGGACGACGACCATGTCGTGCCCGGTGACACCATTGCGCCTGACGAAGACCTGCTCAACGACGAAGACCCCGACACGGACGAGATTGTGGCGACGCAGTCGCGCATCCACTCGATCGCCGCCCTCCGACTCGGGCGGTTCCGGCACCTGCAGAAGCTGTGCCTGCGGCAGAACAGCATCCAGAGCGTGGACGCGGGGCTCGAGGCCGTGGCCGGCACGCTGCAGGAGCTCGACGTCTACGACAACCTCGTGTCGCACATGCGGGGCGTCGAGAAGCTGCCCAACCTGACGACGCTCGACCTCAGCTTCAACAAGATCAAGCACATTAAGCACCTGGCGCCGCTGACCAAGCTTGTGGACCTGTACCTCGTCGCCAACAAGGTGGCCTCGGTCGACGGGCTCGGCGAGGTCGCAGAACCTGCCAAGGCGACGCTGCGCATGGTCGAGCTGGGCTCGAACCGCATCCGCTCGATTGCGCCGCTGGGCGGCTTCGGCTTTGTGGCGCTCGAGGAGCTGTGGCTGGCCAAGAACAAGATAACCAGCCTCGAGGGACTCAAGGGGCTGCCCAAGCTGCGCCTGCTGAGCGTGCAGTCCAACCGGCTGACCGACCTCAGCCCTCTCCAGGACGTGCCCTCGCTCGAGGAGCTGTACGTGTCACACAACGCCCTCACCAGTCTGGAGAGCCTAAGAGGGCGAAGCACAAAAGACGAATCAGACAAAACAGACGCAAAGGACGCAAAGGACGCAAAGGACGCAAACAGTACAAACGGCAGCAAGGCTGGCGCGCCAAAGGAGGTGCAGCCCGAGGGCCCGGGCGAGGCGCCGGCGACGCCGGTGACGTTGCCGCGCCTCCGCGTCCTCGACATTAGCAACAACCAGATCCCGTCGTTCACCGGTGTCGAGCACCTGGCGTCCCTCGAAGAGGTCTGGGCGAGCTACAACCGCATCGCCGACTTTGCCGACGTCGAGCGGTGCCTGCGCGACAAGGCCAAGCTCGACACCGTCTACCTTGAGGGCAACCCGCTGCAGTTGCGGAGCCCGGCTCTGTACCGCAACAAGGTGCGCCTGGCGCTGCCGCAAGTGACGCAGATTGACGCCACCTATGTGCGCGAGACGTGAGCCGACAGCGATGCCAGTGTTTTTTTTTGTGTGTTCTAGTTTTGGGTGCACGGATCTATCAACACGGCTCGTTTACGTTTTGTCGTTCTCCCTGCTTCTCGACGGCCACAGCCACCGCCGCAGCATAGTCGCGTCACAATAGAAACTGCTGTTCACTTGTCTATCTTTTGTATCTTTCTCTGTTCGTTACAATCGTGTCGGGCTCCGCCGTGTGCCTCTTAACCAAACAGGTACAGCTTCTCGGTAGGGAAGTACTGGGGGGGAAAAGTCAGCATACTCCACGCGTCGCCAGGGGGGGGAGGGGACGAGAGGGACCACATACATTCGAGGGCTGGTTGAAGCGCACGTTCTTGTCGAGTGCCGAAATGGCGGCCAGGTCGGCCGCGTCAATGTCCCACCCCACAACGTCCAGGTTCTCGGCCAGCCGCGACGGCGTCGACGTCTTGGGGATGACGGCCAGGCCGCGCTGCGTCGCCCAGCGCAGCAGAATCTGGCCGGCCGACTTGTTGTACTTGGCGGCGAGCTCCTTGATCAGGGGCACCTCGAACAGCGGCGTCAGGGCCTCGGCGTGGGCCATCTTGAACTCCTCAAACGAGGCCGGGCCAAACGACGAGTAGGCGGTCACGGCGACGCCCTCCTCGGCGGCCAAGCGCAGCAGGTTCGGCTGCACGAGGTACGGGTGGTGCTCGATCTGGAGGGTGGCGGGCGGGATCTTGGCGTAGCGCAGCACGTCGTAGAGCAGCTGGGCCTGGAAGTTGGAGACGCCGATGCTGCGCGCAAGGCCCTTGTTGACGAGCGACTCCATGGCGGTCCACGTCTCCTGGATGCTAGCGTTGCTTCGGCGGATCTCGGTACCGGCGTCGTCGTAGTGCCAGCCGGGCGGGTAGCGGACGGCCGGGTCGACCCAGGCGAGGGCCACGGGGAAGTGGATGATGTACAGGTCAAAGTAGTCAATGCCCCAGTCGGCGAGCTGCTTGCGCACAATGGGCTCGACGCGCTCGCCGTCGTGGAACGAGTTCCAGAGCTTGGACACGAGGAACAGCTCCTCGCGCTTGACGAGGCCCTCCTTGATGGCGCGGGCCACGCCCTTGCCGGCCTCGACCTCGTTGCCGTAGTCTGGCGAGTTAGCGAGCGTGCCTTGGTCTTTTCAGCCTCAAACTTGGTTGTGTCTGTGACATGGGCGGCCACCACAGTTTCCACCGCCTGCCCAGTCTGCCCCAACGTCCGGCGTGGTCCCGAGAGGGGGGCAAAGAAGGACGAGTAGCAAGAAAACGCAATGCAGGGCCTGGGCACGGACTCACCGCACGCGCCGTCAAACAGGCGGTAGCCGGCCTTGATGGCGTTGTAGACGATGTCGGCGCAGACGGCGTTGTCGACCTTCCACAGGCCGTAGCCGACCTGCGGCATCTCGTAGCCGCTGTTCAGCTTGATTGAGGGAGACATTGCGAGGGTCTGAAAAGGGTCAGCCGCGGACGCAAAAGCGAGGCTTCTCGCGAGTGCCGACGGCAATGCGCCTGGCAGGAAGCGGAGAGGGCCTTAACTGACATGGAAAACTGCCCGATCGGGTTGTGTTAGTTGTGAGGGGAGAGGAATTGGAGTCGGGGGAGGAAAAGAGAGACAGGGCGAGAAAAAGAGGGGAGAGGGGAGAGGGAGAGAGAAGAAAGAGAAGGTCAGGGAGCAGAAGCTGGGAAGTGCCTGCCGTTTTAGTTATATACGTCAAGGCAGGATGAATAAGGGGGGGGGCCGCTCGAGTGACGTGCGTTACACACACAGGGCCAAGCTGGTGGGGCTCGATCGGGGCCGGCGACGACGGGTGCGGGACAGGCACGAGCACTGCACAAAAAAGCTACTCGTATTATTTGCATTGTTTTTCCCTGTTATTTTTCTCTACTTTGTGTTTTTTCAATGTCACTAATACCGTCACGACTGGCCGCCCTACCGCGGGCCCGGATCGCTCCTGCCTCTTTTCTCTTCCGGAGCAGAACGGACAGAACGGTAAAACGGGAAGGAGCAGAAGCACACCAGAGCCCTGATATTTACGCAATGTAAAGTGCGTTGCAATCTACTTCAATTTGCGTTCCAGGCTTTGCTTACGACGTAGATTCTTCAACAAACTCAGCACTTGTCTTCTTGTGCGCGGTTCTCCATCGACGTCACCACAGGCGGGCAACGCTAGAAGAGGCAGGCGCGACCAAGCCGGCGGGGATTACTAGATTTGGAAACTGCGACCAGTGGCAGAACGTCGGAAGAATCTGACATACGGCACGACACACGCGCTCGATCTTGACGTTTATGAAGGAACGACCGGACGAAGAGAGGGAACACCCTTTTTACTTTATTTTACAATAAACGAACTTTTTTTTATATAGATTTTCGTATAGTAAGAAAAAAGCAGAAAAGTCAGAATCCACAAAAGTCAGACAACCGTCTCTAATACGACTTTTCCCCCCTTCTTCCCCTCCCGCCACGATGCATTTAGCCTAAATGTAGCTGTTGTGGAGAATGGAGCTCTCGACTACCGTGCGGTTGGCGGATAAATTCGTTATAATAGCGCGGCAGCGCCCCAATGCTGCCCCAAAACAAGAAAGCCCGCCAAAGAGAAGAATGCGAGGAAAGAAGGAAACCACCGATGTCCGGCCGGGCCTTCCACATTGGGCGATGAGCTTCTGGACGGTTCAGTGAGTCTGTCTGCTTCTGATTGGCTGCCGCAAACATCTCTGAGAGCCGATGCCACGATCCTGTTTCGTGGATTGTGATTTTGGACAGTTGATAATGGACCGTGGACCTTTGTCTGTGTGGGGGCCTATGTCTATGAACGACAAGGAGCGGCAGAAGAGAAAAGATGAAGAACATGGCCAGCAAGTCCGAACATAAAGGAGGTGCAAGAAAAGTCGCACTTGCACAATCGTCACATCTTCATTTGGCGTCTCCGGCGACCGCTCTCCATCTCTCCGAAACGGCCCTCTTCTCCTCCTCGCCCGCAGCTGCCCACTCGGCCTCGCCCTGCCTGACACGCACAGCCGTCCGCCGCGCCTCCATCTTCTCGGCGTGTGTGCCGCCCGCATTCATCAACCGGTTCACTTCGGCCTGCACCCCTTGCATCGTGTACGCCGGCACGGCCCAGGCGCCGGCCGCCGGCTTGAAGACGACGCCGCCGATGCCCTTGGCAATCCCTTGAACAAAGCCGCGGGCACCGTCTTTTTCGGCGCCCCGGAGGGGATGAGCCACGAGGCCGGTGACGCCGTCGTAGACGCCGTGGCCAAATGCCGTGGCGGCTTCTCTGACGCTGCCGCCAAGCCCGGTGACCTCGGTCGTCTCCCGGACCTCGTCGTTGTACAGGCGCGGCGCATTGTGCAGCCCGCGTGCCACAGCCATGCAAAAATGCAGCGGCGTCTGGAGGCCCGTCGAGACGATGCGGGCGACGCTCTGTCCTGCCCGAACGGCCGTGTCAACAGTGACCGTGGCGCTCTGGCCGCCTGTGTTTTTCACGAGCTCGCTTGGAAAGTCGGCCACGGCCATGGCGATGCTGGAGAGATCGCCGAGCAGCGCGCCGCTTGCACCGGTAATGGGCTCGCGGGGCTCACCGCCCGGATGGACAGCGTAGTCCTGGAGTCGGACAAGCTGCAGGTCGAGATAGGTTAGCTTCCCCTCGTGGACGAGGATGGCTGCCGCCAGCGCGCTCAGCTGAACTGTCTTTTTTTCTTTTCCTGATACGTGCTGCCACACAGCCAGGCGCTCCGGCAGGAGAGCACAGCGTGCAGCAGGCAGATGCCGGTGGAAGGACTGGGCACCGGCCACGATACCGCCGCCGCGCTGCTCCTTTTGAATCCTGTCACCCAGAAGGCCTGCCTTTGCTTTGGTTTCGGGCAGAAGCGCATGCTTGATGCCGGCTGCCAGTTTGCCCGCCGTCAACTGTGCGTACGGAATGGGCTCCGGCCCGGCGCCGGCGCGGGCCACCAAGGCACCCCAGAACGGCTGGTCTCCAAAGAACGAAACAACGACCGTTGGCACGCCGTACCGAAGCCCGGCCGCCGTGGTGCCAGCACCGCCGTGATGCACGACACAGGCCACGCGCTGGAAGAGCCATTCGTGTGGGCAGTCCTTTTCGAGAAAGAAGAGCTTGCCGTTGTCCTCGTCTCCGTGGCCGTCGAGGCCGCCCCAGCCCCTGGAGACAATGGCCCTGACACCGAGCTCCTTGACCGCGTCCAAGACCGTGCGCGTGAGGCTGGCAGCGTCGTCAACCACAATGGAGCCGAAGCCAATGTAGATTGGTGGCGAGCCATCGATTAGAAACCGTTCCAGCTCTGGGTCGGGCGTGTATGCGTAAGGCTTGTCCTCGCCAGGACTCTCCTCGGCAAAGTAATACCCGGCCACAGCCACCTCCTCTGGCCAGTCGGCCGGTTTTGGCAGCAGGGCCGGCGACCAGCAGTATGTCGTCGGCACACGCAGGCGGCCCATGAGCCCGCCCGGGTGGAACGGGGCCACGGCCTGAAGGGGGGAGAGGGGCGCCAGGCCAAGACGGCTCGACCGAAAACGGTTGATGACGTCGCCCAGGCCCTGCCACGTCAGGCATTCGACCAGAGTGTACGATAAGAGCGCAGCCAGGCTGTATGCCGGCGACGTCTTGGGGACGTTGAGGTTGGCCAGGGGGTGCGGAAACGCGCGGGTCGCCGTCCACGGCATGGTAAACATGACGTGCAGCGGCACGCCAAAGCACTCGGCCAGGTGGATGTGGGCGAAGCTCGGCGGGTTGGCAATGATGGCGTCGGCAGCAAAGGCCGCCGGCCAATGCCCCTGGCTGCCGCCGCCCTGCGCGCCGTCGCCCTGCGTGCCGTCGTCCATCATCGACCGCCAGCAGCCGTGCAGGACCGCCTCGATGAACAGCCGCCGCCGCGCAATGGCCCCGTTTGTCAGCGCCTCGACGGGCGGCACCAGCCCGCCCGCGCCCTTTCCGGCCCCGTTCTGCACCATGAAGGACATGAGCTCGGCCGGGTCGCCGCCGCCAATGTCGCAAAACGCGAGTCGCCCGCCGTCGCCGTCCGGCGTCTCGACAAAGTCGCGGAAGACGGCGTGCGTGACGAGACGCACGCGGTGTCCGTACCGGCGGCGCAAAACATGGCCGAGCGCCACAAACGGCTGCACGTCGCCGCGCGAGCCGACGGCCTGGATGACAATGTTGAGCCGAGGCGGTGCCGCCTCGTTCTGGCTTGCGGACGGTGCTGCTGGCGCCGGCGGCCCAGGCCTCCTCCTGGGCGCGAGCAGGGCTGCCAGTCTGGCCGGGTCGGTCTCGCCGATCTTGACGTCAACACGGCCATCGTCTGCCGGGGTCAGCCAGCGGAGAGGACAAGGGAGACGGGCGGTCCGCACGTACCTGTAACGGTGGCATCGGCCTCGAAGCCGGCGCAAGATGATAGCTTCAGTCGCTGGACAGACATGGCCAAGGCATTTGCGTCCCTGTCTGCTCGAAAAACGCAATCGGTGCCGTCATCTTGGTTTTGAAGACTTTTGTGACTGCCGCCAAAGGCTGGTGCCTGCTCGGCTTGGGGACGTTACCTCTTAGCTGTACACATTTCGCGACACAGCCTGCTGCAGACAGGCCAGGCTGCGCCAGGAAACCGATGACGACGGCGGTGGGAGGCGCGCGAATGAGGGATCATCGTTGATTGGGGACGCGAGTACTTATGGAAGTGCACCCTCGCCACTAGACCGGATTGAGGGAAGGAGCAAACGACGCAATCAAGAGAGAAGGTGCCGGTGTGATCCGCGATGCACGAAAGCCGCGTTGTTCCAAGTCCCGTACACATGCTATTTTTCTACTTTTCATCGAAGCACCGCAAGAACAGGCCCATTTCCATTATCGATCAACATGCAAAAAGAGTGAAACAGACGCAAGAAAAAAAGGAAATAGAGTGAAAAGTACAATGAGAATGCGTTTTTCGCAAGAACATCCGCTCCCGCTCCCGCCTGCCTGCCACCTCACTGAACCCTTCAGTTCATGCTCCGGCACCGCCTGCCCCTCCACAGCCAGAGAATCAATAGACAGCAACGATGCCTGACCGAGGTAAGAGACGGCCCAGGGCAGGCCAGAACGCTCCGCTGCAGGGAGTGTTTCGTCCTGGCCAGATTATCCGCGCACCGCCTCTCATACGTGGGATCGCTTTGGTATGTCCCTTGTTTCCATGGTCGCGTTGTGCGGCAGCAATGACACCGGGCGGTTCAAAGGGTTGAGTATAAAGGCGCATGTGTGGTATGGATATGCATGTGTTTTTTCGACGCGGCCCGGCCATCTTTCGCTCTCCAGCCTCTCGGCTTCGTCTCCTCGGTTCGTCTCCTCGGTCCGTCGTCTCGGTTCCGTCACCTCGACCCCGTCTCTGCTTTGCAGCGTTGCGACGCGCTTAGCTGGAGAAGCGCCGTGTAATCTTGGCAATGACTGGACGAGTTAGCGACGTTTGATATGCAAGATACAAAATACAAAAAAAGAAAAGAAGACATAAAGAACATACTGTGCAAAGCCACGACCGAAAAGATAAAAACGAGCGACAGCACCAGCACGACAACGGGGTCGACCTTGAGGCCGGGCGACTCGTCCGTGTACAGGCGCAGCATCGTGCTGCTGCTGCCGCCGGCGCCGGCCGCCCGCGTGCTGGTGGGCCGCGTATTGGCGACCTTCTCCTTCTGGTCGGCGGCCGCGCGACGGCGGATTTGCGTGCGCGCGCCTCCGGGCGGCGGCGGCGGCGAGGACGACGAGGCGCGGTTGATGCTTGCGCCCGAGGCGACGCCGGCCGGGGTGGGCGAGGAGGCACGGGGGGAAGACTGCAGCGGGCGAGAGCGTCAGCGACCAGACCGAGCGATGGGCGGCGCGTGTGCCAGGCCAGAAAGAGAGAGAGAGGCACGGCGATGGGCCATGCCATGCGGGAGGACATACCATTGCGATGAAGACGGGATGATGAAAGAAAACGGTGGGAGAAAAAAGGCCAAAAGACCGACAAGGACGCCGAAAAAGACGCAAAGGAAAGAATCGAAAAAGAGCGTGCCAGAGAGGTGGGTGCGCGTTCGCAAACAATGTCGAGAGCCGTGTCGAGGCGGTTGGAGTGGAGGTGGAAAGGGGGACAAAAGGGTCGCGATGGAAGAAAGGAGTTGTCCGCGTGCGAATTGAGGCCACGACTACCACACCTGCCCAGGGGCATGCAGAGCTTCCCCAGGTAGCAGGTGCTTTGTCGAGCGCTAATTCTCTTTGAACAGGGGCTGTCGCGCCGTGTTACGCGCAACAATATTGTTCCGTGCTCCGGCTAGGGATAGCGTATCGTACATCAGCGTGAAAAAAGAAGCTTAACGGTCCCTGGCGTTCGGCATGATGCCTCAAGCCTAAGGTCGACAGCCATGCATGGAAGATGATGCGGCATTCTCTCGTTTATTTCTATTGACGTGCCTGTAAAAGACGGTTCTTGGCCATGGCCGGCGCGCTCGACGTCATGATGGAGCGTGACATGCTGCTCGCTGGACACGGTGGCCAGGTGGAATATACAATGTACTGGAAGGCGTGCCATCAAACAATGCAATCGTTGCAGAAAAAAAGCCTTGTTGTTTATCGACCAGAGAGCAAGGAAAAGAAAGGACAATAAAAATATAGAGTAAGAAAACGTGTGCTGGAAAAAGCGCAAGGCGCAAGACACGAACTGCACATCAATGCCGGCAAAGAACAGCTTTAAGAATGAACACGATTTGCGCAGAGACAACGATGGGCAGAAGAAGAAAGGAGAAGAAAAAAAATGCAAAGCCCGGCCCTAAGAAGCGAGAGGAAATACAGAAAGAAACGAGCAGAATCCGGAATCGATGCAGACTCGAAAAGACGAAACGCCATCCGCTATAGTATTAAAGAACTAAAAGTGTTTGACAGCCAGGAAGACGGCAGGGCGGAACCGACGACAAGACGAAAAGATAAAGAGACGAGAAGAGAAGAAAAAGAAAAGAAAAGAAAAAAAACGAAAAGGCGGAAAGAAAATACGGACCGAGCAAGCGCTTTGCCGTCTGTCGTGTCGAGGCTGTGCTCTGGCCCCTTGTCGGCTCTCTCGTCTCTGCCGCTCTCTGGCGGTGGTATTTTGCGTTTCGTTGTGGAAAAAAGAGTGGAAAACAGTGTCCAAGGCGTGCGTGTTCTTTTCTTGCTTCTTTCTATGCCCCGAACGTCAAGACGAAATTTGCAACCGGCGAATAAAGACGTAAAATAAGAAACGCGCAATGGTATCGAAGCGAGTGTGTTTTTTTCGAAAACAAAGGAAAAAGTTTTGTGTTTTTTTGTTTTTTTTTTCTCTTTTTCGCTGCCCATCTCTCCTCAGAGAGTGACATCGAGGACAAGGCTGACGTCTTGGACGGTGGGGCCGGCCAAGTCCTCGAGGACGGGAATGAGGTCGAGCAGCTCATTGTCGTGCGCGTCCGAGAACCAGCTGCTAATGGGCACGGCGTGCTGCGGGTGGAATATGTACGAAGTCGGCGAGTTGTCAATGATGATTGTGTCCTTGAGGTCGCGGCCGACCATGGACAGATCCTTGACGTAGTTGCCCTGGTGGTTGTAGCAGCTCTCGCGGAACAGGCGGTGGTGCACGACACCGTGGATGTCGAGCTGGTCGAGCAGCGGGTTGCCGTACTTGGACACCGACGCCGTGAACACGACCACCTCGTACAGCTCGCCGACGCGCTTCATGAACTGGTCGACGCCCGGCCGCTTGATCACATAGATATTGTGGTAGTTGCCCTCAATTTCCACGGGTATTGTAAAGTCGGCCTGGTGCAGAATCTTAAAGGAGCTGTGGACGAGCGTCTCGTCCAGGTCCAGTACGAGACACTTGCGGCCCTTGAACCGCGGCTCAATCGGCGGCAGCAGCGCCTTTTGCCGCGGCGGGTTGGGGTTATTAAAGTCAAACTGCGCAGCTTGCATGTTGCTGCCGCTGCCGCTTTCGACCTGCGGCAGGGCGCCCGTGGGCGCCGGGCCGGGTGGCGGTGGCGGCACGTTGGGCAGCACGTCGGGGCTCGCTTGCGTTAGGGGGTGGGCGCTCCGCGCGGCAGACACGGCGACACCCGCGTCGGGCATATCGACATCGTCGTCGGCGGCGGCGGCGGCAGCGCTGTTTTGTGGGTCGTCGCGCTGCTCCGGCGCGGCGTGGTAGTACGGCTGTTCGACAGCGTGGTCTTCCTGCTGTGGCTGAACGGGCGGGTCGACGGTGACCGTCGGCGCGCCGCTTGCGCTGGCGCCGCTGCCGGCGCCCGACAGCGACGCACGCTTGGAGTCGCTATCGCCGAGCGTGGACGTGCCGGCGACGGCGGTCGAGGCGGCGGTGGACGACGAGCGGTCCTGCACGGACGTGGACCCGGAGCTGCGCTTCTCGGCTGATGAGGAGGCAGCACCTGGAGCAGCAGCAGCGGTGCTCGCGGACCCAGCCGGGCCGGCCGAGGGCATGAACTGCGGCTCGGGCTGCCGCGTCTGCAGGAGGGACTCGTTGGCGATGGCGTCTTGGCGTTGCTCGTTCTTTTCGTTGAGCGGCGGCTGGGGCTGCTGGTGGCCGGAAGCAGCGGCCACGGCACTGATCTCGTCGTTGGGCGTGCCCGTCCTCCGGCTGGCGGTGGCAGGGCGCGGGGGGATGTCTTTCAGTTTGTTGGCGGGGAGAGGCTGGTCTTCGACGTCGAGTGCATTGGCATCGTCGGGGACGATGCAGCAGCCAAAGAGGCCGAGGAAGCCGCCGCCGCCGCCGCCCCCCTTCTTCCGCTGCGGCTTCTGGTTGGCGTTTGTTGCCACGGCGGGCGAGCTGGGTTGTGAGTTGCCGGGGGTGTTTGTGGGGCCGGTGACGATGCCCGAGTGCTTGCTCGACACGCTGCCGTTGGGGTGGTGTCGGCTGGCGCCGCCGAGATAGCTCGTCTTGGATTCGCGCGACTGGCGGCCGATGCTGTCGCGCGAGTCGCTGGCGGTGGCGCCAGAGAGGCCTGTGGAGGTCGGGGAGGGCTGGATTTTCTGCGAGGACGAGCGGGAGGGGACGTGGAGGAGAGCGCGGCCCTTTTTCGCTGTCGAGGCAATCGGATTGCCGCCGCTGCTGCTGCTGGCTTCTTCGGGGGGTTGGGAGACCTGCTCTTTGGAGCCTTCCGCCACGGGGGGTTGCTGGGGCGTCTGCGACGGTGTATCGCGAGACATGGTTTGCGGGAGGGGAGGGGGGATGCCCAACAGCCGGAAGAAGCGGCCAGGCGGGATGGAGTGGGCGCCGAAGGCAGAGCGTCTGCGGGGGACCTGTGTCAGGCGTCAGTGGCGGGCTGCTGGTTGTTTGCGTTCTAGCGGGCGCTCGCTCCCATTCGCAGACAAGACACGGGAGCGCGGACGAGGGAGGGCAAAAGAGGAGGCGACAGGCCGGAAGTGGATGGGACAAAAAAAGGACGCACAACTCCAGCCTTGTGGAAATGTTGACGGCGAGAAGGGTACGGTCAGGAACGAGAGCAGAAGCCCAGATACAGGAGCTGTTGAGCCAGGCGAGGTCCAGTTGCTTGCCGAAGAGCAAGTAGGCGGCTTGGGAGCGAGAGGGATGAGGTGGTGGTGTGGTGGGAACAGGCAAGGCGTGGCGGGTAGCAGACGGGAAAGGGCAGCGCATGCGAGTCTGCTGAAGAGTGCGGCAGCACACAAAGGGCTGGTGTAACACCAGCAGGCAAGGGAGAAGGAGGGAGTTGGCTAGACTGGCGACGAGAGCAGGAGGCAGAAGAAAACAAGAGAAGACAAAAGCAGCCAGATAGGCTGATATGGCCCGGACAGGGACAAGGCACGCAAGGAGAGGGAGCGACGGGATCTGGCCGTGCGGGCGATGCGACAGGCGAGCACGCTGGGCTGATTGAAGCCACACAGTCACAAGCCCACGGCGAACAAGAAAAAGGGGCCTCGACAAAGAAGGGAAAAAAAGACAGGGACGGAGGCGGCTCGACGGCCGCGGCGCGTTGCTCAACTCACTCGTGTCTCTCGCAGCAGCGAGACAGCCCCTTTTCGGAGAGGTCGATGCTGTCTGCTCGTTTGCTTGGCGGCAGGCCGAGGCGAGTCGTGTCCTTTGTTCCTTGTGTTCGTTGTCTCGCCGTCGGGCCAGAGGGTGCACGGAGGGAGCGCGGTTCGGCTGGGCCAGGCCGGGTGCGGTGCGGGAGCGGGTGCGCGAGCCAGGAGCCGCAGGCACGCGGCAGCGTCGATCGAGGCGGGCGAGGCGGCGGAGAGCGAGAGCGGACGATAGGGGCGCGCGACGGACGGCGAGGGTCGTGATGATGCTGGAAAAAGATGCAGACGGGGCGGCAGACGATGCAGAAAGTCGAAATGCGCAGTGTGCGTCGTAGGGAAAGACGGCAGAGAGCAACGCGACGACGCGGATCTGGAGGAAGAGACGAAAAGCGAGCAGGCCGTCTGGGGGTTGGGAGCGCTCTGGGAGGCCGTGTGCGGGCGGGTGGGTTGGATCGTTTTGTTTAATTTTCTTTTCCCGGCTTTCTTTTTGCAGGACGAAACAGCGCGCCAGGCGTCGACAAGGTGCGGAAGGACCAGCCTAGAAATTACAAGATACGCATACATTACTCGCACACGGCAGGCGGGCTAGCGCTCGGTGCCTGTGGGCAGGAACAATGGGCGCGGCCCCAGGGACTGGCGGGCGGCGGGTGCGCAAGCGCCAATAGAACGGCCAAACGACGGCGCAGGACCCTGACGAACCAGCGGCCTGCAGCGCGAAGCAGAAACAATGGAAACAATGCGGAAAGGGGAAGGAGCCGAGAGAATAGGAGAAATGGAGAGCGGATGGAGCAGAGCGGCGAGGAAATTGGAATTGAAAACCGCTCGAGATGCGATGGGGCGCCCCTGGACCGCAGTCTTCCAGCGGGCTCCGGCGATATTAGCACAGGTGCACAGTGGCCGGCTAGGGGAGATCCGGATCCCTGCAACCCTGCAGCACCCCACAGCGTAGCGTGGTACGCGCAGCACCACAGGAACCGCGTGAGGACGGGCGTACTCATCACAGCGCATTTCAAAAAGCGGGTCGAGGTAATAGCGGCCGCGACACACTGGCCAATGGCGCGGCTCCATGCCTCGAAAGCGGGGTCTCTGTGGACCGGGGGACAACGCACTGAGCCGCGTCCGAGGGCAGCGAGTTGAAGGAACTCGTCAAGATTGTTGCGGTTAGGAGTGAACGAGCAAAGGCGATGATTACTTTGTTGTAACCGCTGTTTGAACGCCAACTAGCGCAGCGGCAAGGTAGTTCTGGTCGGCGCGTGGCACTCGACAGGCGCTTCAGGCACTGGCAGAAGACGTTTTACGAGTAAAAGTACGAGTAAAAGTACTCGTGCAACAGCCAAAAGGCTGCTCATCGCATGTTTCTGGTTCGAGAATGGCCAGGCACATACTCGTACTCGCAGTCGACTGGTGAGGGTGCATACCCGCCCGTCTCTTCTGCTGCTGCTTCTGCCGTCCTCGTCTCTGGTTGGCCCGTCCAGAGCTTGCCGCCCAAAAGGTGACAGCCCAGTCACAGCCTGAAGACGGCAAGGAGCGCTCTGCAGCCGCCAGCCTACGCGCCCGGCTCCAGTCCGTTCATGCATGCGCCGAGATACGAGTACGAGCTCTTTTGATGTTCCAGACTGCTTCGGCCGCTCTACGGTACGGATAGCTCCTCTCCGCTTCTCCGCGTCTTGTAAACCGTCGACCGGATGCAGGCCTCGATCTCGGCCAGTCTCGAATATCTGTCGGACCTTGGCCGGCCCGTTTCTTCTTTCATTTTTGATTTTTTTTGGTGTTCCATTTTTTTTTTCCTTTTCTATCCTTTTTTTTTCTCTTATTCTTTCTTTGATTCTACTCTCTTTTCTTCCTCATTCTTTCCTTTCCTTTTTATTCTTTTTCTTTTACTTTCTTTCCCTCGGAACTGAAATGGCCCAAGACTATCATGAATGCTTGATCATATCTCGTTTACACTCGTAACTTGGGTCATCGTGAACGACTCATTTTGAGTACAGTACTCACTGAAGCGCCTATGAATGCCCTATTGCTCTACTCGTAGTCATGTGCTTAGCAATGACGTACGGAGAGACCCGCTAAACTCCGCATGGAAGCTTCCCCAGAGACAAAGGCAGGCGCGGCCAACGCGGGCCTCGGACCTGTGTCACATGCCTTTTTATCTGGCCAACTCTGGAATGGAATTTGCTCCCAACATCGAGACCAGAACCATCGCCAAACCAAACACCCAACACCCTGGCCGGCAATTCCATCGACTGCCGTCGCCCATTGACCGTGCAGGACGTATCGCACTTGCCGCGCATCGCGTCGACCGCCCGAACCCGGCGTTGAGGCGCCTCGGCATTCACAGCAACCCATGGCCGGACGCGATTCGTGCCGCCTCTGATCGCTCTCCGACAGCCCCCCATCTCCGACTCGACACACGGCACACGTCGGCATGGCCGCGCAGTCGACCCTGCGGCAGTCCGCCGCCGAGGCCGCCATCGCCGCGTTCATCGACAAGTACGGCGGCCTGGTCCGGCGCCGGCTCCGGCGGACGACACGCACGACGCGGCTGCTGGCAACGCTGGCGCTGGTGGCGTCGATTGCGCTGGGCGGTGAGGGTGGCCGGCGGTGGTGGCGCCGGCGGCGGCTGGAGCGCGAGCAGGGCCTGAAGCTGGTGCGCACCAACTCGTGGCTGCACAACAAGGACGGCTCGCGCACCATCTACGTGCCCTACCGCGACCGCACGTCCAAGGTCGTCATCCACACGACCAGCCCGCTGACCTTTGAGGCGCACCGGCGCCTGTTTCTCAATCCGCCGCGCGTCTCGGGGCTGGGCAGCCTCGGGGCCGACGGGCCGGTGCCGGGGACGCAGACGAAGCCCGGCCTGAACCTGGCCTTTCTCCACCAGTTCCTGAGCCTCATGAGCATCATGATCCCGCGCTGGACCAGCAAGGAGGCCGGCCTGCTTCTGAGCCACGCAGGCTTCCTGCTGCTGCGCACGTACCTGTCGCTGGTCGTGGCGCGGCTCGACGGCGCCATCGTCCGCGACCTCGTCGCCGGCAACGGTCGCCAGTTCCTCTGGGGCCTGCTCAAGTGGTGCGGCCTGGGCGGCTTTGCGTCGTACACCAACGCCATGATCAAGTACCTCGAGAGCAAGGTGTCCATCGCCTTCCGCACGCGCCTCACGCGCTACATCCACGACCTGTACCTCAACGACAACCTCAACTACTTTAAGCTCGCGAACCTCGACGGCGGCGTCGGCCAGGGCGCCGACCAGTACATTACGCAGGACCTGACGCTCTTCTGCGCCGCGGCCGCGGGGCTCTACTCGTCGCTGGGCAAGCCGCTGATCGACCTGTGCATCTTCAACTACCAGCTGTACCGGTCGCTCGGCCCCCTGGCCCTGACGGGGCTGGTGAGCAACTACTTTCTGACGGCCAGCATCCTGCGCCGCCTGTCGCCGCCCTTTGGAAAGCTCAAGGCCATCGAGGGCCGCAAAGAGGGCGCCTTCCGCAGCCTGCACGCGCGCCTGATTGCCAACGCCGAGGAGGTGGCCTTTTATGGCGGCGGCGACATGGAGCGCCAGGCCGTCAACCGCGAGTTCCGCGACCTCAAGACGTGGATGGAAGGCATCTACATGCTCAAGATCCGCTACAACATGCTCGAGGACTTTATCGTCAAGTACTCGTGGAGCGCCTACGGCTACCTGCTGTCGGCCCTGCCCGTCTTTTTGCCGGCCTGGGGCGGCCTCGGCGGCGCCTCGGAGCTGGCCGACGGCGGCGAGGGCCTGCGCCAGCGCTCGCGCACAAAGGACTTTATCACCAACCGCCGGCTCATGCTCTCGCTCGCCGACGCCGGCGGCCGCATGATGTACTCGATCAAGGACCTGTCGGAGCTGGCCGGCCACACAAGCCGCGTCTACACGCTGATCTCGACGCTGCACCGCGTGCACGCCAACGCCTACTACCCGCGCGGCGGCAACGCCAACAACGTAGAGCTGTACTCCATGGCCGACGTCCAAGGCACCATGCAAAAGGGCTTTGACGGCGTGCGCCTCGAGAACGTGCCCATTGTGGCGCCCGCGCTATGGCCGCAGGGCGGCGAAGAGCTGATCGAGTCCCTGTCGCTGATTGTCCGCCGCGGCGAGCACCTGCTGATCTCGGGCCCCAACGGCGCCGGCAAGACGAGCATCAGCCGCGTGGTCGCCGGCCTGTGGCCCGTGTACCGCGGCCTCGTCAGCCGGCCCAAGGACATTGGCGAGGACGGCATCATGTTTCTGCCGCAGCGGCCGTACCTGAGCGTCGGCACGCTGCGCGACCAGGTCATTTACCCCGACGGCGAGGCCGACATGCGCAACCGCCGCAAGAACGAGTACGACCTCAAGCGCGTGCTGGACGACGCCCGGCTCGGCTACCTGCCGGCGCGCGAGGGCGGCTGGGACACCAAGAAGGAGTGGAAAGACGTGCTGAGCGGCGGCGAGAAGCAGCGCATGGCCATTGCGCGCGTGCTGTACCACGAGCCCCAGTACGTGTTTATCGACGAGGGCACGTCGGCCGTGTCGTCGGACGTGGAGGGCCTGCTGTACGAGGTCTGCAAGGAGCGGGGCATCACGCTCATCACCATCTCGACGCGCGCCTCGCTCAAGAAATACCACACCTTCAACCTCATCCTCGGCATGGGCGAGCAGGGCGACGCCTGGGCCTTTGAGCGCATCGGCACCGAGCGCGAAAAGCAAAACGTCGAGCGCGAGCTGCACGAGCTGCGCGAGCGCCTGGCCCAGGTCGACGCATGGCGCGCGCGCCGCGCCGAGATTGAAAAGGAGCTCGCGCAGGTGTGGGTGGCAGGCGGCGAGGCGCCGCTGCCGCCGCCGCCCTACACGCGAGACGCGCCGGAGGCGGCCCTCGAAACCGAGACGGGCGAGGCGGCGGCGGAAGAGGCCCAACCCGCAGCCGCTGCTCCCCCCCTTGCGGCATCGACGGCCGAGACGGCCGACGCAAGCATCGTCAGCGCGCCGACGGAGGACGAGACGTCAGAGACATGTGCATAGAGCCGCCAGCGTGGTCGAGGCACGCGAATATTGCGAGGGGAGGCTTTGGGGAGCATGGGGGTTGTTTTGCCTGTTTTATTTTGTAAACTACAGATCTCTTGCTTGGATGTCCAATTTATTTTCAGTTGTTCTTTCATCGCCTTGTTGAGGCACCTCTGTACTGAGCAGGCTTTTGAAACCCACCAACCACGCTACAAAGACAGGCGAGGACATCACGCTGTCGAGCTGCCTCGAAACTCTGACAGACGGCTTTCAGACTATTTTGTTTTATCCCGTCTTCGCTTTAACGCTCCGTTTCACCTCATCTTATATATTTTCAAGGCCGTGGTTGCCTGCCTGTTTTCCTTTCATTTCTCAACTATCAAGGGAGTTAAAACGGGTGTTGTCAAACAAAAGAAAGATGGGCATAACGGTCTTCTGGTTTCTTGTCTTTTTAGTGTCTTTGTCAGAAAGTGGGGCCGGCGGCGCAATAGGAACGGCGACGGAGGAGGGCGCTACGACATGCAGAATACGCCTTCTTATCGGTGCATTATTTGGCCGTATTCCTCGTACAGCTCCGTTCCATCTCTTATGATCTGTTTCTGGATTAACTTTAGGCCTCGTGGCGTAAGCCGTCTCGATACGGTGGTGCTTTCAACCGCCTCCTGTAAACAGCATAAGCTTCTGTTTTACTTTTATTTTCTCACTTTCTTCACTTCGATTCTCTCTTCCACAGCACTCGTATCAAACATGTCCCTAACAGCCGATCCAGGCCAACGGGACTCACACACGCCCACAATGCTGCCATTAGTAGAAAGGGGGGCAAAGAGTAAAGGGCCAAAGGACAGGGCAACGGTTTGGCGTTGAGGACAAAAGAATTTGAGGACAAGAGAATTTTCTGTCAGACGTAAGGATGTGATGGCATTCAAACTGCATCCAGGTGGAGCATAGGTGGGAATATAAGACAAATCAGATGCACAGAACAGTCCACAACTCAGGCAGAAGTAAGATACGCAATAACGCCATCAGTAGACAGTGCACGTTCTCAAACAGCCATTATTATGTACGAGTATGTACCGGTGCCATGCTGCCTGACGGGGGAAGAACAACGGACGGGAAGGACAAGACTGGCGGTTGAGACGAACGGAAGACTGAGAGGTAATAACGGCGGATAACAGACAAGTGCCAGGGTGACTTTCTTGTTGCCGCCTCCTTCCTCCCGGCGGACTACTCTTATCGGACTGGGCGCTTTATTTGCCCGTATTGGCCCAACGGAGACGCCTCGCGGAGTATAGCGCTAGCCAGCACGCGGGACGAGTGCGCGGCTGAAACTGCTGCGGTTGTTGCTGTCTTGGTTTCAAACGGGCGTTCCTTCTCTCGTGCGTGTTCGCGCCTTCCTTGCCCGACGTGCCATTCCTTAGCTCTGACAGCCTTACCCTTTCTTGGCGATGTCAGCTCTTAGTCCCGTCCTCTCTTTTTTATATTTAGTATCTTGTTTTTTTAAATGTGATTTTTTGGGTTTACTCGTATTTGTCGACCGTTTCACTCAGCGTGTTTCCCCTTGCATTTCCGTCTTCCTCGCACTTTCTTTTCTTTCTCTTTCTTGTTTCGTAATCTGATATACCTACAAACCGTAGAATGACCCCCCCTAACTGCTGTATCTATCCGTGTTGCTCCGTTTGCTTTGGTCCGCGCCCATTGCTCAAACCTTCATCCCGTCGTTGCTCTTACTCTGTTTGCGCTTACCATCTGCTCTCGCCGTCCCCTCCCTCCTTTCCCGTCCCTTGGTCCGTCCCTGCCGTCCCAAACTATAAAGGCCTTCTTCTTCACCAGACAGCAGACGAGCAGTGATACAACAACACCGACAACACCGACAACACCTCGGCCATTTACCGCGTCAACACACAGCGACCACCTGACCGACGCCGCCCGCCTACTCACCGGCTCCCTCGTTTCTATATATTCTATTCTTGGGATACCCCGGCCTCGGTGCCTGGCCATCCCCAAGGTTTGCCTCCTCTAACTCGGAGAAATCAAAACAGCCTATCCGCGCACACCAGCAACCGTAGGCATGGCGTCTACTATCGACGTCCGCAAGGACGACCGGCAGGTTGACTCCGACATCAACACGGCCGCGTCCACGCTCCAGGGAAATGTCGACGCCGTTGAGACCGTCCGGCCCGCTGGACACGAAACCGGCCCGGAGCCGGCCGAGACCGGCGACAGCAGCAATGACGAGCCCATAACCACGGGTGGCGGCAAGGTCGAGATGGTCGGTGACAAGGCTGTCTTCAAGGCCTCGCGCTCCTTCTACCTGGCCTTCTCCGCCCTGCTCGTCCTCACTATTGCCGTGGCCCTCGACGCCACCACCTTGTCCGTGGCCCTGCCCACCATCAGCGCCGCTCTCGGCGGCACCGCGCTCGAGGCCTTCTGGTCCGGCACGAGCTTCCTGCTAGCCAGCACCGTGCTGCAGCCCACTGTCGCCGCGCTCTCCAGCATCTTTGGCCGCAAGAACATGATCTACCTCATGATCATCTTCTTTGCCGCAGGCTCGCTGGTCGCCGCCCTCGCCAACAACTTTAACGTGCTGATTGCCGGCCGCACCATCCAGGGCGTCGGCGGCGGCGGCCTCATGGCACTCACAGAGATCGTCATCACTGACCTCGTGCCGCTGGCCTTCCGGCCCACGTGGCTCTCGGCCATGAGCGCCATGTGGAGCATCGGCACCGTCACCGGCCCCCTCATCGGCGCCGGCTTTGCCCAGAACATCTCGTGGCGCTGGATCTTCTACATCAACCTGCCGCTGATCGGCGCCGGCCTCTTCTTTGTCGTGTTCTTCCTGCACCAGGCCAAGATCCCCGGCGGCATCCTCCACAAGCTCGGCCGCTTCGACTGGCTCGGCTCCGTGCTCTTCACCGCCGCATCGACGTCCTTCCTCTACGGCCTCACCACCGGCGGCGTCGCCAACCCCTGGAGCTCGTACAAGGTGCTTGTGCCGCTCATCGTCGGCCCTGTCGCCGTGCTCTTCTTCGGCTACTACGAGTTCTCTTGGGCCAACGAACCCATCATCGACCGCCGCATCTTTAACAACCGCGACATGCTGCTGACCTACGTCATGACCGTCCTGCACGGCTCCGTGCTCTGGTCACTGCTCTACTTTTTACCCCTCTACTACCAGGCCGTCCAGGGCTACAAGCCCGTTATATCCGCTGTTGCCATCCTGCCCGAAACCCTGACCGTGGCGCCCGCCGGCGCCGCCGTCGGCATCATTGCCGGCATCACAGGTCACTACCGCTGGTCGCTGTGGGTTGGCTGGTTCCTCACCACGCTCGGCTCTGGCCTGCTGCTCGTGCTCGGCCCCGACACCTCCATCCCCGCCTGGATCTTTCTCAACGTGCCTTTCGGAATCGGCTGCGGCATGCTGTTCCCTGCCATGGGCCTGTCCATCCAGGCCGCCTGCGAGCCCGCCCTCAACGGGCAGGCCACGGCCTTTTTCACGTTCCTGCGCACGCTCGGCGAGTCCATTGGCGTCGCTGTCTCGGGCGTCATCTTCCAGAACTCTTTCAAGAAGAAGCTGATGGCTCTCCCCGCCTTTGCCCCAGTCGCAGCCGAGTACTCGCGTGACGCCACCGCCGTCGTGTCTGTCATCAATGCCATGCCTGCCGGCGCCGACAAGACAGCGCTCGTCAAGGCCTACAGCGACTCGCTGCGCCCCATCTACATTTCGCTCGTCGCCTTTTCCGGGTTCTGCTTTGTGCTGAGCCTGCTCATTCGCGGCTACTCATTGAACCAGGAGCACGTTACGAACCAGGGCCTCGTTGACAAGGCTAAAGAAAAGGCAGACACCTCTGCCGAAAAGACCGTTGAGCCGTGAGTGCGGCGCAAAACCTCCCTGCCTCTGGGCGTTTCTGTTGTGTCAAAATTTAGCGATTCTACATCTTTTAAGGTATTTCTTTGCCGGCGTATACCTCGGCGTGTCTTCATTTGTCGGCCACCCTCCCCTAATGTTTATTTCATTTCAAGTGTCTGTCGATTCGACGATATAGAACAGAGCCGCTCGGGTCAGCTCTTGCGTTGGTTCTGGTTGGCCTTGGGCCGTGTCGTTGATTTCTTTTATCCCATGGCGTCTGAAGCGAAAAATGCGGAAACATGGTGAAGCGGGATAGAAATCTCAGAAGTATCTTGATCAAAATGCATATTGAAATATGAATCGAATTGAACTGTCTGGAACGAGCATAAAGAAGGACCTCCAGGAGCTAGGAGCTTATTACATGTTTATTTTATTGGCTGGTGCGTCCGGAAATGCGCTAGACTGAAATTGTCACTAGCGCATAAGCATCTCATCTCAGCCTCGTGCTAACAGACAACTTACGAGGACGACCTCGCCGACAAGGCCGAGCGGCGCAAGCGGCAGACGTTTGCTGGTATTCTTTTGCATCAATTTCTTCTGACTGGCTATTTCTCAAGGCAAGCTTTCTTTACGTTTTGAATACGCAAGCCATTTGCCCCGAACGAGCAGGATGGCCGGGAAAGTAGTTTGCGCTATTCAATGACTCAAAATGCAATTCTTTGGCTCGCTTTTACGGCAGGCCACAAACTCACGCGGTCTCTTTTTCACTGCACATCGGGTGGGCCATCGCTGGGCATGTAATAGAGTGGAGTGGCATGCTGTCGCACGAAAAATGCATAGCCTGCCGGGGCAGGCCGGTCTGCAGGCTGCGGGAGCCTTCTAGCAAGCACATGCATGGGCTGGACGGAGCTTGGCGTGCTTTTGGGGTATTTTTGTCTCTTCCGTACCGTACTCGTATGCTGCAGTGCTCAGCTTGCGAGTCCGTGCAGTCTCAAGGCCGGCAGAAGACGGGAACAGGCATCAAGCAACTGCCAACAGGGTACGGACGCTCGCGTTGGCCCTTTTGTTTGGCCTCGCCGGACTGTAGACAACTCAATTCTTTTTTTCCGTTTTCCGTCCATTTTAGACGTCTTGTAGATCGAACTATGGCACGAAGGGCACTTCTTTTTTTCATGTCTTGATTTTATATCCTCTCTACCTTTTTTATTTGTCTTCATTTACCTGCTTCTTAGACCGGGCTCACCCTGCTTCTTTCGTTTTGTTTTGCTGCTCAGCCTGGCCAGCATCCTGCCGCCACAAGGCCATGGCTGCAGAAAAAGTAGGCTGGCTGTGAGAAAACAATGCTAAAAAAACAAATTATTTTTCCGGACGACAGAACGGACTGCGAGACACGCGTTTTACGCAAAACACGAGAGAGACATCAGGGGGATGGCGGACATTTGCAAGAAGCCGCGGAGACAAATTGAACGGGAATTACTAAAAAATAACGCCAAGTTGTGTATGTATGTCCAAAGTGATTTGGGTTGGGGAACTCCCGGTTGCCTGAAAGTGGCTTGGCCGCTGCTTATTGGAGTCTTTCTCCTTTGTTTTGTGTACATCCCAGTCAATACGTGTTGTCTTTTCTGTACCCTGTATTGTGGCCGTCTGGCTTGCCACAGAATTCATAAAGGCGCATGAGTGTAACAGAAATGAATAGAGGTAAAAAGGCGAAGCAGAGAAAATTCACTAAGAAAACAAACAAAAGACACCCTTTTTTCCTCCTCCCAGCTTCTACAAAGCTAACAACCCCTGATTCTCTAGCCTTGTGCGCCTTTGCCCTCCTCTCCGGCTGGCCGTCCCGTCGCCTCTCCAAGCCATGCTTCCGGGTTCTCAGGTGCCGTCGTGCGCCCGTGCCTCCTCTCTGATCGTGCTGTGCTCGGCCTCTCCTCGTGCATTGATTGGTCCGGCTATGCGGCGCAGACCACGCTGGTCACGAAAGCCCGTACTTGCCCAGAGCAACAGCTCCTTTTCTTTCCTGGGTAGAGAAGAAATGCTCGTGAGAGCTGCAGAGTCGCATTTCCGGGACGGAGCATCGAAGTCGTGTTACATGGCATGGACTGGCCGGGCTGACGAGCTTAGTTGGACGTCTGGCGGTTTCGTAGTCGGGAAGACGCTCATTCGGGGCTCTATGATTATTATCGAGCGTTTTGCAGTATTCTCTTTATTATTTCAACGTTGTTCTGCCAGGCGTTTGATGTGTGCCTTGTTCCTGCCCTTTTTGGCAGCGCGGGGGACTGCTCTGCCGTTTGCTCCTTCCGTCGAGCCAGGCTCGTTCGTCGGCGTCTCGCTCTTTCCCGTTCTCCTGCAACTCGCTCCTTCCATTCTCGGGCCATTCTTGCCACCATCACCGCCATGCAAACTTCAGTTTCTCATCTCCTGTTCTCCTCGTCTTCTCTCGTCCATCCATCCCTGTTCCATCCACGCGCATGCAGCCAGCCACCCAGCTGGCGCAGCTATACGAAGCACACACCCGCCCATCTTGTCATCTGCAGCACATTGCGTTACGTCTGCAGGTTGTACACGCACACCACACCTGTGCTCAATTCGCTGCATTTGCCGTCGTCATTCGAAGAAAAGGCCGTTTTATTTTTACCTCCTGCGCCCTTTTGTTCGCGTGGGACCTTGCCTGCCTCCCTCTGCCGCTTCCCGCCGCCAGTTCCCTGATCCGCTCCTTTCTGCGTCCCTTTTCGTCTGCCGGATCCAGGTACGCGCGGCGCCCCGTCTCTCAGACTCTGGCTCTTTATTTCTTCTCTCTTCGCCTCGACCGGCCTCTTCTCGTCGACATTCTCCACTACCTGTCCCGCTTTCTCGGCTTCTCGACCACACGGCAGCACTCTTCTCTCCTCTGGTTCTTTTGTCGTGCCGGCATATTCTCCTCGAGACGTCCATTACCACGGCCACGCCACGAGGTTTCGTTTTCGAGCCTTTGCCTCTCATTTGCAGCCTTCTTCACGAGCCTCGCAGTCCTTTGCCGTCTTGCACGGCCCAGCCATCTTTGGGCTCGGCCACGGGCGCCTCTCGTCCTCATCTTCCCCACGCTTCGCAAGCCTCGCACACCTCGCCATTGCCACACTCGCCTCTGTCTTGCTCGTCTTGTCAGTTGGCCTCGTTTTGACTGTCCCCTTATCTATCACTATATCATTCCGGGACCCAACGATGCACTGAGCCCGGCTTCCTCGTTGTCCCTCTCTCGTCTTACGTCTCCACGCCTTCTGGTTGCTGTCGTCACTCGTTCATATTTCATCACTCAACTCACGCGCTGGGCGTCATCACTCGCTCCGCCCCGAAGTTCTACCAAAGAGCCGATATTGCGACTCCTGCCTATGTGTTCTTCTCACTCTTTACGTCTACGCCATCGCCACAAGTCACCAGCGAGACAAGAGACAAGAGGAAGAAGAGCCCGAAAAGACAGACGCAGCTAAGCACAAATCCAAGACATAAAGCCCAAACCCGGCGCCTGTACACCCACAGCTCTCTGCGCCCGCCTATTCGCAACACTCTTGTCATCCTTCTCCGGCCCAACATTGTTTTTTTTGTGGTTGTCAACCCCAGCTTGCTGATACATCAATCTTTGAAATCGAAAAAAGCAGCCACAACGTCTCGCAAACAGCAGCATTGCTGGCATCAGCCTATTCGGCGCGGCAATTGTTTATTCCTTTATACTGTTTTTCTTATTTCCTTGCTGCACTTTTCCCGTGGCTGTCATATTCACTCTCCAATTTTTGACTGCTCATTCTGTCCATCCTGTCCTCCTGTGGACTTTGAAAAGAGGTCCAGCAGAACAGAGAAAGCAAAAATAAGAAAAAACGACCGGGCTATCTCATCAGCATTTTGTTCTACCTGCTACCATGGCGGCTGCACATGTCGAGGGGCATAAGCCACTTCCACGATCGGAAAGCCTACAAAAAATGCTGGATTTGGAGAGACAATACAAGGTAAGCCAAAAGCACAGAGCTCAAAGCTCCTTTCTTATCACCTTTTCTTGGACCTTTTCTTTCTTTACTGCTGTTTGTGCTCTCCTTTTCTCTTCTCACATTGCCATCTTGGAATTTCTCTACATCGTTTCCCCGTTATTGGATCCTGTACCGTCCCCGAGCATATTTTCTTTTCCCAAAGCCATGTCTTCCCCATTGATCTGACAGATTTTCATTTTTAGCTTGCCCGGCTCCAACAGACCCAGGCATTGCCAGCATCACCCAACGATCCAGCCAAATCGTCCCAGACTCAATCACGACCACCACACCCTCTCCAGACCCGGCGCCAAGATCCCGGGGAGTCTCTAAATCAAGAGGGCCAACACCAGCTACCGTCACTTCAGCTCCAGCATCGTCTGGAACAAACACCGACGGGTATTCGTCGGCCGGACCCTGCGCCGCCTCTGTCTATTACGATTCCGTCACCGGTCGAAGCCGAAAAGGGCCAGCTCAGCCAAAAGGTGCAAAGGATACCGCTTAACAGAAACATGGCCACCAACAGCGGCGTAAGGCCAGACGAGGCTGAAGACCGTGGGTACACGACACCGCGGGATCAGAGAAAAGGGCGCCTTGATGATGAGGACGACGGTTGCGTATCCGACCATTCTTCAATATGCCAGTCGCCCAGCTGGGAGGGTTATGGCCGAAAAAAAAAGGACAAGAAAAGGAAGGAGGCTGAGCAGCGCAAACAGGAAAAAGAAAGACTCGGCCACGAGGCCCAGGCTGTCAACAAGAGGCGGGCTGCAAATCGGCTTTACAAACTTCCGCCAGAGAGCCCTGGTCTTAAAAACGTGCGGGAACGGCCGGGCTCGGCTTCTGTCCGGCTCGACATCAGCCACGGACCCGGGCCGCGATCGGCACGACGTGCTCCGCCTTCCCCCCGGGGCATGATTCCGGATGTGTGGGAGATGGCCGTTGGCTCGGGCCTGGGTATCCGGCAGCCCCAGCCGACCGATCCGAGAGCACAGTCGTCCTTGGGCATCGCGGCTGATCGAGACTCGCCCCAGGCTGCAGTGTCAACCATGGCACAACCCCAGCAACAAAATGCGTCTGTTTCCAGTTCAAGAGGACCATCGACCGACGAGAGGCCCACTTCAGCCCACGACAAGGTCTCGTACCCTCCGACGTCGTCTCGATCGCACGCACTTCGCAACACCCTCCTGTCAGGTCACAGCCGACAAAACTCGACGTCCGCAGCCACGGCGGTCGCTCCCACGACGGAGGACACCTGGGGGCCAGTGGATCGTGGACGGCAGAGCGCCGAGTCTACCAGTTCGACTTCGGGTAGCAGCTATGTTCGCAAGGCAAGGGCCCAGAGCATAGAGCGCTCTATCAAGGGCTTCATGCAGGACGCTGCGCTGTCGGACCCGAACCTTTTGAACGGGCCCAACCGGACACAGTTTACATACCTCGGCCCCGGCCCGCAACAATCAAACTCCAAAGGCTACCGTCCAGGCTCGTCGCACTCGCGGATCTCTCTACCGTTCGGCAAGATAAAGAGTGACTCTCAAGTGGCATCTACCACCACTGCCGTTGCAGGGCGGGAAACGAAACAGTCGCAGCCAAGGCAGGGAGAGAAGCAGCAGCAGCAACAGCCTCAATCACAATCTCAACAGCCTGTCCTTCTTGTCGCCCCCGTGGCTCATGAAAGCACAGAAGCTCTCGAAAAGTATGTGGGCAGCAGCAGCATGGACTACCTCAGCTTTATCACAAAGCCATATTCGCCGCCCAGCCTGGACCTTACCCCCCCGGCCGGCGGCAGTATCTTCTCGTCCATCAAGTCGCGCATTGGACGGCGCAGCAGCACCTCGAGCGGGTCGACATCCAATACCAATACTGGCCGCAGCTTCAAGGAGCGGGCCATGGACGCAATACACTTTCAATCGCACAGCAATGCAAAGGCCGTATCGGTGGCAAGGCCGACCTCGCAGCCGCCGTCGCGAATGCTCTCGCAAAACTCAGCACAGACGGCCACGCCGTCAGTCGTGTCCAGCACTAAAAACGACACCGCAACGTCGTCCTCGTCGTCTACAGGTCACAATCTCCAAATTCCGCACCGGAGCGCACGGCGCCTTCCCAAGGCCGCGCACGTTCTGAGCGAAGCCAGCCAGGATAGTGTGTCTCAGGGTCCCCCCGTGCAAAGCCGGCCGTCCGAGGGCTCGTCGACTTCGTCGTATCATGATGACTCCTCGGCCCTTCCATCGCCCGCCAGCACGCCCGGGACTTCGCGGCCGCAGTCGGCCAAGGGCCTGTCCGCGGCCATTGAAGAGATTCGGATTGGAAGCCCCAGCATGTTCATTTCGAGTCAGGAAGATTTAGCCACCCTGAATCGACCGACAGTCACTGCCACCACCGAGGAGCCAGCGCCACGCCAGCCGTCATGCAAAGCAGAGGACGAGCGTGACACGTCGGGGGATCGGCCCCGGAGAAAAGGCCGCCCTTCTAACGATCTTGGGTGGCCCGTCAGCCATGGCCGTCTCTTGGGGAATGTTGAGCTCCCAGGCGGCCGCGGCCGCGTCCTCGAAGAAGCCAAGCACCCCCAGTCAGAATCCAGTGACACTGAAATTATTCTCGAGCCGGCGTCCGAGTCGAATTCTCAACTGGCTGAAGGACTCGGCATTTTGGATGAAGCCTGGAGCCAATCGACGGTCGCGCCCGACAACGATGCGCAGTCGTTTGTCACGACACTCACCAACCAAAAATCGGGCGCGTCTCTTAAGTCCCAGTTTGGCCATCTCAAGGACGCCGCCATGTTGGCTGAGGCACAGAGCGCCCTCGGCGTGCATCCGGCCTTGGCCAGCCACGCAAACGACGAACACAAGGCAAGCGCCCCGGCGCCAGCCTACAACCACATGTTGCAACAAGTTGACGACGTCAGCCTTGCCGAGCATGGGGCGGCGGAAATGCTTTCACCGCGCAGCAACAGTGCTCTTTGCAAGAGGGAGAAGCGGGTCAGTCAGCAAGCCAAGCACATGTCTGTCGTGGATGAAGAGCAGCGGCCCGACGACCACCAGGTACGGACTGCTGTCACCGCCGACGGCAGCGATCCCCGCAAGACGTCTATTGATGTCAGCTTCCTGCCGCCGCTCCGGCACGAAGCTTTTGTTCCGCCCAAGTCAAAAAAGGCCCGCAATTCGGCCCCTCTGCCGGCCAGGGCCAGCTCGGTCACTATCCCGTCTGCAAACGACGCGTCTGTACCCCTGCCCGAACAGGCTATATCTTCTGGACGTAGATCGCCCAGTGCCATGTACCTGCAAGAGGCGCGGCGGTCGGCGCCGCTCGTGTCGTCGCCCTTGTCGAGCGTTATCCGTTCCGCCAAGGCCAACATGTCCACCCCCTCACTAGCTCGGCCAGGCCTCAAGTCATCCGCTTCGTTTTCCGGCACAGGACCAGGCTACCTGCCTCTTCCATTGTCCCCGGCGTCTGGCAAATCGGCCTCGACGGCCTCGCCTAGTCTCCACAGTCCTACCCGCGAGCCGGAGAAGGGAAAACCCATAAGCCCGCCCGTCGGCAAGCCCTTGTCCAAGCCCCTCGCCAAGATGCTCGTCGAGTGCTGCCGCTGCCAGTTTTTCCACGACATGCCGTCGCGGGTGTACGAGTGCATGGCGCAGCCCGATGCCGTGGTGACGGATCGTGATCTGGGCGTGTCCGGTGCGATCACGACCATGGTCAAGTGCCCGTGGTGCTCTCACAATATGAGCACACAGTGCTGTGCGGGCTTTGCGGCCGTAGTGTACCTCAAGGAGCGGCTCCATTAGGGTTGCATATTCCTTTTTTTGTTTTGATTTCTTTGTGATTTTACAACTTTTGACTGTCTTGATCTGTTTTGGCAAAAATAATTTGATCGATGTCCTCGTTATTTTTGTTTTTGGACACTCTTTTTGTATCGTGTATCGCTTTCTTTTTTTCTTTGTCCAGCCCTTGCTCATCTCTTTTTCGATTTATTCACTTGACTTTTGAACCGCCCTTTCCGAAAAGTTGTTTCCCGCCATGCTGTTTCCCGCATTTCAAAGTACACGACGGTCTTTATTTACTGTCTTTCTTTCCTTTCGACAAAAAGTCTTTATTTCCATTTACCAGGTTGGTGCCTTTTCATTCGAGCTTCTCTCTTTCTTTTCTAATTCACATTCGTTTTACAATTTGATTTCTCGACTTGCTAGGCTGAGCATTTGCTATGGCACCGCATCCACGCGGCCTTTCTGTCTCTCGCCTTGTCTTTTCATAATTGATAATAGCCAGGCCTTAAATTGAGAAATTTCTCATCTTTCCAGGAAATAAAAGCGAGCGTTAACAGTCTGCGGAAAAGGCGTACCCACAGTTTAGGGGCAAAACCCGCAGAAGGGGAAGGAGCGATGCCATCGCAACGAACCGGTCATTGTGAAGATCAGGAAGGAGCCGTGAACAAACTTCCCAAAACTGCACGCACGACCAACGGAAAAGACGACGACAATGAATGCAACGGTTGCGTGGATAGGAGCTCTGAAATAACGGTTGGTCGAGCAGCCTCAGTGGACGACGCATGCACAAGATCGAAGAGCAAATATTCGACTACATCGTACTATTTTATAAGACGGGAAACGACACTTTGTACATTATGACGCAGCTGTGTTCTCTATTTTCCGTCGGAGAGCTCTCCAAAGCTACCAGCATCCATGCTACCACGCTCAGCCCAGCAAGCGAACTGGGCACCGCTGCATGCGAGGATTCGGGACGAGGAGTTGCGCGTCGTGGCGGCCGATAAAAGAACTGCTGGTTGCCAGCCACAGGCAAGGACGCAGCCGCAGCGTCGAAGCCAGGCAGGCGGCGAGCAACGAGCTCATGATTGACGACTTTGCCGTTGCAAGTACGTGCTCCACGGGACCAGTGACGCCGTCTATGGCCTGGCTGCAGCACACTTTCAACTGGCGAAGCCGCTATATGCGTCCAGCACATCCAACACGAACCGAACGGCAGAGACAAGTGGATGCCCTGCCCTTTGTGGCGCCCGACTGGCCGGGCCTCGGCAGTGCCGTGCGCAGGCTCGGGGGCGGCACGGCCATTACTGAGGCAATCGGGCGGAAAGGGTGGCCTCAGCCCGGCCGCCGAGGCGTTCTGCCGGCGGGCCTTGTTGCGTTTGAGAGACGTCTGCTCTAGGACGATGCGAGGGCTTCCCAGGGCTGTTTCACGGGCGCCCTTGCTTGCTGGGCGTGCCGCGTCTGCGGCGCCGTGCGGCGCCGGCGGGCTGCGGCTCGACCTCCATCATGTCCAGCCACTCGAGCGCAAAGCCCACAAGCACGCGCGACCAGTCCTTGACGGTGGGGAGGTCAACATTGCTGCCGTTGTCGTCAATGGTGCCAGCATGCTCTGGCTGCGCGTCCGGCACGATGGGCAGCACGGGCACGCCGCGCCGCATAAACGGCAGGTGGTCGTCTCTGTCCGTGGTCCAGCCGCTGGCCATGCCGAGCTGGCGCACGGGCGGCGCCGCGTCGGGCAAAAAGACGCTGGGCGGTGCCGTGTCCATCAGCTGGAGGCCGCGGAGCCGCGCCTCGACGCGGGCCATGGCCCGGTACGCCCAGTGCGTCGTTTGGTAGCGTGACGGCACGCGCGGCTGCCGCGCGCCCAGCAGGTCGAGCAGCAGCAGCATTGGGATCTGGTTCAGCCGGTTCGGGTAGCCGTACAGCGACGCCGCCAGCGCTGGGTTGGTGGCCCGTTCCCACGTGGCCGCGAGGCTCTGGCTGCCGCTCTCGGCCGCGTCGCCGCGCCCGCCACTGTCGATGAACACGACCTGCAGGCCCATGTCCATGGGCACGGTGCCGCCCTCGCCGAGCTCCTGCATCTCGCGGTACATTTGTGCGGCGTACTTGTCGAGGCTGCGCGCCACGTGCAGCAGCAGCGCGCACGACACGGCCGCGTCGGTGGCGCCCAAGTACTCGGCCGGCGCGGTCGCCGGCGTCGCGTAGTGCGCGGCCAGCGTCAGCAGGTTCGCTTGGCCGGGCCGCGTCCACGGCGGCTCGCGCCGGAACACGAGGTTCGCCCGGTGGTGCGCAACAAACTTGCCGCCCTTTTGGCTCTTGCCCTGCGTGTAGGTTGTCGAGTTCTGCCACTCAGCCGTCCACGCGGGCAGCTCGCGCGCAAAGAACTGTACGAGGTGGTCTTGGACGTCGGCGTAGCCGTCGGACCCGGGCGAGCGCGGCTGGAGGAAGGGCGCGAGCAGCTCGCCAGTGACAGGGTCGAGCTCGGCCTCGGTGGCGGCGGGCACCTGCCGTAAAAAGTTGTCGGAAAGCGGCTTGTAGGCGCGGCAAGGTCCGAGGAGGGCCGCGGCTGCAAAAAGAGAAAGAGCGATGCTCCTCGGCGAGCCGTTGAGGGGCCGCATCGGGGCGATTCGATGGATGGGATTTATCGAGTAAAATATCAGGGAATGGAGAGATGGGCGTTCCAGAATTGCTCGGAGACAACTGCTTGTGATATCGGTTCTTTTGGTGATGGCCTGGCCTCAATGGCCTCCCGTCGTAGTCTGAGAAAGAGAGAGAGAGGAGGCAAATGCAATTTTTGAAAAAAAAATAAATAAATAAAATAAAACAACAGAGACAAAAAAAGAGAAAAAAGGCAAAACGTGAACGGCCTGACAAGCTCGCTGATGCTCCGGTGCCCCGGATTTCCTCCATGCAGATATGCGCTTCTGACGTTTGTTCCTGTTCTGTTTATTCTGTACATTGTCATTTGATTCCCCCCTTCCAGGCCGACTTGCGCTCGTGCACGCTTTCCGCCTCTTCGTCTTTGAAACAGGACGTGAAGCAGGTCGAGCCGACCCCTTGCTGAATGCGACGTGTGCAGTGATTGCTGCGACGTGCGGCAGACGGGGTCTGATTGGCGGCCAATCAGCGGGCGAAATTTTGTGTGTAAGTGCTGGGCCAAAGGGGGCCCTCCAACAAGACTCGTTTCAAGACCAGGGCCAGAAAGGACGTGAATAGAAAACAGAAACAGGTCCACTGGCAATGGGCATTCCTCGAGCAATTAAGCATATGGGAAGAGGAAAGCAAAGCCAAGTCAATGCTATTCCGGGATGCCATGGCTTAGAGGTGCCGTGTCCACCTGATACAAGAGTGAGGCAAGCCTATCAACGATTTCGGCCGTCTCTTCTTCTCTCGTCTTCCGTCTCTTTGCTTTCGCTTTCCTATCTTGTCATTTCTTTTTTCTTTCTCATTCGCTTTGTTTTTACTTTCTTTCTGTTCTTGGCTTATCTTCTCTTCTGCTCCATTGTTTGCTTTCTTTCTTCTCAGGCTGGCCCTCGTCTGATTTTGATAATCATCTACCCTCGTCCATCTTGTTTTCCCACCCACCCTCACCATGAACGCAAAGTACGAGTCTGTTGGCCGGCCGCGGCACGACGATGACATTGACGAGGACCTCGACCTCGGCCGCCACAGCAGCAGCAGCACCGAGGTGGATGAGAGCCTGCTCGGCGACAGCGCGTCGCCCGGCGAGGGCAAGTGGCAGGAAGCCGGCCATGACCACCTGGCCCGCCAGCAGCGCGCAAAGGGCCGCCGCCGCCGGTCTCTGCGGGCCGGAATTGCCGCCTGGGGCCGGTGGGGTGTGGACACGGTGCTACTGCTCGTCATCCTGGGCCTCCTGGTCCGGCAGCAGCGCGGCGCGGGCGCGGGCGCCTCCGGCCACCCCTACGACTTTGGGCAGGACTTTACGGGCGTGGGCCCGCGCGTGAGCCAGCAGGTGATCCGCTTCAAGTCAGACCAGTCGTACGCGCCGATGAACACGAGCGAGTTCTTCACGGACGAGGTGCTGCAGAAGTGGAACAAGCTGATGCCGGTGGGCATGGGCTTTGTCTGGGTCAACGACACGCACCGCTACCACGACCTGCCGACGCCCATTGACTGGCCCGACAAGACGGTGTTCACGACGTCGGTGACGCACCAGATCCACTGCCTCTTTACCATTGCGCAGACGTACTCGGGCCTCACAAGCGGCCACCCCATTCCGCCCGACCACCACTGGCACATGATCCACTGCATGGACTACATGCGTGAGGCCGTGCTGTGCAGCGCCGACATGGCGCTCGAAGGCCACGAGACGACGTTCCCCGACGACAACGGCGGGTCCGACGGCTGGGACTCAAAGCACGTCTGCAAGGACTATCGTGAGGTCAAGGCCTACCTCGAGAGCGTGCGGGCATACGACGACCAGCTGATCTACTGAGTGGGGGAGGCGGCATTTTTTGTGTTTTTTTTCTTTTCTTCTCTTTCTTTTTTGTGTATACGGACGGGCTTCTTTGACATTCATTCTCATACATTCAATAACAATGGACGGGTCAAAGAACGGGAACAAGCGGTTGTGCTGTCCGGCGATGAGACGAGAAGAGTCAGATGTCGGTGAGAAGGCATCTGTCGCCGAGCAGGCCTTCTCGGCGTCGTTTGATCGGGCTCATACGACATTTTGACTCGCCTGAACTTGCTTGGCTGTCACTTTCCTTTTGGTTCTAACCCGGCGGGTGTGGTTTTACAATACCCAGGGCGTGTACAAAGATGGAGCGGCGTTGCTTGAACGTGCAGCTTGCTGCTGTCAATGCAATGTATCACAGCACAAAAGAGCCAGACGGTCGTCCGCCGAATGCGTTGCTGACCGCCACGGCCCTCGACTTCACCGCCTTTCGACTGCGACAGTTGTACGTAGCCGTCATGACGTGTGTTATGGTTTCTCCTGCTGTGCCTTTATTTGTTCTCAAATGAGGCCTCATTCAATCTGACATCAAGACCAAATCTCGGCAGGCCTTTCATCCTGGCCCCCTTAAACAGCCGGGCGTGAGCCCACTGCCCGGACCCTCCAAACATATATCTTACTTACGGCAATGCAGGGACGCACGGTAATGGGCTAGGCTTCAATCGCCGTGCCCGGCGGCCTTGCATGTCTTGCATCTCGAGGTCATACCCGATCCTGCTGTTACTTTCTTCTCAAGTTCTCACAGTCCGGCCAGCCCGTTCGAAAGAAACCATGTCGCGCCCTGCTCAGTGTTATTGTGAAAGGCAGGGGGCCTCGTCGCCCCGTGAATACAGCATGCCGTATTGAAGGGGGAGCACCGATGTGGTCCGAGAGCCATGAGGTTGTCAGCATCATTGATGGCTTCCAAATCGGGGCGTTGGGGGACGTAGTGGCGCTGCGGATGTACGGAGTATCTTATTAAATGGAACGTGCTGTGCGGCTGGCAGCAAGACGCATTTCGCAGCTTCCCAAACAGAGAACAGACAAGCCAGGAAGCTGCCATCTCGAGAGAAAACAGGCCCCGACTGCACGTTGCTTGGTGCATTGATGGAGGGCCTAGCGACGCCTGTGGCCATTCCAGTCCACCTGGAGACAACCTGACCTTTCAACCCGAGCTTTTGGTTCCTCTGTTGGCAAGGAGGGTGGAAAGAAGAGGGTGGGGCCGTCTTTCTTGCTCCTTCCTTGGAGCATCTTGGATTTGGCATCCAACGGCTTGCCGTTGGCCCCTGCCCTTTTTCCTCAACTTGTTCACGCCTTCCAGAATGTTTGTGCTTCCCTCGTTCTTTTGTTTCTAAGAAGCCGTCTGTTTTCCGTCACAAAAACCGGTGCCGTGACACGCCCGCTCATTTCCTTTTCTTCCGCCATCCGACGGGCGCCGTGCATGCACGCTGAACCAGGATAGTGGAGTGGGAAGCGACGAGACCCAGGCACCAGGATGGTGTAACCCGTTCAAAACTAGCGAGAGGCGCACCTGCCATTCTTCATACGAGCACTCGCCATCAAGGAAGGCGCTATCCAGGCTTCAGCTGCACGATGGGCAATACTCGTATTTGCCTCTCCGTCCGAGCTGCTGCCCGGATGCTGCAAACGAGAGCTGGCGCGGCATTTTGCACATCCTCCTGTTTCGGGCGTACGACGTGCGCAAGGCGCGGCCAGGCGTTGGGCGGTGTACATATCTTACGTGTACGCACGCATCTCCCTTCCTCTTCTTTCCCTGTTCCCTGGGAGTTTCTCTTGCCCACTTTTCCCAGAACTGCGAGTGAGACTTTGCACAGGAAGGAACAAGAAGCAGATGTTGTCTCTGCTCGCACTTGTGCTTCGTGCTGGCCCACCGACCCCAGTCCACCATCTGACAGCGCTCGTTTGGGACAAGGCAAGGCCTCAGAAAACCACGCAAACCGGAACCACGCAGCCAAGCATCGTTTGGCGCATCCCACCAACGGTGATGGCCTGCCGGAGACGATTTCCGCTGATGGGGGGAGAAACATGATACCCAGTATGTATATCTTACTCCGTACTTGTACGAGTAGATGTCTGTTGGCGGCAGAGAATATCTCACAACACCTGGCGAGAACACGACAGCAGTGTATGTATTAACGGGCTGTTAAAACCGCAATAGCGGGCATGTGGCAACAAGTACTTTTTAACTGCGTGCGGGAGGCCGTACTCGTATACACAGTATACTCGTACACACAGATGTCAGGCTCACTGCTTCTCTGGAATGCACATGTTATTACCGGTATTTGGCCGATGTCATATCGTTATATCGAGAGTGTCAAAATTTGTCCTGACTTTGGGGAATGTAAAGATACACCACACTAGACGTGGCGAATGCTTTGGGCACTTGGTGCTTTTGTTCGAGTTTTGCCCGATGCCACAGTAATCGAACCAGCCGAGTTGCTGTCGGGGCATGGGTCCGGTCGTCTGTCGTAGAAAACGGAGGCTTCAGCATCGCCTCACGCAAGATATGACTGAGTACGGCGTACATACACAGTAAGATACATGGCAAATGCAGCTGACCCGGCAAGATGGCCTTGCCCGACAAAATGGAATCAGGCAATCGTTGCAAAAGCGGCAACGCCTCCCGTTTTGAGATATTGACGCTCGGCAGATCGACCAGACCTGGTCAGTTGATAAGCGCGACCAAAAAACCATGTTTTAACAGTGTCTTGCATTCTTTCTGCGGAACTTTTTGCATTCCTTTATCCTATCGAAACCTGATACACTTTGTCGAGAGCTGGTATAAAACACGGCACTCATAAAGGACAAGAAGGAATAAGAACAAAAATAAATAAAAAGACAGGAAAGATACAGAATACAAAGCGGAATACAATAGTATCTTACTTTCACGAAAAAACACTTGGAGGCCTAAAATGCCACCAGGTCTTCCAAGTGGCCTGTATGATGCAGAAAGCCACTAAACGTGAGCATCCAGCGGCCTCGTTCCGTTTTATGGGGCTACAACGAGTCGCAGCGAGGCAGAACACAAAAGGACACAATTTTAGGTTCGTTTCGTTATGGCCATTGCTAGGTACGAGTACTGGCGGGTGTGGCACTGTCCTCAAAGCGTTCTGGGACAAGAAAAGAGCACTGAAAGACACTGCCTCACAACGGCAGTCATCTCTCATCTCCTTTGTACTCCGTACTCATACTCCGTACGGCAGTCGACAACAATTGAATGTCTTGTCTTCTTCTTCGAAATGAGGGCCACTTAGCCTAACTGGGGACTGGCCGGCCCTGCTGAGGACAAACAGGGGGTTATTAGGGGAGGGGTGGCTCGAACGGCCTGAGGAGTCTGCAGGTTTTAATTCCTGGTCGGTTTGCCTCTCCACTGTTCCAACCATCAGGTTGGTTATGATTGGTGCCTTTTTGCAGCTCTCGATGTTGGCTTGCTGCCTTTGACCTGCTTTTCCTCGTTCCTGTCCCTTTCCTTTTCCTCGCCCGGTATTTCGACGCGGCACACTGTCGCCTTTTCCGACGAATTTATCGTCTTCTTTTCTCGTCTTGATGGGGTAGAGCGTGGGAGGAAACAGCGGAAGCGTTGGGCGTTGATATTGGAGCATTACGAATACTACGATATGTACTTTGCACGGCCTCGTACATGTACTCATACGGTACTTGTACAGACAGGGGGCGAGTCAATGAAGCCTGTATTAAAAGACTACGTATGGACTTACATAATCGGGTACTTCGCAGGTGCTGGTGTATTCGGGCATTTGCAAGTCTCGTATTTTGTATTCCCCTGTCATATACTGCCGTCCATCACAACTCTCGCTGTACTTGATTGTCTAGACAAACAGACGATGGAAAAGAACAAGGTTACAAAATGCTGTCTGGTAGAAAGACTGCGTCCAAGTACAAGTAACTCCGTACAGGTAGTTTTACGGTTCGGGCGGGTAGGACGGGCTGCGTCTGGCCGGGAGAAGTCTGTCCTCTTTTTGTGGAGAACGGCGACGTTCTGACTTGAGCCTTTCATACTACGAGTATTTTCTATTTCACATACATTAGAGTATTCGGGCGTTCTCGACCGTATTATTCTCTTTTGCTTGTCGCTCTTCCCCTTTCTTTCTTTCTTTCCTTCCTTGCCGCTCTTCAGTCGTCGCACGTCGTACGTAAATACTTGCCCCGGGCTGACCCCTTGCAGTCCGGCCCTTCCCCCAAAATGGCCAAAATGCCCCAGACAAATCATTGAAAAAGCGGGTTTCGCTGGAAGGAGCAGGATTACCCTATGCAAAAGAATGACCAGACACAAAAAAAAACAGCAGCACTGCGTAAAAAGGACGAAAGAAAGAGAAAAGACGGGCAGCGAGAGCCTTTACCCCGGCCAGGTTTCGCCGAGCAACACTGCTGAGTACAAATAAAAGGAAAGACCTAGACCAAAGCATGACATATCAAGCCGTGCTGGGCATAGCGGATACGGATAGAGAGACAAGATGCACTGAGGGGGATTATCCGACGCTCGTGCCTATCAAATGCAAAGGGCAGAGCCAGCGAGGACCCGCTTTTTGGGCGGGGCTTGTTTTTCGACGCTATTCGTCTCTCCTTTTCGGGCCCTTCTTTTCTCAGCCTCTCACCGATCCGTCGATTCGTTCTTTTGCCTCCTCTCCCTTTGTATCTTACGGCCCCTCGTTGCAAGACACGGCGAAACGCTACTGGCGGCGGCGGTATCTCTCTTTTCCTTCTTTCTTTCTTTCTTTGCTTTTATTTTCTTTATCGTTTCATCTTTTTATCTCTTTTTTGCATTCTCTCTCTTTTGTTCTTGGCCGTCAGCAGGTCGTTGTCTCTCACGCTTCGCTTCGTCCCTCCCCTGTTCTGTGTGCCGCCCGGTTGCATCCTTGCACTCCCCTTCCACCAAAACTATCATACTCGCACTCTGTAAAATACGTCCAGGGCGGTGCGGAGACAGCCTGAAAAGAAAATAGAAAGGAGAGCCCAAAATAAATCGACGGATCAGTCTCCTTCCCGTTTCATGCGGACGAGGAAACGGGAAGGCGCTACCCGCGACGACACGAGCAAACGATGCCTCTTTGCAGAGCCAACATCTCCTCGTAATCACGGTCTGCGTCACCGTCGTGCTGTTTGCTCAATTTAGACAATGCTGGGAGGACGCTTGTGAGAGGCAAGGGCAAAAGCACATCCTACGAGCACGATAGGACTCACCAGCTGCGCCGCCGCCGCGCCCCGCCCCAGCTTCCAGTTGCGTCGTACGTCGTATAGCAGGCCTTTCCTGGGCCTTGCTTTTCGAATTATTTTCTCTGCTTTTCACGCCTACGACGTCGAGACGAAACTAGCATGGGCTGCATGGCCCCGGTTTTCTGCCCGGGCTCTCAGAGATGATGTCTGTGGCCGAGCTGGCGGTTCTGCTCCAGACGCCTTTCTGTCCGATCACCGTACTCGTAAGATACTTACGTTTGCGTAAGATACCTTACGAAACACTGCCTGTATTGTATGAGTAGAGCACGTCGTCTTGTGCACAGAATGGGAAATGAAAAGACTGAGCAGCTGCCGGCACTGTCAAAAAGGCACGGCGGGCCACTTGCGTTTTGGCGTGTGCAACGTCCTACACAGTAGAGTCTCGAACCGCCTGTTCGAACCGCCTGCATTCGAAATGTGTGAATCGCCGACACCCCACAAAACGCCCTTCCATGCAGTATTATCTTGCTAGTATCCTAAAACGCCGTGCGGTTCACTCCTCGTCCTCCTTTCTTCTGTCCTCGTCCTCTGCAGCGGCCACTCTGCAGAGCATGCATCCTCATTTTGCCGTCCGCAGCATCCCGTAGCCCCCTGGTGTCTCTCATGTGCCTGTTTGCTCGTTTGCCGGCATGTGTGGCCGTCTTGTGCGATGGCAGCCATACCGGATGTCTCTTCCCACGCCTGGGACCCCTTCCCCGGCGCTGGCTGGGGGCTGTCCTGCTGCTGCCCTCTGTGCTCTGCTATTTCCCTGGCCGCTCCTGCCTTTTGGCTCGCCTGCCAGCCCGCGAAACAGACCTCACTTCCTCCCTGTCCTGTCGCTCTTTCCCTGTCTGCCCCTCCGCGTGCGCGCGCCAACGCTCTCCCTTTACTCAGATGCGAGGGGCAGACCAGCCGCTGGCCGCAGCACAGTAACACCACGAGAGACCAATCTGGCGCTACACAGGCTGCTGCGACTGCCCATTCGCACTACGCCGGGCTACGAGAGGTACCTCTGCTCAGCCCGCTTTTTCTTCATTCGTTCCTTCCTGCTCGCACACCCCTCGTATATTGGCTGCCTTACAACACGGCTGGTGTCTTTGTCGTTGTTGACCTCCACAAACCTCCACATCCTCCACCACGTCCGCCACCACGCAAACTAATTACAGAAACGAGCGAGACGTCCTATGCGACGGGGGGGGGTATTACGACCGACGGCGTCGGCAACGAGCCTCGACTCTGCTTTGCCCAGCCTGTCCATCCTTTTCGTTTTCGCACCTTCTCTCTTTCCCTCTGCACTGGCTCGTTCCTTCCTCTTTGCAACATCGACGCCTCTGTGGCCTCCATCGTTCCTTCCCTTCCTGGGCGCCGCAGCTTGCAGCACCTGCACTTCCTGTCCATCTGACCTGTCCGTGTCGATTGCCTGTTTTCGCCAGACGCGCCGTCTCCCACGCCTCCTCTGCCCTTTAACCTCTGACCTGCAACGTAACCACCGGCACGAGACGCTCTTCTCGACCTTTCTCGACTTTTCTCGACCTTCTCGAACTCTGCCCCGTCTCCGACCTTCCACAGAGGCTCTCTGCCCGCCTCTTGTTCGTTTCTTTCCTCTCGGCCCCGAGCTTGGTTGGAAGAAGACGGTCTGCCTCGGGCCTGGGCAACACAACAACAATGGGCTCGACATACACATAAGCACCCATTGACGAGGAAAAGCCCTGATCGTCGAGTTCTGCATCGCCGTGCCGGCCCGGCTGCTCCCAGCTCGGCCGCCCTGGACGCACGACGCTGGGCCCGTCCGCCCTCGTTCTGGTCCACCGCACACCAAACGGAACGGTCCCTCCTGATGCCTCTTTTGACCTCGCGCCAGCACCTCCATCCGCTTCTGCCGCCGCCTGCGCCCTCGCCTGCTTCCAAACGATTCGCGCAGTCCGGCGTTGCCAGCGGTCTTTGCACGCCTCCGGGCGACAACCACGCTTGCATCGCCATGGGCGCCGTCACACACCAGCAGCACCTGCATCACCATCAACACCACCACCACCCTTCTTCGCTGGCCGGCTACGCGGGCCGTCACCATGTTGTCTCTGCTTCGCACATCCCTCCATCGTCCGTCTCCGAAACCGACCGCAAGCGGGCCGTCCTGAGCGACGCACACGCCGCTCTCGCCCTCGGCTCATCGGCCGCCGCCCACCGCGGTCACCACATCACGGCCGCACGCACTATGAACCACGGCATCAACACGCTGCAGGTGCAGCCGGCCTTGCAGCCTTTTGCACTCCAGCAGCCGGCGCTCGACCGGCTCTCGTCTCTTCACTCTTACCTCACACCGCCCGGGGCCGCGCCGTCGCACGGAGGACACGGTTCACACGGACACGGTTCACACGGACACGGCTCACACGGACACGGCTCACACGGACACGGCTCACACGGACACGGTTCACACGAACACAGTTCACACGGACACAATTCACATGGGCCACAGCGCGCGCCGCCAGGCCAAGTACCCCAGCCCTTTGCAAACAGCATCTCTTCCACACAGCCAGCGTCTGGACTGTCAGCCTCGCTCTTCGTGCCACCGGCCCCAATGGCTGCCAGCGCCGGCACAGCGAGCGGCCCCGCACACCGGAAAGCCATCTCCATCACAGAACAGGACTTGCAGGCCATGGTCATGCACAGCACAGAGGTTCCGCGGTGCATCAGCCCCAACGGCGGCAGCATAGCCGACTTTACCGCCGAGGTATGTTCAGAGCCGCAGCTGCTGGAGGAGTCTTGGAAAGTGAAGACAGAAAAAAGCCGCCTACTAACCTGCTCGCAGATGACATGTCTGTTCTGGTTCGAGGCGCCGTCGGCCTATCTGCAGGCCATTGACATTGACGAGATGGACCCCGGTGCCCGCGTGCCGCGCCTGTCGCCAAACGGCATCCCGAACCCGAATTTCCGTTTGTGGGTCAGCCGCATGATCTCTACCACCCAAGTCACGCAAAACGTCATTTTGCTGGCATTGCTGTTCATCTTTCGTCTCAAGTTCTTGAACGTGATTGTGCGCGGCAAGCCGGGAAGTGAATACCGCCTGCTGACGGTGGCTCTGATGCTGGGAAACAAGTGTGCGTTGGCCGGCATTTATTCTGCACTCATAAGGAAGATGACTAATCAATATCGTCACAGTTCTCGACGACAACACGTACACCAACAAGACTTGGTCCGACGTGTCAGGCCTGAATGTTAAGGAGATCCACGTCATGGAGGTGGAGTTCCTTAGCAACATGCGTTACAGTCTCCTCGTGTCCAAGGAGGAGTGGGAGGAGTGGCTGGTGAAGCTGGCCAAGTTCCGCATGTACTACGAGCGCGCCTCGACGTCCACTTTGTCGCCCCCCGGTCTGTCCCCGCCGCGCCCGCTCGTCTCGCCCATCGCCTCACCCGCAGCCTACCACCTGCCCGCTGCGGGCAACGCCAAGCTCTCGCCCACGTCTGCCCATGGCTATCACCATGTGCCGTCCTACTCCCCGACATCCCGCCCAACCTTTGCCCCGGTCGTTCCGGCCGCTGCACAGCTCCAGGCCTGGCCTGGCCAGCTGCCCACGCCCCAAGGCAATCCGGCCATGAGCGGAAGACGTGTGAGCACAAAGAGGTCCATGTCATTTGAGGACATCACCGAGCCACCACCGAAACGGGCCTCGCACTACGTGTCTGCCGCCTCTTCGCAGCCCATTTCCCATGCCGGAGCGGCCTCCATGATGGCGGGTGCCCCTGCCGGCCTGACGACGGGCTACGGCGGCCCTGCAGCCAATGCGAATGCTTGCACGGGCATGGCGGCACCGCCTGTTGACGCGCGACGTCTGCCTGCCCCCCAGCTCACGCTCAACACGGCAGCGGCGCAGGTTCACATGCCTCTACAGCACAGCATGCCGGCCAGCGGAGGGGCCCGCTACCAGCCTAATCTGGGCATGCAGCTCCCCGCGCAGCGGCAGCAGCAGCAGCAGCAACACCAACAGCAGCAGCAGCTCCAGGCGGTCCCCATGTCTCAGACGCAGGCTCCCATGGCGCTTCCTCCCCCGCTGGCACACGGCGTGCGGGCCATGGCAACAGTATATCCGGTCACTAACCCCACTGGCCCTGGACCGTCGGGCCTCTCTTACACGGGTCCCCCGGTCCCGACGCTCTCGGCACCGATGGCCTCGACGACGGGCGGCTATACGCCACAGCCTCCCATGCTGGCCATGAGCACGGCGGGTCCCGCCGGGGCTCCCGCCGCGCCTGTGGCGGGTAACGCGGCTACGACGTACAACGGCTCGCAGCAACAGACATTCAGCACGCCGACAAAGCGAATGAGCCCCATGAGCGCGCTCACACCCAGCGCCACATCAGTGTATGCTGCGGCTGGAGTGAACTCGTCGCCGCTTGCGGAGAGTTTCCCGCACCTGGCAAGCGGTGTGCACACGCCGCTCGCGCACTCGCCGTCGGTGTACCTGCAGCAGCGCGCCAGCCCGTACCGGCCGATCCGCAACGTGCACATGCTGCTGAATCCGCCGCCGTCGTCGAGCCTGCAGGACTACCAGACAATGGGCCCGGTCTTGATTCCCCCGACGCAAATGTACTACAACCCGCTGGGGCGGCCCAACGATCTTCGGACGGGTATTGTCCCCGAGTTCCAGGGCCTGCAACCGCCATACCGGCACGGCGCATCGCTGACGCCGATCCACGCGCTGCAGCAACCGCCGTCTCTCCAGATGCCGCTTCGGGATGCACGTGTGCAGCAGGCTCAGGCCCAGCAGGCCCAGGCCCAGCAGCAGCTCCTTGCGCAAGCCCAGGCGCAGGCGTATGCCCACCAGCAGGCGCAGTACAACAACTAGCGTCTGCACATGCTTGCCTGTTTCTGATGAATGGGCCTTTTTTATTCTTTTCTTGGCCTTTCTCGACTTTTTCGGCTTTTACTAAACGAGCAGCCTGGCCGGCTTGTGTACTATATCTCATCGTATCCTTTTGTGCATCGCCTTGGCTGGCGAACGACTTTTTTTGTTCTTTCTTATCTTTTCTTTTGGCCTTTTTTCTTTTTTTTTTGCTCTTGTTCTCACATTCTGCATTGGCGGCGTTTCATTTCAACATTGATTTTCCTCAACACTTGGCACTTTGTTCTTCAATTGAGGGATGGCATCACCCATGCGCTTGTTCCACGGCATTCAAAGGGCACATACCACGGACCACGGATTTGGACGGGAAAGGGAAACTCGTACTGGATTATTTTTGTTAATCAAACCTGATTTTTATTCTTTTCTAAAAAAGGTTCTTGTGAGGCAATACGATGCGTATACGATGCGTTGAATGAGCAGACATGGCGATGTGGCTGCAGCTGCTTTCGATCTGCTCCCGGCACTTTTTTTGAAATAAAGAGAGCGCTTGTCGAAAAGAAGTGTGCTCAAGCTGGCGAGTATTACTGTCGTCATTATGGCGTTATTAGGGTGCTATCTTATTAGCGCCTGTATCCTCTGAGCGGTCTCACGTCTCTGCGTCCCTCCGTCATCTCAACGTTGCCAAATTGACAGGCTTTTCTCACCCACGCCCGAGGGTCGTGTTCTTTGGGCATACGCTACTCACTGCCGGCCATCTTTTGTTGTTGGTCTTTTGCGGCCAGCAAAGAGGATGGCGTCAGACGCCCCGGCCGCCGAGCGCCAGCCTCTCCTTCGCCCAAACGACGAAGGCGGCGCTGGATTCCGCCGCACACTGGGCGCCGTCGAAGCGTTTGCCATTGTCATTAGCATTGTGATTGGCAGCGGCGTCTTCACGTCGCCCGGCGCCGTGGACACCAACGTGCCGTCGCCGGGCGCGGCGCTGGGGGTGTGGCTGGTGGGCGGCCTGCTGGCGTGGACGGGCGCGGCGACGCTCGCGGAGCTCGGCACGGCGATCCCGGGCGAGGGCGGTGTGCAGCCGTACCTGCAGTATGTCTACGGCGACATGGCCGGGTTCCTGGCGGCGTGGACGTGGCTTGTGGCGGTGATGCCGGCGACGCTGGCGATCCTAAGCATTGTGTTTGTGGAGAGCGCGGCGGCGGCGGCGGCCGGCGCGCCGGCCGGCAGCGCGGCTGGGGCTGTGGGGAGCCGACTTGGACAGGGACCCGAGGGGCAGTCGCTGGGGCACAAGCTGCTGTCGGTGCTCGTGCTGGCGGCGGCCAGCCTGGCCAACGCGGTCAGCACGCGCGTGTCGGCGCGGCTCAACGGCTTTTTCGTCGGGGCCAAGTTTGTCGCCGTCGGCGCTGTGGTCGTCGCGGCGGTCGCCGTGGTCATTGTGCAGACGGCGTCGTCGTCGCCGTCGACGGCGCCCGGCGGCCACGACTGGACCGGCAGCTGGCTTGCGGCGCGGCCGACGCGCAACCCCGACGGGACCACGACCGACTGGACGGCCCTCGGCGGCTGGGCGCTGCTGGGCCGCCTGTCTGCGGCGCTCTACGGCGCGCTCTGGGCCTATTCGGGCTGGGACAAGGCCGTGTACGTGTCGGCCGAGCTGCGCGACCCGGCGCGCCAGCTGCCGCGCGCCATCCACGCCGCGCTGCCCGCCATTGTCGCCTGCTTTCTCGCCGCCAACGCCGCCTACTACGTCCTGCTGCCCTGGGACGTTGTCTCCGCCACCGACAGCATCGCCGTGACTGCGTTTGCCCGCCTGCTCGGCCCGCCTGCTGCCGCCGCCGCCGCGCTGCTCGTGTGCCTCGTCGTCGCCGGCTCGCTGCTCGGCAACTCGTTTGTCGCCGGCCGCATGGCCGTGGCCGCCGCCCACAAGAACTGGATCCCGTCTGTCTTTTCCGTGCTCGGCCGCTTTGGCCGCCCGGCCCCGTCTCCGTCCGCGTCCGGCGACGCTCCCGTCAACGCCCTCGCCCTCGCGGCCGTGCTCGCCTCCGTCTACATCCTGCTCGGCAACTTCCGCGCCCTCTTGACCTTTAACGGCCTCGGCGAGTTTACTTTTTTCTTCCTGACCGTCGTCGGCGCCCTCGTCCTCCGCGTCCGCGAACCCGCGCTGCCCCGCCCCTACAAGCCACTCGTCGCCGCGCCCGTCGCGTTTGCCCTCGTCAGCGGCTTCGTCGTCGTGCGCGGCGCCGTCTTTGCGCCCACGCAGGCGCTCGTCCTGCTGGCGCTGTTGCTGCTGGGCGCGGCCTACTACTACTGGCGCAAGTGGACGCAGCAGCGGACCCGGCGTGACGAGGGGCAGTAGACTTTCTGTTGGCAGTTTGGATTTCCATCAATCATTCTATTTCATCTTTTGAGTTTGTGTATTTGTAGGAGCGGGTGTGCTTGGTTTTCGTTTAATACTTTCATGGGCTTTGTCAGGATGATCGCATAAAGAGTAGCAGGTTCCATTGTGGCGAACCATGCTCAACGTTGAGAATTAGAAATTGGAGTTGCTTTTTTTTTTTAATTTGTTAATTCATATTTACTTATTTGGGTTTATATTTTAGTTTGTATTTATTGGATTTTTATTATCTTATTTATTGAATCTTTTCTTCTCTCATATTATACCCAAGTAAGGCTCTAGAGAGACGAGAACGAGAAGCGATACGATAATAATAAAAAGAATTGTTTTCTCACTTCGGCGGCAAAAGGTACAGTGTACACTCTTATCGCTTATCAACACTAGCACGAAGGTGGCGTCATAGATCACGTGCCGCCATGCGCAGCAGTCAGTGGGTCTGTCCTCCACAGGCACTCGTTCGTGCCGCGCCTCAACACTCACACCCTTGCGCAGGCAGCAGTCTGCGCTGCCTCACAACAAACGAGAAGCCAACGCGTTGCTAGAGTGTCTTTTAGTCTCGTCATGGCCGGCACACCAGCCTCTGCCGGAGACAAGGCAGCGCGCCCGCCCGTGGTTGAGACGCAGATCAAGCCACCTCCGATTCCGCCGCAAGCTTTGCGGACAACACCGGCGTCGACAACCGGCAGCGCCCCGGCTTCGGTAGCAGCGCCGTCTGCGTCGCCGGCCCGACCAGCCGGCGTAGAGGACTCGGCGTCAGCGTCATCCTCGGCGTCGTCGTCTGTGTCGGTTGCGTCGTCGACGCCGTCGCCGCCGCCGCAGCCTCCGGCCCCGGGCCAGGCCTCGCCATCGGCCGTGCAAGAAACGCCGGTGCCGCCGCCCGTCCCGCCCGGACAGCAGCGAACGCCGGTACCGCCGCCAGCCGTGCCCCCTGTGATCCAGGAAACGCCAGTGCTGCCGCCGGCGATCCCCAGCTTTACCTTTTCGGCCTCGTCCAGCGCCGGCGCAGGCAGCAGCACCATGGCAGCCGCCAGCAGCACGTCCCGGCCGGGCAAGGCAGCGGCCGCGGGCGGCGTCGGCGCCGCGGCCACTTTCAAGAAAGCGTCTCCCAAAGCCGCCCCCAGAAAACAGCAGCATTTGCCGCCGCCGCCGCCTCCGCTGCAAACGGCACAATCGGCGCAGCCGGCGCCAGCGCAGCCACCGCCGCCCCAGCAGAGGGCCTGGTCGCCGCCGCGGCCGCCCATATCGCCCGTGCTACCCGCTGCCGAGCTCCCGCCGCACCTGGCGCCCACAACATCCGGCTCCGGCACGTTTTACCAGCCCAGCTTTGTCAACGGCCGGCCGCTGTTCATGCACACTGAGGCGGCCCGCGAGGCGGCGGCCCAGCGCGAAGCGGCCCAGCGTGCTGCAGCTGCCGCCGCCGCCGCCGCTGGCACCGAGACGGCGATGGGCCCTCCTGGCCCTTTCGACACGAGCGGCGCCCCTCTCCCGCCGGCACCCGTTGCCATCGATTTTGCCAGCAACCCCGACGTCCTGGCCCTGCAGAGCACCATTGCGATTCTGCAGATCCAGAGGAAAAAGGCGCTGGAGGACATGCAGACGCTGCAGAGGGCCAAGGAGGCGGCTCTGGCGCACCCTGCAGAGTTTCTGCGGCAGATGCAAGGGATTCGGCGCGGCGACCGCCCCGAGGAGCCCGCGAAGAACAGCAGCAGCAGCAGCAGCAGCAGCTCTGGTGACGAGAGTGACGTTGAGATGAAGACAGAGGGTGGCAATAACGCGCTGGCCGGAGACAGCGACAGCGCGGGCGCCGCTGTTCCTCCAGGCCGGCGCATCGCTACACCCAAGGGCCGCCTCGGCCGCCGGGCCGCTGGCGTGTCTGCGCAGTCGTCCGCCACGGCCACGCCGTCCGCCACGCCGTCGACAACTGCGGCTGCGCCCGACCTGCCCGACCTGCGCACGCTCCCCAAGCCGCAAAACGTTGCGCGCATGCCTCACATCAACTGGAGCAAATACGCCGTGGTCGGCGAGGGTCTGGAAAAACTGCACGCCGAGCAGGTCCGTCGGCCGCCGGTCGGGGCGCCCGCCACGGCAACGCTTGTCGACGATAGCCAGGCCGTCTACACGTTTGCCGGCGGCAGCGCAGCGGCGGCGGCGGACCGGGCCCCCAGAGAGCCCGAATACCAGGGCATCGCTGCGCCGTTTGACCCCCTCCGGGACACGCTGTGGCCGGCTTCGGCGGCGCAGCCGGCGCAGCCGGCTCAGCCACTAGCCCCAGCTGCGGCTAGTCCGTTCGCGCCAGCAGAAGACGGCAGCTTACCGTCGGCATCCTCGTCTGCTTCTCTTCGCGCTTTCGGTGCCGCTGACGAGCCGCCGCCGTCGTCCTCCTCCTCCTCCTCGACCGCTGCGGCCACGGCAGCGCGGCGCGGCCGGTCCTCAGTGACAAGGCGCTAGAGCCTCCTTCAGCGAGCCTGGCCGCACGGCGAGCCGTCGCCGTCGCTGAGCGAGGTGTCGGAGCAGTCGCTGGCGACGCAGAGCGACCAGACGTCGGTGCAGACCAACCCCGAGCTCGAAGAAGAGATGACTCGTTTCAGGAACATGCAGGAGTGAGGTCCTCGCGTCTTCTCTTCTTCTCTCCCCCCCCTCTCTCTCTGTCTCCCAGTTTCAATTATTTGTTCACAGTCGATTCACTGCTTTTTCATGTCCTTCTTCCCATATCATTGAACCGGCGTCTCGGAGGTTAGACAAAATGGGCTCAAATCATGTTTATGACTGGGACTTGGCGCGCACACTGCACAGGACGGGAGGGACAACAGGTTTTTTTTTGTTTTATGGCGGCTGTGTGTTGGTATTCTTGTTTTGTGCGGACAAAAGAACAGGCAGTGCAATAACTATTTTTTACTTTTTTACAAACGGTCACCGTGCATGGGATATCTCGACGGAATAGATTTTATTCACAGGTTTATCTCTACGCTGAAAGACGACACATCTTCTGCAGACTGTATGTCGTCTGACCGAGCGTGTTATTTGGACAATTTCAAAGTAACCTCTGGGACACTAACGTGGAGCGCAAGGTGATGTCTTGTCCCGGCAGGACAGAACTGCAGACGCGGAGCAACATAAAGAGGGGATATAGAGACGCAAACAACGTGCTTGCTTGTCGAAACAAAGGATGGAGAAGCAGTCAAGGCCAGAGAAAAGGGAAAGGGGAAGGGAAGAAAAGGGGAAAGAAGAAAAGAAAATGGAAGAAAAGGGCAAACCAGCAGGTGGCAGATCCATCGCGGCATGCCCCAAAACGTAAGTCAACATTCAAGTTCTCTTTCGCAGTCAGACTGCTGCGAGGCTGCCTCGGTGCACTTTTGGCTCAAGCTCTGCTGCCTGGCGCTCGAGGCCCGCTCTGTCCTAGTCCCTCCATGGTCGAGTAGTTTTCGAGATAGCCCGGCAGAGGCGATGTTCGAGGCGATGTTGTTGGCGAGACCCGGCTTGGGCGGCGCACAACATGCAAGCCACTCGGGTCCTGGGCGTCTTGTGGGTGGGACGGCCTCCTTGTCCTGCCGCGTACAAAAACAAAACCGACTGGCTGCCCTTGGGACGGCCATCGGCATCGCTGACGCCTTGCTAAAACTCGTCCATCGACTGCTGCACGGTTCGCCGCAGCTTGCGGTTGTACAGCTTGCGGTCTTCGGGCGAGCCCCAAAAGAGCTTGTGCGCTTCAGGGTGGACGATTGTGCGCGGGTCGTACGGCGGGGTCTCTTCTTCGAGGGCGCCGATGATGGCCTCAATGTGCGACCGCACGTCCTCGCGCTTGTTGGGCGGGACCACGTAGCACGGCGTGCCGTCGGCCGCGATGCGGTGGTGGAAGATTTTGGTGTCAAACTGCGCGCGCGGCTGCTCGTGGGGGAACCGCGGGCTCAGCGCCAGCCGGAACCGGAACAGGCCGCCGTCCAGGTTCGTCATGGGCTTGCCAAAGTACGTCACGATCCACAGGAGGGGGTTCCCGTTTTCGAGCTCAATGTTGTGCGGTGTGCCATCGCGCTTAAAGGCCTCGACCGCCTGTTCGAACTGGCGTCGGAGGTTGACAGCCACCGTGGCTTCCTGCGCCGCCAGCTCGAGCCCGTCGACCGCCCACTGGGCCGTCTCGGCCGCTATGGCTGCCTTGATGGCCACGAGCCGCCGTTCCAGGGTGCCGTAGCAGAACCGGCCCTCCATGGAGTTGCTGGCGCCTTCAAACGGCATGCGCGCAAAGTGGTCGTTGTTGGGGACCTCCTCCATTCCTTTGCGGACTGCGGCGAGGTACGTGTCGTAGTACCAGAGGAAGCGCCGCTTGTAAAGGTCCTTAAAGGGCTCAAACGGGGGGTCCAACTCGTCGAGCCCTTCGAGGTCGATATCCTCGGGCGGGTTGCACCGCGCGAGCGGACCGAGCTGCGACGTCGAAATGCCAAGATACTCCTCGAGCCGGATGATCACGGAGATGCGGATGGTTTCGTGCCTGATTTTCTGCACATAGTTTTTCTGGTTCTTCTTGTCGTCCGGCTCGTTTGCGTCTTCGAAGCCGGGCTCGTTCTCGTACGGGTTGGCGGACATAAGGCTCTGGATCGACAGCAGGATCGACTCGAGCCCCTGGGCGGCCGACCACTCCTCGCCGCGCTCGCCGCGCCATGTGCCGAGAATGGACCTGGAGGACAGTGCGGCGTCAGTACGGGGACACGGCGGTGGCTTTTAGACCCGCAACGTACAGGCAAACCCGCCCATTGGCATAGATGTTCGGGTTGAAGCGGCAGCGGCCACCGTTTGTGGTTGTGGCAATCACAGTTGGGGACTTTCTCGGATAGTCTTGTGCGGCGCGTTAGCATCCGTCTGGCGGCCAGGGGCCTCGGCGGTCTGCCTACCTCGACTGAATTTGACGTGGAACTGAGAGGGGACGTCAGCAAGACGCAGGCGCAAGCGGGACAGGGAGCCAAGCAAGCTGGAGCCGGCAGTGCCTCACCTCAAAGAAGCCAAACTCGTACGGCGTGTCGGGCGGGCCGATGATCATGGCCGTGACATTGCGGACGTCTGCATCGCGGCAGGCGACGCCCAGGGCTGTTTCTGTTAGAGGGCTGCAGCGTCACGAGAGGAGAGGGGTAAGGGGGGGTCCGCTTACAGAGGTCAGAGTTTCTCTGGATGTCGCTGAGCTCCTGCAGACAGCCAGTCAGCACGGGCAGTCTTCAGGCTTTCAGGCTCGAGGCCGCGGCATCGCCCCGGGAAAGCAGCAACCGACAAACCTTGCTGATGCGAATGATGGATTGGTCCGACATGGCTCCGGCCGCTCTGCAGGCAGCTGCAGTGCAGCGCACACGACAGTCGGCGGCAGCGGGCGACGGGCCGTCGGAGAAGCTGGGGCGGCGGGGAAGCTCGACACAGCGGCTGTCGACGGCGGGCGATGCCAGAGAAAACGAGCGAGGTCTGGAAAGGGCGGAAAAGGAACAGCTAGATGCGGGCGATTGAACAGCGCACGAGAGCTGCGTGTACAAAGCAGGCGGGTGTGCCGTCCAACAATGGAGGGGTAAATTGCCCGTATTGAAAGCGCGGGCGTGGTGGGCGCGGCGACGCTGTGTGTGTTGCAGGGAGAAGGGAAGAAAAAAGGACGTCAAGATGAGATGGCGTGGCGATGCTTGGGGAACGGGCGCGCTGGGGGGAAGGAACGACGGGAAATGAAGAGGGAAGGAGTGAAGGAGCGGCCCAGGCCACGACACCACGACGCCGGGCTGTACGACGTAAGATACAAATCGATGTGCCTGTTTGCAGACTGGCCGAGCGCCAACTGCGGGGTGCCCATCTGGCGCTGTTCTTCCTTTTTGGCGCCTCTACGAGTATTAATCCACGTCTGCGCCTGCTGCTCGCCCGCTTGCAGACAGCCTTGCAGCGCCTGGCGGCCGCCTGAGTTGGAGCTGTCGCCTGCGGATGAAGACACCGGCGAAGCTTTAGTGGCCCCGCTGCCCCACTATTGGCCGTCTACTGAATTGCGGATCTACGACTACAAGTAAAGAGCGCTGTACATACTCTTGCATACAGAGCTGTAACTGCTGGAAAAAATAACAATAAAACAGCAAATTTACCTCTCCTCCAACCTCGCCGCATCGCCGGCACAAGGATGCTGCCTATAAGAGGCAAGCAGATGTGAGTCCGCTGGGTCATGCCGCCGTGTGCTCTCAGCCGGCCACTTGTCATCCGCCGGCCACCGCGTGGCTCTTCGCGGCCCAGGTGGGTGGCAGATCGCGCTCTCACAAGGCGACGAGTGCAGGGGTCCTGAGCGTACTGCGTCGAGTGGACCGCCGTGCCTTGATGGTTCTGGTTGTGGTCGCGAGCTTAAGGCCATGCGTGTTTGCGGGTCAAAAAGCATGCATATCATGGCAGGATAGGAGAGGGGAGACGTTATGGAGAGGCTTATACCCTGATATCCACGATATATGTACACATATCGTACACTGCCGTGTCCGTGTCTTTTTGACGATATTCGTTCGCTTGAGTAAGCTCATAACAGTATTTCGGAAACAGGCCATGTGGGTCCTTCTTCCAGAGCTCTTGAGACACGGAAACCCCTCCGCGCCTGGGCGCACCTTCCTCCTGTCGCAAGGTGGCCCCTTTCCGATTGACGCTCTCCGTCTCTGCCTTTTGAGCCGAAAAAAGTCTTGGCCTATTCTCCTTCTCCTCATCCCATCTTTTTTTGATCATCCGCATTGTTTTACTTGATGAGCATCGATTTGCCATCACAGACACGCAGCCTGGCCTCGCCTGTCCGCGCCTTGCCTAGCGTACTTTGTTTGCTAGTGGAAAACGCGCTTTTGCTTTTGATTTGGCGGTTCTCTCTTCTCTTTTTTCTTGTTCTTGGCTACAGACTGGTTTTCTGTTTCTCTTCCGTCGACCTGTCCTTTATCTCTGCGTTGATGCTGTATTCTTTCCTCGCTTGTCACCCACGACGACAGGTAGACACGACGGCCGCCGTGACGCTGCCGCAACCGCCGCACCACCGGCCGCGTCCGACGCGTTTCTCGACCTCCTCTGACCTCTCGACGACGACATTAACTCTCCTCACGCCCTCACACACATCATGGCTGACACAAACGGCGCAGTCAAGGCCGGCGCACGAAGCTCCGCAAAGCCTGCGGCGACCCGCACGCCGAGCTCGCCAAGGCGCTTTGTCATATATGTTTTGAACACGGTTGCTAGGTGCGTTTGACCGGTGACGGCGACGACGACGACGGCACTGTCGTTGGCCTCCATTTCTGTCCACTGCTGACTCTTGCCCAGAATCTTCACGTGGTACTCAATTTTTGTTCTCCTGTTCCGCTGCCCGTCGAGCTTCGACGAATGCGACGCCTCGTCCCCCCGGATATGCAAGCCGTACTTTCAGCTCAAAAACGCCGTGGCGCCACACGCCCAGCGCCACTACGATGCTTTTGCGGCTCCCTATGTCCAGACCATCAGGCCGTACTATGACGTCGTCGACCGCGCCGTGCTGAGCCCGACGTGGAAATACGCAGTCGCGTACGGCGCGCCGCAGGTGGCAAAGGCGCAGGCGTTTGGCCAGGCGCAGTGGGCCTCGACCGTCCAGCCGCAGCTCGCCAAGGCGCAGGACGCCGCCGTGCAGCAGTACAGCGCCGTGCTGGGCCCGCACGTCGACAAGGTGGCCTCGGCGGTGGCGCCGTACTACGAGATTGGGCGCAGCAGCGCGCTCCAGACGCACCACGACCTGATCCTGCCGGCGTATGCGTTCTTGTCGCCATATGCGCTGCAGGGCTACTCGGCGGCGGCGGCGTTCACAACGGGCACGCTTGTGCCGGCGGCCGTGTGGACGTACGGCCAGGCGTCTGACTTTGTGGAGGCGGCGCTGCTCCCGCGGCTGCGCGGTGTCTACCTGGACACGATTGAGCCGCAGCTCGAAAAGATGGGTCTGAACCTCGGCCGGCGCGGCGACAAGACGCAGGCGACATCGCAGCGCACAGCCCACAACACGGCGCCCTCCTCGTTTGCCAAGCCTGCCCAGCCGACGACCATGGCCTCGACCTCGACCTCGACCTCGACAACATCCACCTACACGCCTGTCAAGTCTCTGTCGGCGGCCGGAACAACGCGCAGCTCGACCGAGAGTGCTGCCACAGCTGCGCCGGCACCCGGCACCACAGAGGCGGCCAAGCTGAAGCGACCGGAGCCGATTGTGCAAGACCAGGCCGCCACGGACGAGGACGAGACCCGGCGCAGCGCGCGCGAGGAGGTAGCTGAGGACCTGCGACTGTGGCAGGAAAAGTTCGCAAAGGCGGCGGACGAGGGCGCGGCAGAGATTGAAAAGAGCGTCGAGGAGATCTCCAAGCGCATGATCCGGCGCAACGTGCGCACGACGGGCAAGGGCTTGGCAGACGAGCTGCAGCGGACGGTGGCGGCGAGCCTCGCGCAGCTGCGCCGCGACGTGCTCGACATTGTGGGCGCCGTGGTCGATGGGAGTGCGACGCCGGCGGACGCCGACGAGCAGGTGCTGGCGGCCGTGCGGCGCGCGGGCAAGGACATCAAAGACAAGGCGCAGGCGGTGCGGTCGTGGCGCGAGGCGTTTGGCGCGGAGCTGCAGGACACGGTCAGCCGCGCGGCGGAGAACCACTTCCAGATCCTAGGGTCGATCCGCGACCTGGCGCTGCAGCGTATCGGCATGAAGTGGGCGTGGATGGAGGGCGTGACGTACAAGGACTGGGCCAAGTACCACCTGCTCAAGAGCCGGTTCGAAGAGTGGGAAAACGACCTAGAGCAGCTGGTTGTGACGCACCCGGGCCTCGAGGCGGCCACGCTGGCGGCACAGACGGTCGAGGACGACGCCATGGGCCTCGCCGCGTCGGCCGCCAAAGAGCTGGTGCGGCTTAAGCAGGTGGCGGAGCTCAAGATTGCCGATCAGGACGTCAGCGACGAGTTTGATGCCGAGACGATCAAGGCCAACATGGCAGCCGCCAAGGCCGCGGCAGAGGCGGCGGCGGCGGCAGCAGCGGCGGAGGCCGAGGCCGAGGCCGAGCGACTGGCGGCGATCCAGGCTGAAGAGGAGGCCCGAGAGACCGAGGCTGCTGCTGCGGCGGCGGCAGCAGACGAGGCGCCCATCAAGGTCACGGAGGAAGGTGTGGCCGAAGCCGTCGTGGCGGACGACGCGGCCGCGGTCGAGGTTGACGCGGCCACGGTAGCGCCAGACGAAGTGCCGATTGTGTTGGGCGATGCGGCCGGCGTTGTCCTGGAGGACACCATTGCGACAGAGACGCTGGCCGAGGCCGAGACGGAGACCGAGACGGTGCACCTCCCGGTAGACGAGGTCGTGGCAGCCGAGGAGGTGCCGCTGGCAGTGGCGTCGAGTGTCGATGCCGAGGCGACGATTGCCGAGGAGGCGGTCAAGGCGGAGGCCGCAGAGGAAGAGGCCGAGCCGGAAGAGGCCGAGCCGGAAGAGGCCGAGCCGGAAGAGGCGGCTGGCGAGGCAGAAGAGACGGCCGGTAGATAGTGGGCGGCTTGGCCGTGAGCCATTTTGGTGTTGTTGGTGTTCTTTCTGCTGTTTGCAAGCAGCGACCGGATATGCCGGCGTTGTGTCGTTTGTTTCTTCTGCCCCCTTCCTTGTCCGTCTCTGCTGTATCATACTACCCTACATTGGCTCGACACTGTACCACTAGCACCTGTATATTTACGAAAATGACAAGATTTAACTGAATTCCAGCTATGTGTAGCGTTTGTCGCCTGTTCATTGTAGGACCCTTTCTTTCCATCTCCTCTTTCCTGGCCTCCCCTACTCGGGCACCCGCGTCTTCAGCTGCACGCCGTGCCAGCCTTTGATCAGGTCGCCCAGCGCCGCATTCACCATGCGCTGCTGCTTGAGCATGTTGGCCCCGCGGAACCGCTCCGAGCTGATCTCGATGCCGTACATGCTGCCGCAGCCGCCCGAAATGTCGCGCACGCTCAGCTCGTGCGGCGCAAACGCGGCCACCAGCAGGTCCCAGATGTGCGACTCGGCCTCGTCGAGGAAGTCGGGCTTGGGCGGCGGCTGCGTCGACGATGCTGGTGGCGGCGGGGAGACAGCAGCGGCGGCCGCGAAATGCCGACGGGCCGCGGTCTGTGTGCCTACGGCGAGCCGGGGCGCAGTGCCGGCGGAGAGGAGCGTCGCCATGCTGCGCCGTGTCGTCGTCGTCGCCGTTGTCGGTTTGGGGATGAGGGCCACACGCCGGCCGGCCGTGGCCAGCTGCTGCCGGGCGAGGCGGCAGGCAGAGCAGATCATACTGAGGTTGTGTCTTCTGGCGGTGGATTGTGCAGTCGTCGCAGCGAGCGTCAATGGGCAGCGCAGCGCAATGGTCGTGCATCTGGTGGATGCTCTCCAAGCGTCGCTTTTTGGTCGACGGGATCGTGCATGACCTCAGGCTACAGTGGGTCGCCGATTAGCAGCCCAGCCAGGCCAATGAGAGCGCGGGAAATAACCGCTGCAATGTCAGCGATAAGGCATCGTGTAAGACCTCCAACAGCCACCACTCTGTCGAGATGGGGAGAGATGAGGCGATGGCCCTCGCTATCGTTCTCGCCATGGTACAGTCGATAAGAGCACGGCAAAGAAGACGGAACAGAACGCAGAGAGAAGGCTGAATCTGGACCGAAACAGCTCGAACCCTCTTAAGCGGCTCGCCTCCTGCATCCTTCATCCTTCATTCTCTTTTTTCTCGCCTGCCTGGCTCTCTTCGGGCTTTTCTTTGGCCTCCGCTTGCAATGCACCTTGATAGTCTTGATAGCAGAACGACCAAGAACCAAAACCTGTCCGACTCAGAAAGTCGCGGTAGAAGATGCATCAAGAACGTAAATAAATGTAAATACCGCGGTGTGTTTGTCTGAAAGATCCAATCCCTCCTCGTCCCCAACGCCATGCCTGAATCAAGATACCAATAAAATCGAGAGAGAATCAAGAGAGAAAAAGATGAAAAAAAAAAAACCAAAAACATCACGTCAAGCAGCACTGCTCAGCAGAAAAACTTGTACATCTTCTTCCACCGCGGCCAGTAGAGCTTTTCATCTCGCTCCTGCGCCACCAGCAGCGGCAGGTTGAACTTGCGCCGGCCCGAGTCAATGTCCATGTCGTCCAGCCGCACGTACGACGTCCGGTAATAGATCTTGTGGCCTAGCCACATGACGAGCACAATGGGCACCGCGAGGTATTCAAGGAAAAAGTTTTGAATGTTTTCCGACAAGCTGTACGAGTCGTAGTTGATGGGGAACAGCCCGACCCAAAATTGGGCCACCAGGATCAGTATGTTCAAAAATAGGCCGAGCCACGAGCCGAGGACGCCCGACTGCGCCCGGAACGCGAGCTCGGTCAGGGTGTGGCCTCGGCGGAGCCACGCCTTGCGGAAGCGGATGTGCGCCAGGCAGATGCTGCCCCATGTAAACACGCTGCTGAGAGCTGAGATGGCGAGCAGCCAGCCGAGCACGTCTGACTGCTGGCGGAGGTCGGCGAGGTAGGACAAGAAGCCCACGAGCGACGCAGCGACAATGGCCACGAGCGGGCGGCCCCGGCGGTCAATGTACGACAGGATTCGCGGCGCCTGGCCCTGGTCGGCGAGCGCGGCGAGGGTGCGCGACGAGCCAAAGACCGCCGAGTTGCCGACAGACACGACGGCGACCAGGATCACCGTGTTCATGACCGACGGCAAGACCTGGATGCCGGCCGTGTCAATGGCAATGACAAACGGCGAGGCCGTGGCGTCCGCGATATTCTTAGAACCGGGCAACAGGGGGTTGTCATAGGGCACAAGGAGGCCAATGAGCACGAGGGCCACGACGTAAAAGAGCGTGATGCGCCAAAACACCTGCTTGATGGCCGTGGGGAGGCTCTTGCGCGGATTCTGGGTCTCGGCTGCGGCGAGGCCGACGAGCTCGGTGCCGGCAAAGGCAAAGGCGGCGGTCACCAAGACAGAGCACAGGCCCTTGAAGCCGTTGTTGAAGGCGCCCGGGTCGCGCCAGTACTTGCCGCCAATGTAGCCCTCGGTGGGAGTGCCGCCAATGTTGATGACAACGCCCAGGATGATGAAGCCGATAATAGCCGTGACCTTGACAATGGCAAAGACAAACTCTGCCTCGCCGTAGCCTTTGACGCCAAACAGGTTGATCCCGATAATGATCATGAGGAAGATGGTGACAAAGATGGCCTTGTTGATGTGCGGGCTCCAGTACGTCACCGTCATCGACGCTGCTATAATCTCCAACGGTAAGACGATGAGCCACTGCAGGGCGTAGCTGCCTTGTTAGCAGAGATGCTGCAGGAGCAGGAGAGGGGGGGAAAGGCACTCACTTCCAGCCCATGGCAAAGCCCCAGGAGGGGTCGAGAAAGCGCGTGGAAAAGGCCGAGAACGAGCCGGCCACGGGAAAAACGACGGCCAGCTCGCCCAGCGCGTGCACGGTGCAGTAGATCATCATGCCGATAAACCCGTATGCCAACAGAACCGAGGCCGGGCCGCCTTGGGACAGAGCCTTGCCCGAGGCCACAAACAGGCCAGTGCCGATCGAGCCGCCAATGGCGATCATCTGCAGGTGCCGGCCCTTGAGCTCGCGCGACAGGCCCGAGTGTGCCGTGGCCAGGTTGGCGCTTCTCAGGTCATAAAAATGGCTGCGCCTGCCATGGTGGCCACCTCTGCCGCCACCGCCGCCGCCCCCACGGCCAAAGGCCTCCTCATCCTCGTTGTCGTCGTCGTCGTGCGTGCCGTCGTACCGCATGTGGTGCATGGCATAGCCGTCGCCAGACGCACGGACGCCGTTTCCGTTTCCGCCGCCGCCCACACTGCTGCCGTGGAGGCTCCCGCTCCGGGCACTGGCGGCGTTGCCGGGCGTCAACTGCAGCGTGGGGTCGCGCCTAAATGTATCCACCCAGCGCGAAAAGGCATTTTTGCGCTGCGGGTTGCCCGTGCCAAAGCCAAACGACGGGCGGCGCTCGGAGCCCATAAACGACGAGCCGCCGCCGCCGAAGCGGAAGCCCCGTATGCTGCGCTCCGGGTCGTCGTAGTAGAATCCCGGGTCGTTTGTCGTAATGTGGCCCACCGTCCCCCGCCCGCCGCCCGTGCTCGTATTCGTCATGCTGTGGACTTTACTCGCCTTGAAGCTGTCCTCTTTTAACGTCAAGAAATTCAGCTCCAGATCGCGGTCCATGGCTGCTGCGTAGGATTTCAGATTCTTCCCCATTGGAGCGGGCGTAGTACGAGTAGGTGGCAGGACTGCGGCGTGCGCGCGCACACTGCTTCGATCGTGCGTCGTGCGCCGTCCGGAGAGGCGTTGCTAGAAGATATCGTTTCGGTGGCCCAGTCGGTGTCGGCGCTCGGCATGCGTCCCGGGTTCGCGGGTGTTTTGGTCGTCTGCGAAAAGGCCGAGACGACAGACCGACTGCTTTGTCGTCGCCGTGGCTGTGCACACTTGGCTGCAGAGTTTCGAGAAAGACGTGAAACGCAAGATAACGCTGAATCCGCGCGGCCCGGGCGCGGTCGCCAAAATCGTTTTGAGGTCGTTTGGGGTCGCTGTGGTGCGGAAAAGGCTGTGATGCAGGGGACAGGAGCCTTGCAGTGTTGTGGCCACGATCACGGCGATCTGCGTCTGCGTTCTGGACGAGGCGACGTCCTCGGTGGTGCTGCAATGCCGCTCAGCGGTGCTTTGCTGGCGGCTGGCGCTGTCGTCGGCACACTCGACCCACAGGCCGTCGTCAAGTCGAAAAGCAGGGTAGGATGGCGTCCGCAGTCGATTTTCTCGACGTTGCAGGGTTGGAGGGAGAACCAAAAGTTGGGATTCATATATATTGTATGTACAACAAAGAGGGAGAATCAAGAAAGGCGCAAGGGGAAGAAGCAAAAAGGTACGAGGAGAAGCGCGGTGCTAGTGCGTTTTCTAGGGTGAAGAAAGGCAGGAGCGATCGTTGACGGGCGAAAACGAGGGTAGGAGCGAGCCTCTCGTCCTGAGTCGTTGTTAGCTCGAACGACTTCCAGGAAACGGCCCACCATGCGAATGGGGGGTGCCGATAAGGATTTTGTCAAAGGAAGAAAGAGCCAACGAGGCCTCGGCGGTGACGGTCCGTGATAACGTCACTTGGGCGGCCGAGCTTTTCAAGAGCCTGCTATCGTACATTTTTTTCTCTCTGGTTCTGCTTTGTACGCCAAAGAAAAGCCAGAAAAACAAAAGTGTGATGGAAAGAGAGCAGACGCACTCGCAGTCTGCACGACGTCTTGCCCATTGGGCCGGGATCGTTGGCTCCACCTTCTTCTCTTGCTGGGTTCATCCTGGTTCTGCTGTTCGTCCTTTCCCTCAACGCTCTTCTAGACCCCTTCTCTTCCCGGCGTAATACCGTTGCGCCGGCAGTGGGCTGCGTGGAAACGGAGCCGTGCCTGCCGTGCGAGTCAGTGTCTGGCAAGAATTCGCTATCGGGAGAAGCATGCCTCAACAGTGCTACGAGTATCTTGTCAACCGAGCGCATGCACCTGTTGGCCCCCTTTTCGACGTGCCTTCTTTTTCTTTTACTTTCCCCCACTTTTCTTCCCAGCCTTGGATCAGCGCCTGCATACGACGTACATACGAGTAAGTGCACGACATGCAGACGGTGGCTGGACTTGCACAATGTCGCTACGTCGCGATTACGCCAGAGTTGGCTTGAGCTGTGGTCCAAGCTCTTGCTGAACGAGGAAGGTGCTTTGGAAGACCTTTGTTCTTTGAAGGCGCCTTTTTTCTCTGCACCACGCCCGAGAGTAGTCCTTGTTGGGCAAGAAAACGGAAAGCCAGAAAATATATGCAATTATATAAATAGAAGCTTGGGAAGGTCGTACAGCAAACATGGCGCAAGCGCCCTCTCTAGAGGAGCAATGTATCTTGAAGGTATCTCCAAAACCGCTGTGGCCAGTAATATACACAAAAGAACAGAAACAAGACTTCCACTGCAAACAAACAGCGTTTTTTTTTTTGTTTTCTTTTTGGGAACCCATGCCCAGACGAAACGCCAGATGCTCAAAATCGACGGGGTCGGCCTGACGGGGCGGCGACGTCTGCGGTAGCGAGCGAGATGCATCGGCGGCCCACGGACGCGCTCCTCCCAGGCGGGCTCCTATGCGTGGTGGCCCGCGGGCGGCGATGCATGCTCGCCGTCGGCCACAGCCGCAGCCGCAGCCGCAGCCGCTGGGGCGGCTTGTGCGCCGGCTGGCTTGCGCTTCCAGCCCGTGGAAAAGAGCGGGCCCATGTCGAAGCGCGGGAACGGGTGCGCCTCGGTGTTGATGACCACCTTGTCCAGGGGCAGCAGGTCGTTGGGCGAGAAGAGGAGGTAAAAGTACTTGAGTGTCTCGGCGAGCCAGAAGCTCTCCATGTTGTCGCGGCCGACGGGCGGGATGACGTCGGCGTTGGTCAGGCTCGTGAAGCCGCCGCCCTCGGCGACGGCCGTGTAGTTCATAAACGACTTGAACATGTCCCAGCCCCACTCGCGGTACATGGGGTCGCCGGTGATGCGCCACATGTAAAAGAGCGACTCGACCGTCTCGGGCCGCTGCAGGTTGTGGCGGTCGGGCCCCTTGACCTCATAGTCGGCGCGCCAGTGCGCGTCGGGGCCCGGCGGAAAGTCGGCGGGCGGCGTGCGGTGCGTCGGCGAGTACGGTGGCGGCGGGTCGGCAATCCGGAAATGGGTGATCTCGGCCGCGAGGCCCGTGGCCATGTACTTGTACATGCCCCAGCACGTCTGCGTGAGCTCGTGGGCGAGTTTCATATCGGCGTCGTGTCCGGCCGTCCACCAGGGCTGCCGGCGGGCCGCCGCCAGCGGCAGGCCCTCGGTGGCCGCGAGCGCAATGGTGCCCGGCATGAAGCAGACCAAGTGGTCCATCTTGGGCGAGAGCGGGTGCAGCAGGCCGTCGGGCCGCTCGCCGATAATGGTAAAGTGCGCCGTCGCCGTGTACGTAACCAGGTGCTTACGGACGGCCGCAAGGGCCTCGGTCCACATTTCGCGGTAGACGGGCTCAGCCTTGTTGGTCTGGAGGTATTGCTTGATGAGGTATTCGTAGTAGGAGTCGCCGCGGCTGCCAAGCCGGATGTTCTGGCCCATAAACGAGCCGGTCTTGGGGTTGATAAAGATGGGCACGAGGCCGTCAAACGCGCGGTTCTGCTCGTCGACGAGCTCCATGACGCGCTCGACCTTGTCCCAGAAGAGCTTTTCGCCCGTGAGCTTGGCAAGGTACTTGAACTCGAGCTGCAGCGTCGTGGCCTCGGCGGTCGACGACGAGCCGCCGTTGTCGTGCGCCGGCAGCGGCTCCGACTTGCCAATGTTGACGCTCGCCCACGGGATGCCCGTGGGGCTGTCAAAGGCCGACAGCAGCCGGTCGGCCAGGTCCTTGGCCTTTTCGAGGTACAGGTCTTCGCCGCCCGTGCTCGCCAGCTGCGTCTCCGTGAGCGGCGCCATGTCGGGGAACGCGCTCGACAGGTAGTGCGCGGATAGTAGGCCGCCCATCATGCGGATCGTCGTCTCAAACGTGTTGACGTCCTGGTCCTGGTCCCAGGTGAGCGACTCGGACACCCACGTGCGGGCGTGGGCCAGGCGGCCCGTCAGGTTCATGAGCATCATGGTGTCGAGCGCGTCGACAATGATCCAGCCGAGGCCCTTGGGGGCCATGTACCGGCCGCCCTTGGACTCGGGGTAGAACTCGTCCTGGCCTGCGCAGCGTTAGCTTCGATCGAGCACGGCCCGGGGAGGAAAAAAATCGAGGGGCCATCGGGGGGCCATCGAGGGGGTGGACTGGACTCGCCCCATGCATAGCGCTCGTAGGCGTCCCAGCTCAGCTCAAACGCCTCGACGACGCGCTCGCGCCGGCTGAGCCAGTCGACGCGGCCCCGCGCCTTGTCGTCCTTGCCCAGCCAGCCGGTCCACCCGCGCAGCGGCACGCGCTCCTCGTGGCCTGCGAACCACCCGCGGTAGTACAGGACGGTCAGGAGAGCAAACAGCAAGAGCGCGAGCACGCGCTTGCGCTGGTACAGCGGCCGCGCGCGGTGCGAGGCTGGGTAGCCGTAGGGCTTGTCCTTGTACATGGGCAGGGACTGGCGGTTCCGGCCGCCGATGGCTGCGTCCAAGAAGCCGCCCACGCTGCCGATGGTGCCCTTTGCAGACGGCGCGTGTGCTGGCCGCCGGGGCGCGCTGGCTGCCGCCCAGTATCGATCCTCCGCCTGGCGCTGTGGGTCGGTAAATGAGGGCACATTGCGCGGCACAGAGAATGCCATGTCTTTGGACTCCGCGGACGCTGCGGAAGTCGCGGATGCTGCGGCGTTGGCAGCAGTTGCGGCCGTCTCGAGCGCAGTCTCGAGCGCACTCTCAACGGCGTTCCCGACGACGTGCCGGACTTCTTTTCCCTTCTCGAGCGCCTGGGCGCCAGCCTCGATGGCTCGCTCGCGAAATTCGAGGGCCGCCTGCGTCGCAGTGGCGCGCAGGATGCCAATGGCCGGGTTTCGGTGCAGCCCAAAGGGATCGCGAACGTTCATTGGCGCGTCTGCGCGAGCCCGGAGGTGGTGGTGGCGGCGGAGTTGTGGACGGTCGGAAAGGCGTGCAGTGGCAAGACGGTCGGGCAGCGAGGACGGCGAGAACGGCGAGTACGGACAGCGGTTCGGTCAGACGCGGCTCGGATATGTCGTCGATGAGGCAAAAGACACGTCTGCCAGCGCCCAGGCCACGTCGTCGCACAAGAGAACGCTTGGCGCGGCGTGCCGAGAAGCGGCCGTAATGACAAGAGGGCTAATAATAACAGACAAGCCAGCAGCAGCGGATACGACGGCGAGTCCGCGCGCCCTCAAGGGTCCAGAGTGCAGAGAGGTGGAAGACACGAAAAACGAAAACGAAAACTTTAGCGGCCCCGTTGAGCAACGCGGCGGCAGTTGCCTCCCTCTGCTCTTTCCCTCAGTCAGCCTTTGTCTCCTCGATGAGACAGAGCGCAATGACCACAGCCTGCCGCTTTCCGTGAACGCCTCTGCAGATGTCGGCGAGAACTGCGGACGGCCTGGGGATTGCACATGCGAAAAGGACAGGTACGAGCACCAGAACCACGTATTCTGGTTACACGCCTTGCCGTTTGGCGGAAAGACACCCGCCGCTGTGGACCATTTCTACAGGGGCAATAATACCAGATCGATCCACATGGAAAAAGTGGCTTTACTGTGGCTTGATCTTACAGTGTACGAGTATAGTGCATACCCCACAGTTGGCACCGTACGACTTCCCCTCTCCAGCGCGGCTGCCAGCGCAGGCCGGAGCCCTCCGCCTTGCAGCCGGCGCAGCGTAGGACTTGGACCACAAAAGCTCTAGTTTCTCTTCTGGCCAGCCTTGTTATCACCACTCCTCTTGTCGGCTGTGTTCAGTTCTTTCCGTTCATCCTGTTTCTTCCTCTCCCTGTTCCCCCCTCCCTCCCGACCACAACCACCTCCCACAATGGCCAAGGACCGCATTACTTGCCACATTCTCGACACGGCCCAGGGCCGCCCGGCCGCCGGTGTGCGCGTCCGCCTCGAGCTCGCCAACCCGCTGCCGCTTGTGGCGGCCGCTGCTGTCGCGGCGCCGGTCGGCGGCATCGCCAACGGCGTCTCGGGCACGCTGACGTCACCCCTTGAGGCGCCGCCGCACAACCACAGCAACAGCCCGACGCAGGTGTTTGAGTCGCAGACAAACGAGGACGGCCGCGTCACCGTGTGGCTGCCGTACTCGGCATCCAACGCCTCCGGCGACGTGCCGGTGTACACGCTGGACGACGTACTCGGCAAGGCCGAGGCCGAAGCGGCGGCAGCGGCGCCCGGGGGCGGACCCACGACGTGGACGCTGCGGTTTGACACGGACGGCTACTACGAGGGCAAGGCATTTTTCCCCGAGGTGGCCGTAACGTTCCGCGTCGCCGCCGGGCAGCACTACCACGTGCCGTTGCTGCTCAACCCCTTCTCGTACACGACCTACCGCGGCAGCTGAGCGGCGGGAGCGGGTATCTTTTCTTCCTTCTTTTTTTCCAGCTCAGCATAGCTAGCGTATCCTACGAGTAAGAACCGAATCATGGCATTTCACGTGCGAGAAGAGTCAGCTGTGAAGCAGTGTTGTGTTTGTTACTGTGAAGCTATCGACGTCTGAAAACAATGGGCAAGCAATCTGTGCAGGGCCCTGTTTCCGACAAAAATATTAAGACAAAAGAAAGACAGTAAACGAAGGACAGCCGTAATTCGTAAGTAACGCTTTGCTCTCGTTTTTCCATCTCGAGTAGCAATTTCCTTTTCAAGACAGAAAAGATGCTGTAACGCCCAAACATGAAAACAAAACTAATAAAAAACGCCCGGCATAGCACGGGAAAGCAGAAAGATGAAGACAGGAGCGGCAGCCGTCACGGCTGGCTCGTTTTTGCAGCGGCCATACAGCAGAGGAAAAGACGCCGGAGACGACGCGCGCCCGCAAGACTCTAATCGTGATGGCGCAGCTTGCGGAAGACGCTGTTGTGCCGACCCAGCCCGCTGTGCGAGGTGGCTGGCCGGCTGCTGCTGCGGATGCTGACACTGTCGGCCCCCAAGCCGCCGACACCGTCGCCGCGCGGGAGAGTGACCGTGTCGCCGGCTGCGGATGACGGTCGTTTCAGCAGCAGGATATCGCCGTCCTTGAACAGGCGCGAGTGCGGCGACGACGACGTGGACGACGTCGACGACGACGACGTCAACACGCCCGCCCGTGAGGGGATCTCCGCAATCGCAGAGAGTTCAGTGTACGTGCCGAGGTCGGCGCCCGTCAGCTTGCCGTGGCTCAGCGTCGTCCGCTTGTTCTTGTTCTGCAGGAAAGACCGCCGTGATCGCGTGTACACCTTGTCAACGGCAATGTCGTCGGAGGTGATGCAGGCGTCGGGTGACGTGTTGGCATCCGGGTGGCGCCAGGTGGTGTTGCCGCTGCCGCAGAACGGTTCCGGAAAGCCCGTATCGTAGTCGCGCGAGGACCGGGTCGACTGCGTCGGGCTCCTGGGAGCGGCGTGCATGATGGCGTCGATGCTCATGGTGGACCAGCTCTGTGTCCGAGTTTTTGAAAATCTGCGCATGGTTGTTTAGTTTCGTTGTTTATTGCCGAGATATACAGTCGCAAGGTGAAGGCCCGCTTCAGTGCACGTGTAAATGGGGATGGGAAATTAATGACAGGTGTATGTTAATGATGGTGGCATCGACGGATGGGCTCGCAAATTAAAAGTACAAGGGTTTTCAAAAGAGGGTTGAAGTTGGATGCCGTGAGAAGGGAAGAGTAAGGAGATGGGATGCGGCCCTTTTTGTTTGCTGCGTGTTGGTGATCGGAAAGCGTCAAAGAGAGCAGGAGATGGCCAACGGCCACGCACTCGCGGTTAAGGGCCAGTGTTGTCGGGGGTTGTCTTGACGAGATTGGACAGCCGTATTGAACATAGAGCTTTGTCTGTCTTTGCTCTCATTCTTTGACTGCCTGTCCTTCCCTTTGTACATTGACACCGAGGCAGGTGGACACAAAGGCCAGGGTCCGGGTACAAAGGACGCGAGATCGTTCATCGCAGAGGTCGATGGAAGCCGAGCGATTCCGTGGTAAAAAATAGAAACGCAGAAACAGAGAGCGTGTTGAAACGACGGTGCGGGCGGGGAACGCGGCAAAGAAATCAAAAGCAGACAAAAACGGCGACAGCGCGAGGTGAAGCAGGCAAGACGGGATCGACTGGACAAGATGGCTCACCTTGGTTGAAAGCAATGGCGTTGCGTTGCTCGATTAAGCGCGCGGTAGCAGGGCCGTACGGTAGTGCTGTGAGGTTGAAGACAGGGGTTGTGTCTTTGCTGATGACGGAGGCCTAGACCACGAGAGCGAGCTGCCTGTTGGGCCGGGAGGAAGGCCAGACCTTCTGTAACAAACGTCTGTTGGAAAAGTCTGAAGTGAAGGTCTGAGAGGCTGCTTGGAGATGAAGGGCGTCGCCAATGAATTGCGGAGATGTGACAACGAGAAAACAAGAAACAAGTCTTGTCGAAAGGGAGGCGGGTCGAGGCTATAAAAACACGAGTTCTCGCAGAAAAGGTGGTGCCTGGGCTGGGACACGTCGAAGAGGCGAAATGGCGAGCAACGAGGTCTGGAACGAGACAGAACCGCGGCACGGTCTGTCCGGGGACGGGTCAAATAGGCTTCGGGGCGTGCCTGGGAGAAAGTGACTGCAAATGTACAAAGTAAATAATGCAATGCAATGCAATGCTCGTACCTTGGAATGAGGGAGGAAGTGTGCGAACGAGGAAGGCGCAGAACACGACGACGCCTGGAAGGTGTTGCCTCTTATAACGACAGAGCCAGTGACGCAAGGACTCACAATGCCGTGGAAGCGGCTGCTCCTTTCCGGATGAGCACCTTCCTCACCAACCACGATAACTCGTGAAGAGTACTAGTTACGAGTACACTGCGCAAAGCCGGCAATAGCTTTCCCCCATCTCGACTACAAAGCAATAACGCTGTTCAGCAAGTCTCCGTCAGCTGTGCCTGTGTGCAGCTGCTCCGCTGCTCCCTGCCCCTTTCGGAAGGCAAATCCATCTGTAGGGCACTCAGTTCGTTTGTCCTTTTCTTGTGCTGTTTGCCGTTCGCCGTTTTCTTGGCATTGCCGTTCCTGCCCGGCATCCGGGCGATCGTCTTTGCCTGTCGAGATTCCGGAAGACCATCGCCAGTTTGCTCCTCGTCGTCTCGCTGCCCTGTCTTGTCTACCTTCTCCCGGCGCAGGAGGCACCTGTGATGGCGCTTCGCCAGCTGAGCGCCTTCCCCCAACGAGATGAGTGCATGCATATATTGGTGGAGTGGGCTGAAGATGGGAATGGGGCATCACCTGGACGCTTCCTCCTCTTTCCAGAGCACGTCTCCGCCATAGGGGAAGGCAGGGCGGGCCCTGTACGGGTAGAAGTACAAGTAGTGTATCGTACTCGTAGAGGCGTCGTCTTGCACGATACCAGCACTCGGAATTCCAGTGGCCAGAAGAAAAAGCCAGTAAGGCGTTGCCTGCGTTCGTCATCCCGCTTATGTAGTGTGACACTCATCTTCGAGTCTTTTGCCTTTTCTAGGCTACTCCATAACAAGGACAAAACAAAAAGAACCAAGGCCAGAACCTTTAGAATGATTCCAACGCCCAGAAACCGCCAACTGCCGGCCCACTCCCAGCTCCCAACAGTCTTGGAACCCCTGTCGTCATCCAGCGGACTGGAGAAGAGGGGAGCTAGGCTGCCTCTCTGGCTGCACCGCCTCGCTCGCCGCGACACATTTGCAGGCACCGATATCCTGCAATACGTACTCGTATGCGCTGCGGCGGAGTCTTTGCCCGACATCGCGAGACGCCCTGTTTTGGCCACACGTCGACGGCGGCCATCCATCCGCTCCCATTTGTCAACGACGGTTTCCAGGCATCGGAAAACCGGCATCAGTATTAAGGAAATAGAAAGAAAAGGATAGAATGAGGCCTTGCCTCTCCAGGACCGATCAGCGGTCTCAGACACGTGTATGCATCGACGTCGACACGCCACACGACCATCAATGGCCAGAGCCTCAATGGCTGACAGACTCACATGAGACTCGCAGCGTAACTCGAAAGCATCTGGTATCTTACGAGCAGATGCACTCGAACGCGGCCCTTGATGGTAACGCTCCGTGATTCGCCCGTATTTGACGTATTTGACTTTTTCTACTCTCTAAAAAAGTATCCTATTGACAAAAATGCGGAGGAAAGTGGACTTATGAGTATGTCGCAAGGAACTGCTCGGCGAACCCGCCTTGTTGCGTGCGAAAAGCATATACGCCGGCATAACGCGCTTTCTATTACTGCATCGAGATGCTGAACTTCCATCCCTGCCGGTGTGCTTTCCCAGTTGGGTGGTAACTCTCGGTAACTGCGTGTGACCCTTCAGGAAGGAACGACTTGCGTTCATTTTCCTTCCTTTTTTTCCAACTTTTCCTTCTCCTTTTTTTTCATTTTTCCAACTCACCACATCTCCCCTGTTGTATATCGGTCGAGTTAATTATCACCATTTGATGCCAGAGACATGAGACATCGGAGATGTTTGGCATGTGATACAGAGTCTCGGAAGTAACGGCACCCTATTCTTATCAAAGACCGCTATTGCATAATCCAAACCGACCCCCCATGGACATGCTTCAGAGGGAGAGTCTGTATTCTCGAGATCAAAACGCCCTTTTACGGTCGTCTATCCCCTCCGTTACTTCTTGTCTTTATGTTGCTCCTTCCTTCCGTGTTATTCGCAAGCTGCGCCTTCCGCGTGAGAACCAAAAGCCGTCCGGAACCGCCCTGCTCCTGCCCGGTCTGAAAAGCCCAAAACGAGCTGGGAACCCCGCAAAGTCTCACCAAAACAACAGTAATCCATGCAAGATGTCTCTCAGCCTTTGTCGGGCGTTGAATACGTGAGAAACCTCGAATTGGGCCGGCTCCCTCCTCGGCGTTCGTAAACGTCCTGCATCAATTGCTCCGTCGCACCTTCCTTTGTTGATGCACTTGTGCCCACATCGCACCGAACGGCGCGTGCAGACACCGCACTTATAAACATTGACAGCCGACGAAGAGACAAGGAACGGTCCGTCGCCATCGCCCACGGCTGCGCATCTGCGCCCGCCTCCGTTTTGTGCGTCGTTTCACCGCTTTTCCCGTCGTTCCTGTCTGAGACATTGCCACCGGCCCTTGGCTGCGTTGGCATGTCTCGCAATCGTCCACCTGCATTATTACAGCCCATGCCTGGCACGAGACACTGACAGCAGACGAGAAGCCGTCCGGGCACAATCACAGCACACACCCTTCTTCTCTCGGTGTTTGTGTCTCTCTCCACAATGGCTGCGCCAATCGTGGCCGAGGCCGGCGCCGGCGCCGGCGAGCTTGCTAGTAGCAGCGCCCCTGCAGCCAACCCGGCGCCCGCCGAGGCCACGGACCTTAGTCGCCAGTACGATACGCCCATGGGCCTCGCCCACACGACCATGCAGGCGCTCAAGGACCGCATCAAGCAGCACTACGACCTGGCCAGCGACTACTATGTCAGCCTCTGGGGTGAGCACATCCACCACGGGTACTGGCCAACAGACGAATCCAAGGCGACCGAGAGCAAGGAGACGGCACAGGCCAACCTGATCCGGCTGCTGCTGTCCATCTCTGGCCTGGACGAGGCCTCCGCGCCCCTGTCGGTGCTCGATGTCGGCTGCGGCGTTGGCGGCACGTCGCGCTACCTGGCCTCGGAGCTGGGCGCCAAGGTGACGGGCATCACTATTTCCACCCGGCAAGTCGAGCTGGCCACCAAGCTGGCCGAGCAGCAGAAGCCGGACGCAGCGGCCAGCTTTTCCGCCGACAACTGCTTTCAGGTCGTCGGCCAGGGCGACAAAGTCGGCCAGGTCCGGTTCTTGGAGCTGGACGCCGAAGCGATGGGTGACTTTTTCGCAAAGGACGCTTCGGCGTTCGACGCCGTCTGGATCAGCGAGGCGCTCAGCCACTTCCCCGACAAAGCCCTCTTCTTCCGCAATGCCCACCGCGTACTGAAGCCGGGAGGCAAGCTCGTCCTCGCCGACTGGTTCAAGGCCGAGGACCTCGACGCCAAGGCCTTTGATGCCGACATCAAACCCATCGAGGACGGCATGCTGCTGCCGCCCATGTGCACGCAGGCCGGGTACGTCCAGCTGGCCACCGACGCCGGCCTGCGCGTCCGGGCACCTCCCAAGGACATTTCTCAGGACGTGAAGCAAACATGGTTCGTACTGTTGTCCTGCTCTGTGGCAATATATTATGCTTTGCTAACCAACGCCTCTCGCCTTTAGGGATCTTTCGTGGGCTCTCGTTCAGAAGCCGTCGCTGTGGGCGTTTGCGCTGAGCCAGGGCCGCGACGGCATTGCGTTTCTGCAGGCCTTCCGGGCAATGCGGCGCGGGTACGCCAACGGCACGTTCCGGTATGCCGTGATGAGCTTTGAAAAGTGAGCGGATGGGGCTGGCCTCGCGCAGAGTGACAAGCTGCCGTGATGACTTTGGACACGATGGGGCGTTCCACGTGTAGCTACACCGCTTACATCGAATTACCAATTGCGTTCGGAAAGACCTAAACGGTTGGCCGCCTCCCGCGCAGAGACGTTGTTTGCACAGGCCATGATATTCAACCATCTAGCCCCTTTTACCTGCCCCGAGGCCGATGACATTGAGAGATATGTTGCCGTTTGCTTGAGCTTCGCTTTGCATCCTCCAACCGACCGAGATCGTTTCATGTCCAGTGGCCCACCTCGAGAAACCTTTTCAGGAGCCGATGCTCGTCCTGGCGCATGTCGTGACAATTATACGCAGAATGGTACCGAGGGAAACCGCCGACGGTGGTAATGCGTTGGAGTCAGACTTCAAGGTCCTGAGCACATGCAAGGAGGCTGGGTTAGCCCTTTACAATGGCTTGATTACGACACTTGTTCTGTGCAGAATCGTTACATCTCTTACTAGACGAGTAGGTCAATGCCCGAAGGATGCAAATAAGGACACAGGCCGCGGTTGATGAGAGGAGCCCGCGAATGCTGCAGGCGTTTCTACTCGTAGAGGTTTCCATCAGCACGCAGTACAGGAAAGTCAGCGCTCAGTGCCAGCCAACCGGGAACTCCGTATTATTCGTACTGGCTGAGAAAAGGACCGAAGTTGAGATACAAAATGCACCCGTACCAGACTTGCAGCCAGCCAGCAATATCTTATTTACAAAATACGATTGGTCGAATATAATTATATTTTATATTATTCGTCTTTAAACTGGTGCGTATTGCTGGTGAGGCGTATGCTCTCACTGTCAATGACTTTTGATCACTCGTAGTGAGACGGTGTGCTTATTCTGTTTGTCCAGCGTAATGTTTTTTATATCCAACTAGAATAAAATAAGCACACACAAGCGGCAGAGACCGGAGGGTGTTGAGGCCCCGTTTTCTCTGAACGGTGTACGCTCGCCACGGCACGAAGCAGGGCGACAGTTAATGTTCTTTTCCACGGCCGGTTTCTACGGTTTTTGTTTTGCCACGACCGTCAGCTTCCCTCCGGCCGACCACGCGGGGTGCACGGGACAGGCCTGGCGGGAGAGACGGCGCGGCCGGACCAGAAGCCTTTTCCGGGAGCGATACCAAGTTGAATCGAGCTTGAGGGTTCGAGAAAAGGAAGGCGTGTGGAAAGTACCGAGAGACTACGAGTACTAAGTCCTTTTCCCCGTTTGAGGATCGACAAAGTGTAAAAGGTGCTTCGCTTTTCGGTTTCACATCGGCATACGAGCTTCTCTCGCTATTGCTATGCATTCTCGTCGACGTATCTTACGAGTATCCTCGTGCACCCCTTTTTTCCAGTCTATTAGCTATGGAGCCAGGTTACGTCCGGATCGTCCGCGCCGTTGATACTCCACACCGAAAACACACGGGATTCAGTCTTGTAAGGATACCCTGCTGCCTCATTCTTTTACTCGTATACATACATATATATTTGCTCGCAGACGTTTTGCCGGACGTTTTGATTTTTTTTCTGCATCCTGCAACATAACGATCGCCGGGTTCCAAACGCCCGCCTTTTCGCGTTGTGCTACACGCCGTTGCCACGCGTACTAGTCCAGCCATGCAAACGCCATGCAGTCTGGATGGGCCCAGATCCACATGTCCACGCTCTGCCCGTTGTGAAGGAATGCTTCCTAGGATTTCTGGCATGACGTCCCGGTGCTTCTCTTGCGTTGCCCCACGGTTTTTCACGATGCTGCTGCAGCCAGCCGTTGATCTACTGTGGAACCTTTGTTTCGAGCCTTCAAGTGCCAGAAGAAGACTCACGACTATCTAGTACGTCGTATTGAAACGTTGTAATGTCCATCATAATTCGGTAATTCACTCCTTTATTTCCTTTCGTTTCTGCGTCAACCTGGGGAGGCCACACGCCGTTGCAAGCAACAAGTCGTGTCTATGGCGTTCTCTGCTGCGCACGAGGTTCAAGAAACCAATACGCTGGGATCTAGAAGTTGACTGGCAACAAACTTGTGAGTAAAACTACTCGTATGTATCTTACAGAGTAAAAGTTCAAGGTCCTTGTATCATAAGTCGTATCTTACATATGTACTGACAAGTGAGAGTTGCTGATATCTTGCGGCTGTAATACTCCGTGCAAGTACTCGTATTTGCCATGTCAACAGCTGCTTTCTTTGGTTCTAGGCGTTGGTCGTACCAGGAATGCTACGGGAACACAGGGCGGCAAAAACGACGCCTGAGGGGCGGCGGCAGTGACAGTCGCCACGGAGGCAGGTTGACAACCGCCCTCCACGAAACCCACGAAAACCATGCGGTGCGTCGTAGTACGAGTACATACACGGGAATGAACCGGCGGGGCTCTAATGTCCGAATGGCAGCTGGCTGCGCGCGTCGATGACCTGTCGCCTTTCCAACATTGGCGGTGCTCACCTGACGCAGCTGACGGTCTTGCTCACCTATTTGGGGTCTGAATGGCATCTTCAATGACAACTTCAATCATTGATCGGAGTGGAATAATACCAACACGAAGCAGACTGAAATTTGAAAAGGAGGATACTTGTGCTGTACGTACTACTCAATACTTTGTACAAAGACACGAAGCTAGACTGCCACAAAGCCAATGCCAGGAACTTACTGGGAAGGGACTTCCCCAGAAACACGACATACATATCCTTGCACTTTGTCCAGCTGGTCCTTGCTTTTCTGAGACGCCTCGGCGGGGCACAACGGGCGTTGTACTCACAGTATTACATACAGTACGTAAGATACTCAGTATTCGTGAATCTTGTCTTCGTATCTCGGCTATCTTTTGTATCCCACGCTTTTTTTGCGCGAAGCCATAACCCGCGCCAGCGGCCGATAATATGGATCTGCCCCAAGAAGGCATGGCTGGAAGGACTACTGAGTACGAGAGAAAGAAGTTTACAACTTTGTCCGCCATTTTCTCTCGCCGACGGCGGCCTCGCAATTTTGTTCTCACAGCGTCCTATGCTTTGCTTGCCTCTTTTTTTTGGCGGTGCGGCCGGGGGGGTGGAGGGGGGGCTAAAAAAGGTTTCAAGAGAAGAACACTTAAAAAAAATACAGCGTGAAGACGAGTACGAGTAATAATATTATGAGTTGAAGTCGAGCCTTTTTCAGCGAGTGGGGTTGGCCCACAATCTAAATAGGGTGTATTACTCGTACGAGAGTCTCATAGGCCCAGATGTCAACGCATCACGTGAAAATATATAAGCAGCCTGGCTATGACCAGACCGGAAAGATGCTGCGCTCATTTCATGAGTTTCATGAGGAATGAAGCGGCATCCACTCTGACTCTCAGTGAAAATTAGCTTCATGAGTTTTCATGGCGGCCCTCTTGTCGGAGTTCCACAGACACTACGAGTACTGACAGTCCAGTGCGGCAACACACAGACATTTCGGGTACTAGTTGGTGTTAGTTTGGCCTCGTTTGCGGATGAAAGACGGACGAGTGGACTTGCAGTCTGCTAAAGGAATCTTTGTCCGAGTCGTGATGCGCGGGTAGAGAGGAATACGAGTGAATCCCCTCTTTGCACCTGCTCTGATAGTCGAGATTCTGGCCCCTTGCGTCAGCCATGTGGCAAAATACTGCTCTGTAGACCTTTGCAGTACTTTCCATGTGTCTACCCAAGTTTTTGTCACCCCGTGGCATCCCTGCGGCCTCCTGTTGCCTGTCTGCTTCGTCCGATCCTTCCCGTGCTTCTTTTTTTTAAGCAACTGTTATGATGGCCCCTTGGAGGACTTGCACAAACGTAGTTCTATCACCACCGAGTACTTTGTAAGATACTTACACATTTGGTATTTGATAGAGGGCGCGTTTTGAAAAAGAGATTCTTTTCCCGGGCATTGCTCCCTTCGCCTCCTTTATCACATACAAAGTATCGCCTCCCATCACGACGTTGCCTTGGTGGGAGCGCGTGGCTACTCTACCGGCCCGCTGGCTCTGCGATGATGTGAGTTGACCCGTACTGACGTTGTCTGACCCGCTCCAATGTCCTGCCCTTTTTTCCCGACTCTTAACCTAAGATACGATACTTCGGTTGGCCTCAGCGACACCTCGTCTTGTTTCCTAATTCCGGTGCCTTTTCTTTTCTCGCCAGGCTGCTCCTGCAAAGCACTAGTGAACGGCATTGCACTACTCGTACTCATATATAACTGTGCCCATACCAGTACATATGTACTACTGCAGGGCCTTTCTGCAGCAGCTGGAACACTCGTCATTTTGTGCTGCTGTGGAGAAGAAAAACTTACGGTGCATCCGTTATCGATTCGACGTGCATCGATTTGTGTTCTCGTATTGGTCCTTTGACTTTTCCGTGCAGCTTCTGTGGTGCTCTCTTCGTCGCAGCCCCCCTCTCCTTTTTTTTGTTTCAGCAGTCCAGAGTGTTTGCCCTCGGCTCCTTCCCGTCCTTCGACACCCTTCCCTCGATTCCTTCCATTGTTTCTGCTACACAGTATGTATGTAATGTACGTCGTACCCAAACCTCACTCTCGTTCCTCTTGCCCCAATTCTCCAAAAGGCCCTTACCCACTCTTTCCTTTTTCGCCATCCCTATCTACGAGTATCTCCTGTCCGCCCCTGTCCGTTGCTCTTTTCCTGTTCTTGGCCTGTCAGACGTCTCCTCGTCCCCGTCCATATTCCTTCAGTGCCTGCCCCATAGCTCTTTCCCTGCTAGACAAGGGGTCGTCCCACATGCACTGGCCGGCCGCTCTTTCCTAGTTTTTGTAGCTCACTGGGCTAGTTTCGAACGCTGCTTCTCTCTTGCGATTGCATCAGTGCTCGTCGCAATGCTTCAAGAGACTGAACTAGTTTGCGAGAGGGGGTGCCGTGCCTGTAAGATACGTGTAAGCAGAGTAACCCGCCTAAAACACACGGCCAATACATGACAGCACGAGGGAAAAGGCTACCGCGGGTCAATGCCCTCTTCTACCCTTTTCGGATGCTCTTTCCTTGCTCTCTGTGTTTTTGTTTTCGGTTGTTTCCTTTTTTTTTTCTTCGTCCTGTTCTCTCCGTTCCGACCTGTGGATTGAGATTGATCCCTCCTTTTTTTCTCTGCATTCTTCGACCTTATCAGCCATCTCCTCGTCAAGACGCCGCACTCGATCTTGGGTCATTGGCCGGCACCTCCTGTCCTTGCGCTCCTCCTCTCCTTACTTGGCCTGTAGCTCGCATTTATCGGCTCTATTGGTGATAGACGCGGCCTTTTGACGACAGCCTCCTTTTTCTCTTACATATACGCAGACGCCGACTCAACGCTCTGAGGGACGCCTTCTCCCCGTTGCTTTCTTTTCTTTTTTTCTCGCCATCCCTTGCGCTGTTGGAGGCGCTTTGGTGCTGGTCCTGGTTTCTTTGTTCCATTGTCCAGCTCCCGCCAGCAAACTCGCGCGCATTGGACGTTGCTTTTGCCTTCCCCTCTTCCCCGAACATCTTGTCGAAAGCAGGGACAACGCGGGAAGCGCGCACAGTCGACGAAAAAAGCAGACGCAGCGAGCCGCTTTCACGCTCAGTCTTCGAGCGCATCTTCTGTTTTTCTCTTCCTCCCCACCAACCCGGAACGATGTGTTTTGGCGGTCGCAGCAAAGCCGACGACGATGGCGCCGCCCGGTCACGAGAGCTCGACAAGGTCATTCGCCAGGATGAGAAGCGCCTGGCACGCGAAGTGAAGCTGCTGCTGCTCGGCGCCGGCGAGTCTGGAAAGTCGACCGTGCTCAAGCAGATGAAGCTCATCTACTCCCAGGGCTTCAGTAAGAACGAGAAGCTCGAGTGGAAGCCTGTCGTTTTCAACAACATTATCCAGTCCTTCCGCATCATCTTTGAGGCCATGACAGAGCTTGACATTGCCTTTGAGCTCGCCGAAAACGAGAAGAATATGGAACACATCCTCGTTGAGTTTGAGCTCGGCGCCAACGACCCGCTACCCGTCGACTACCTCGAGCCCATCAAGAAGCTGTGGCAGGACGGCGGCGTGAAGCGCGCCATTGCCAAAGGCAACGAGTTTGCCCTCCATGACAACCTGGACTAGTAGGCTTCTGCTTCCCCTCTTCCTCTCTATCTGCTTTTAGCCTGCTGACGTCGCCAGCTTCTGCGAGGACCTGGACCGCATCTGGGACCTCGACTACGTCCCCAACGACCAAGACCTGCTGCGCTCGCGCTTGCGCACCACGGGCATCACAGAAACCATCTTCGATCTCGGCCAGCTGACCTACCGCATGTTTGACGTCGGCGGCCAGCGCTCTGAACGCAAAAAGTGGATCCACTGCTTCGAGAACGTCAACTGCCTCCTCTTCCTAGTCGCCATCTCCGGCTACGACCAGTGCCTTGTTGAGGACAAGGACGGCAATCAGATGAACGAGGCCCTGATGCTGTGGGAGTCCATTGCCAACTCGCTCTGGTTCAGCCAGTCTTCTCTGATCCTCTTCCTCAACAAGATGGACTTGTTCAAGGAGAAGCTGCCACACAGGCCCATCACGGAGCACGGCTTCACCGACTACACGGGTCCAGCCGCCGACCCGAAGCAGGTCAGCAAGTATTTTATGGACAAGTTCCGCGCGCTGAACCGGAACCCCGGCAAGGAGATCTACGGCCACTTTACCAACGCAACCGACACAAACCTGCTCAAGATCACCATGGGCTCTGTCCAGGACATGATTGTCCAGCGCAACCTCAAGCAGCTGATTTTGTGAGACAGAGAGAGACCAGCATCCGTCGCCACCTCGCAACACACATCCGAGGCGACTCTGCCTCGTCTCAGCTGCAAATGCCCGACCCCATAACACCTTGTTCCGCCCAACTCGCATACTGCCAACAAAACGAATAAATAGCGGCGAGCTCTCTCGCCTCCTCCCGCGTACGACGCCGCTCATCAACCTGCGACACATACATCTACCCGGGCCACTCATTTTGTCACGATTTGTTTCCCGGCCGGCCGCCGCCCAAAAGTCATTATGCTCTTTCCGTCTTTTTTGCATACTTCAACACTTGCTGCATATCCTGTCTTGGCAACCACGCCGACACAAGCAGCACACATTCTACGAAGCATTGTACATCTCTGTGGATGACCGTCGCAATCGTCGTGCCAATGTGCCGAAAAATATTGCTGGCTCTTTTCGTCAAATGATACCTTGCGTTTTGTTCTACATTGTTCTCTTGACCTTTTTTTGGGTCCTCCTTCCGTCATTTATTCTTCTCGAGTGGCCTTCGCCGCATCGACATATTTCTCACATCCTCATTCCCGCCCTGCATACATTTGGTTATTTACCGACGATACGATAACGATAGTTTCTGTTCCTATCACATTTTCTTCTGTTTTTGTCTAGTTTAAATTTATCGATTTTGAAAACGATGCTCCCCCCGTTTTAGAAACAACCAACTTCCAAGAAAGTCCCACATGCCACGTTTCTCTGATGTCGATTCGGCCCCCAACTATCTCCATGATACAGAGCATGGCATACGCCATGCCTGGTGTGTGAGTTGGTTGCGCCATTCTCGTCACGATCAGAGAAGGTAACCGGCCTTATGCGCTTTTGACGCCCATAACTGCCCGGCATCTGACTCTCACTCATATTTCGTTCGCGTACGCATGGCCAAGGTGTGACGACACAAGGTGTGACTGTTGAAGCGGCGGCAGTGACGAGATACAGACAGAGCACGACATGTTGCGTCAAACTCCCTTCAAGCAGAGATCCAGATTCACAAAACTATGACCGGTTGTGCTTTTCACAGACCCGATTACTGCTGTGTCCCCAAAAGACAGTTCTCTGTTTTTAGACAATAGCTGCCCGGGCTCTCAATGTGAATTCGCCTTTCCAAGAACTCGTTCGTCCCGCTTCCCAAAATGTAGAAAAAAAAAACTTGCGAAAATAAACGGCCAGCTCTTGCGGACTCCCCTTCAGAAACGGATAACAAAAAGTCGATTTGTTCTCGGCATGATTTCTTATTTCCCCGTCAAAAGGCACGTGGGCAGGTGGACAGCAAAGACGAGAAAAAACATAGGCGTAAACATTCAACGGCTTTTCAACATTTGTTTCAGCCCCAACAATAAAGCAGACGGAAAAGATAACAGAGGAAAGCAGTGGAGAGGATGGCAAACTCACTGAGCACAAAAATAATTTCCACCGCGACAGAGCTTGCAAGATCCACGGTTATCAGAATTTCAGTGCTAGGATGACAATTTGGTGATACTAATATTTTCAGTCAATGCCCATATCCCACACTTACATATGATTATTATAGATAAATGTCTGAGTTTAGGACGTGGCAATGAACGAAAAGAACGAAAAGAACGAATCCAAACTGGCACCAATGGGTCAAGATACAACAAGTGTCTTCTATATGGCGTAGAAAAGGAGAAATGGGGAAGGAAAAGGGGTGTCTTGTCGTTGACAGCGAGCAACGGTAATATTTACGAAGTACATAACATAGCACCTGGAGTTTTTCTGTTTTATTCGACTCTGTATATCCAGCCCCTTGGTGGGACACTTACTCGTATACCGATGTAAAGTCATTAGTAAAATTGATCTCGTCACAGCTGTCTTGCCATCTTGCTCTCCTTTTATTTTCTATTTTCTTTTTTTCGTCCTGAATACCCAACTCTTCTGTTAAGCGCCACTGCCAAGGACACAGACTTCAGCTTTACGACGTAGACAAGAGAGAATAAAAAAGTGTAGATTGCAAACCAGAAAGCCAAAATGGTCTCAATGCCATTAATGTGTACAGCTCCGCACAAGACACCCCGGAGCCTTTTGTCTTATGTGATGCCAGTTGAAAAATGACGAATAACTTTGAAACAGAGAGAGAGAGACGTAGGTCTTGGAGAGAAACATAGCTTGGAGTGTCTTTTTTAGTGAGTTTTCCGTTCTGCCCAGCTTATCAGTGGAGGTGCGGGGGCAGCACCGTGCAAGCCAATTGGCCAGTTTCGACAAAAAAACAGCAGGCACGCCTTGTGCGTAGCTGTATAAGTAGGGCAGAGGGATGATGATAGACTGTCTGTTTGGGTCTTGGCGATTGCTGGAAGGACCTACCATAGGGGCAAGAGTGGGCTGTTCCTTTCCTCGCCCATTTAGGCAGGAACATTAGGGACTAGACAGCCTTGCAAGTTTCAGAGACCTCGGCGAATTCAAAGTTACACGCTTGATGACACACGTGTGCGATGTTATGGCCGAGGTGTCCAGACAATCGAGATAGCGGTTTTTGTGAAAGAGCACGGTGGCACTTCTCCCCAAGGGCGCAAATACGCTCACCATGGAGATGACCGAGGAAGCAGACCTGGCGAAGGGCGAACTCTTTGTCGAGATGCCTCCGATCGAGTACCCGTAGGTCCCCGCGGACATGTGCAAGGCGTGGTACGTGCCAGTCTGGATAGGCATGCTGCTGGCAACGGCCCGCGGTGCGTGGACCGTGTCCGACGAGTAAAACCGGCTGCTGCCTGACTACATATTTACCACGGTCAAGGAGTTTGTTGGTGCCGCTATGAAGAATCTGCAGGCCGGCGCGAGTGCCGTGGTTCTTGTATGTTTGGCTAAAATATTTCATCCCATGTTGTAAACATGGGGCAGTTCACGTCGTATCTTACGTCTCTTCTCACGAGAGCAACATATTATTTTACAGCTGAACGCTATAAACTACATCATACCCAAACAATCATTTGTCGACCCCTTGCCGAGACTCTTCGTTCTGTCGCTTTGTCTTCGTTTTCATTGTCTTCATCATTGCGAATGACTTTTGTGCTTCTCTTTTTAAACGGCTCTGATCATTGACGTACGGCTCACGTGTAAGCACTTTGTGGTACTTTTACAAGTTCCGAGCTTATTTTAGGGGTCGTTTTAAGGTGTTAAGGGTATTTTTAGGCCCCTTTAGGCCCCTTATCCACTTCGTTCCGCTGCTAACGGCTTCAGAGCAGCCAATCACATGCCCTCAATGCATTTAGGACATGGGACGGAGCGTTCAGCGCTGAGCCTTACTGTAATCCGGGGACGCTGTTCGGTCTAGAAGTCTAGGTCTTGTCAACCAATCACCTATTTTCTTCGTTATTAATACTACACAAATTATTACATCGACCCAGCAACATCCCATTACTTTCATCAACAAACCTTAGCTCCTGGCCGCGTGACGTAGTAGAGGAAGCAGAGGAGGCAGCGCGCCTCCAAACTACGGTCCGTTGTTTCTAAAGATTTGGTCTTGATTAACTTGCCAGTCTCTCCTTCTTCCAAGCCCTGCATCGCGCTTTCCTCGCTCTGACGCTTTGAATCGCACCTGCCTGTTCTCTAATACTGCTCCACCCCCGCAATCCCAACGCAGATTCAATTGTCATTTCTCCAACATTCCTCATCTCGCACCTTTCTCCGACCATTACGGTACAGCCACCGCGACGCCACAATGTCTGCATCCCATAGCGAAAAGGCCTCCTCGAGAAGCCTGCTCAACAAGACTAGCCCGTCTGAAGCGGCCAAGGGCCCTACTGCCGACGCAGCGGTCGTCGATCCCAGGTCACGCCCGGCCGACGAGGCCATTTCGTCAGTGACAGACACTTCTAGCTGACTCGCACGGTTGCGGGCGCGGCTGCCGTTTCTCCGGACACGGCGCGGCATTGCCGTCACGCTGCTCGTCGTCGTCCTGGTGCTAGGCGGCGGCCTGTCCGGCCTGTCGGCCCTGCGCACCCGCAACCACGGCGACCACGGCGCAGCGAGTGCCAGCGGCGGCACGAGCTCCGCGCCGGGGCTTATTACCGACGACACCGATTTTTACGGCGCCTCGCCGCCAGTGTATCCGTCGCGTGCGTGGAGCTCTTTCTCTTCCGCGCAGCGTGTTTTGTGCTGACTCTCCAGCGAATATGACGGGCGTCGGAGTGTGGGCCGTCAGCTACAACAAGGCGGTGACCATGGTGGCAAACATGACACTCGAGGAGCGTGTCAACTTGACGGCCGGCGTATCTGCCGACAACGGCTGCTCCGGCAACATTCCCGCTGTCCCGCGCCTCGGCTTCCCGGGCATGTGTCTGAGCGACGCCGGCAACGGGCTGCGCAACACGGATTTCGTCAGCGCGTGGCCCAGCGGCATCCACGTCGGGGCCAGCTGGAACCGCCGCCTCGCCGGCCAGCGGGCCGCGGGCATGGCGGGCGAGTTCAAGAAGAAGGGCGTCAATGTGCTCTTGGGCCCAGTGGTTGGTCCCATTGGCCGCACGGTCCGCAGCGGACGCTTCTGGGAGGGTGCGTCTCGGCGGATACACGCTTTGCAGGTTTCTCCATTCCTATCCCACAGCTAACCGTCTTGCAGGCATCTCGGTCGACCCGTATCTGGCGGGCGCGCTGGTGTACGAGACAGTTGCTGGCACCCAGCAGGCGGGCGTCATCACGAGCACCAAGCACTTCATTGCCAACGAGCAAGAGACCAACCGGCAGCAGCAAGGCGAGGTGCAGTCCGTTTCGTCCAACATTGACGACCGCACCATGCACGAGCTGTACCTGTGGCCCTTTCAAGACGCCGTGTATGCGGGCACAGGCAACATCATGTGCTCGTACAACCGCGTCAACAACTCGTACGGCTGTGCCAACAGCAAGACGCTCAACGGCCTGCTCAAGACCGAGCTCGGCTTCCAGGGCTTTGTCGTGTCTGACTGGAGCGCCCAACATGCCGGCGTCGCCACGGCTCTCGCCGGTCTGGACGTGGCAATGCCAAACAGCGCCTACTGGGGCGCCAGCCTGGTCGAGGCCGTGAGGAACGGGTCCGTGCCCGCGTCCCGCGTGACGGACATGGCTGTGCGCATTGTTGCTTCCTGGTACCAGATGGGCCAGGACGCCGACTTCCCCGTGCCTGGCATCGGCATGCCTATGGACCTTACCAAGCCGCATCCCGTCGTCGACGGCAGAGACCCCGCTGCCAAGCAGACGCTGCTAGACGGTGCTCTCGAGGGCCACGTCCTCCTCAAGAACAAAAACAGCGCACTCCCTCTGAAAGCGCCCAGGTTCCTGTCCGTCTTTGGCTACTCGGCGAGAACGGCTGCCCAAAACGACTACGCGCCCGGGAACGCCGCTCCCTGGACATTTGGCACCGAGGCGGCCAACAGCACTGAGACGCTGCTGGGGTTTCTTGGCCGCCTGTCGCAGAGCGCTCTCGGCATTGCGCCCAACGGAACGCTCTTCTCGGGTGGCGGCTCGGGCGCAAATTCCCAAACGCTCGTCAGCTCGCCGTTTGACGCTCTGACGCAGCAGGCCTGGAAGGACGACACGCAGTTGTTCTGGGACTTTACGTCGCAGGACCCCGACGTCAATGCGGCGTCCGACGCATGCCTCGTGTTTGGCAACGCCTGGGCCTCGGAGGCCTTTGACCGGCCGGCCATCCTGGACGACTGGACGGACCAGCTGATCAACAACGTCGCGGCGCGCTGCAACAGCACCATTGTCATTTTCCACAACGCCGGCGTGCGGATCGTGGACGCCTGGATCGACCACCCCAACGTGACGGCCCTGATTTTCGCGCACCTACCCGGCCAGACCTCGGGTCGAGCGCTCGTGTCCCTGTTATACGGCGCAGCTAACCCCTCGGGCAAGCTGCCGTACACGGTGGCCCGGCAGGCGTCCGACTACGGCGCCGTGCTCGACCCGGACCTGCCGTCGGGCATCTTTGCAAAATTTCCGCAGGCCAACTTTAGCGAGGGCGTGTTTGTCGACTACCGCCACTTTGACGCCGCCAATATTACGCCACGTTACGAGTTTGGCTACGGGCTGTCGTACACGACGTACGAGTACAGCAACCTGCAGCTGGTCAAGAGCGTGCCCCTGTCGCCGGCGTCGTTTGCGCGCTATCCGACGGGCGCTGTGCGGCAGGGCGGCCAGACGGACCTGTGGGACGTGCTGGTCACGGTGTCGGCCAACATTGCCAACACGGGCGGCATGGCCGGCCAGGAGGTGTCGCAGCTCTACGTGACACTGCCTGCCGCAGGCAGCGACTCGCTGATTCCCGTGCGGCAGCTGCGGGGCTTTGACAAGACGCTGCTGGCCGTCGGGCAGACGCAGACGGTGTTTTTTTCGTTGACGCGGCGCGACCTCAGCTTCTGGGACGTTGTTGCGCAGAGGTGGCTTTTGCAGGAGGGCAACTACACGGTCAGCGTGGGCGCGAGCAGCCGCAACCTGCCCTTGGTTGGGACCTTTACGATTCCATGAGGGGGGGATGATATACGAGTACATGTTGGGCTTTTTGGCGTCTCGGGACGATGACACGACACAAAAGGTGCTTGGCTTATAATATTGGGTATTGAAGGGTTTGTCTGTTGTGATTCTTGTTATTTTTGGGCTGCCGGGGTGTTGATGGATTCGTCTTTTTGTTTTTGGCTCTATTTTTGACAATGTTGACGTTGGGCAATATTCATGAGATGAACCTTTTTCAAAGCTCTCGACTGCAGTCTGAGGGAAGCGACGGCGAGGGCCGGGACTGCAACGGCACCACGCAAGCACTTTGATTCCACGGGCCGCGGCGGCTGCCTGCACCGTCCCGGGACCCTCATTTCTTCCTCTTGTCAGTCGAAAAGAGTCCGTTCACAGCGGTGACTCAACAAGATGGTCGGGCTGATCACCTGCGCACAGGACGCCTTGCATTGTGCTCTGTTTGACTGAGAACCTGTCGTCACCAGTTCATCCCAGCTCGACTCTGCATATCTCCTTTTCCTCTCTCCTTTTGTTGCCTCGATTCTGCAGGCGAGACTTGACAGGTTTGACGGCGCCATGCCTGTTCTTGTCTTTCGGATCGTCTCGTCTTCTGAGTCGCATTTCGAATTAAATGAAGGACGCATATTTCACTGCATACCCGAATACTACGACGCTCTATCCCAACAAAATGGAGCATAAGGTCTGCATTATGGCCGGGACGGGCGTGCGCTCGTGAACGCAGCGGTCCGCATGACAGCGCAACGCTGGGCCCCGCAACGCAGCATTACTCATCTTTTGTTGGTCGACGCTCGCGCTCAAAACGGGGCGCGCACAGAGCGTGGGTGCGCCGCCGCCACTGCTAGCTTGTCTCAGCTTTTGGAGCTTCCTACCCTGCGCCGCTTCATCGCCATATGCTCAAATAGGGGCGAGTGGGGGAGATGGGCTGGGCCAGATGACTGGGCCATTGTGATGATGGCGAAGAGCAGCCCGTCTGTGAGCGTATCCTGCCCAGCCGAGGAGATGCTTGAATGCCCAAGCACAGCGGTGGTACGATGGACGTCGACGACGTTGAGCTCGACGACGGAAACTCTGCTTGGGCAGACGTACGGCATATTCCGAACACCGTACATATACTCGGTACAAAGACGGACACCTACCTCTGCACATCTCGCTCCCAGCCTCGACTTTGTTTGGCTTTGCGTGTCCACCTTTCTGACGACATCTGGAGATCTTTTTTATCACGTCAAGGTGGCAGGGGCCAGCTTCTTTTTCATTTCAGTGCTATTTCTGTCGGAGCTTGTATCGCAGCCTCATTCCTTGTTTTCTGCATCTTGTCTCGATCTGGCATTGGCCAATGGGATTCTTCCGACGGACGGACAGGGGATGAGTGTCTTGCTAAAGCAGGAAAAGGAAGAAAAAAAACGTGATAAGGGATGCCCCTTTCTTGTCACCTCGACAGCATCGACAAGCGCTGGAACCCCCCGCTCTTTGCTCGTCATTCCTGCGTCGTCGTTCTTTTCTTTCCGCAAGTCAGACGAAACATGCACTAGACTAGGGCGGACATGGCCGTAGGAGCAAGAGGAGAACACGCCGATGAAGAAACTTGTAACCGGAACGGGCAAAAGAAGGGCGAACTGCGGCGGCCAAGATGAAAAAGGGCCGATGTAGTAGCATAATGCACCCATGCATCACTGTGATGTGCACTCGCTCGAAGACTGATCAACGACTGTCAGGTGCAAAGAACAAGGACACTGAGAATAATGTCCTTTCTTCCGTATACATATACATAAGACGTACATATACATATGTACGTCGTATATGTACACTACGACGTGCTTCGAACGCATTGGACAATCAGAGGGCGATTGGCCAGCAGGCGAGTCACAATAACGTGTGGAAAGACGGTGATGGATGAAGAAAAGGTTCTCTCTTCAAGCTAGCTACTGAATATAAAAAAGTATTGAAATGAGAAGCACTCATCTCGAAGCCTTCTTTTTTTCCACAGACTACGGAGTAATTTGACGTTGTAGAACGCCCCAGAACGAACGCTCCGAGTCCACCGCATGGCTCACTGTCATTTCTTTGCCTTTGACGGCAACTTTATCGTGTTCCAGCGCTCCCTGGACTGCACTACTAAGCGACAGTGGGTTCAGCAGAGAATTGCCGGGTCTTTTTTGTGGACAGAAAAGTGGTGTAGGTTGCTGGTGTGTTTGGGAGCTGCAAGAACATTGATACAACGCCTGCGTCCGTGCTTCGCTAGGATACCGTTGTACATTACATATACGACGTATTACGGCGTATTTCGTAATTTACATACATACTATGTATATAAGTTACGAAGAAGAAGGTGGAAAAGAGGGGAAAGAAGAAGACAGAAATGAATATATATATATGAAAAAAAAAATTAAAAAAAGGGTGAAAAACATCATGCAGAGTACAAGACTACAGCTGGAATAAGACACGACGTTCTATATATGTAGCTGTCTCTGCAGTCTATTTTAGTGATATTCCGTTGCCAGGAAAGACGGACAAAAGGCAGGACCATAGCTTTATGCCTCGATTCTCCACTCAACGAGCTCCAATGTATATGTACATAGTACATATATCAAAGAACACACGGACCGCCTGCCACGCTCTGTTGTGGTCTATTAAGGGGCACTATTTTCTCTGTTTCCGGCTGCACGGTGCATGGTCCGTTTTCTTCTTTTTTATTTTTCTTTTATTTTTCTTTTATTTTTCTTTTATTTTTCTTTTCGACACCCGCTCCCAAGACTAATTAACGCCGTCACGCTGATGCTTGTTTTTACTAGTGCCGCACAAGGCAGGTCTTATCGTTCACGCTGGTCGTCACGATGCATTCATCAAGAGCCACAATGCTACCGTCTCTACACCAGGATCCAAAGACAGTCTGACAATCTCATAAAACGGTGCCGGGACGAAACGCAGACGGATTATCTGTTTGTTTTAATGTCGTCTGCTGTCATAGTTTTGATTACTCAAACGTCATGGAATAATTGCTGCTTACATATCAGTCAGACATTGATACGAGCAAGAAAGAAAAGAGTCAAGCCAAGATCTAGAGATCAAGACACGCTGACGTAAACAGACGTTTGGTTTTACGAGTACTGTTTTAATGTTCTCTGACTTAAACCCTTCTACCCTGCATAACCATAAACACATGCACATACGGAGGACAATTATCTGCATTGAATATCATCATTTATGAGCAATTGTTTGCCACACATGGCATTGATCGTCTCTCTTTGCCCGCGGTCCTCCACAAAAGATCATCACAGGCCTATGGCGCGCGGGAGGCTCCCGGTTTGTTCCTGTTTATGCGTTTCTCGCTCGCCTGCTTTGCCGCCGATCTTTGCTCTGGGCAGTTAGTACAGAGACTTGGAGAGCAACGCCGGTTGCACTTTACTAGCGAACAAGCACAAAAGTACACGAGGTAATTCTCCGATCAGATCGCTGGCCGGGAACTTAAAAGTCTCAGCCAATGTCTCAGTACCAGTGCTATGTACCATCCCACCGTTGTGAGTTGTGAGTGACCAGACGCCGATCTTTTCCTGGCCGTTTGTAGTTTGCGCTTTGGGCTCTCGCATCCTCATTTGAGTTGCAGACGCAGCCAAGGTTGTGGATTCGGCCGTTTTGTTTACGAGTACAAAAAGTACGATATACGAGTATGTTTCTCTTCTCGACGAGTTCTGCACACGGGCGGCTGTTTCGGCCATCTCAAAGAGGAAAAGGCTGTGCGGGAGAGTTGTCGGGCTGTTTCTGCAATTTGGTTTCGGGTCTGTCTTTCTTGTCCGCCTTGCCCGATTCATGACATGCTCCGTGCACACAAAGTACGAGTATTGCATCCGGACTTGTTCGTGCTGACCAGCCCAGAAATAAACACAGTCAAAACGACAAAACGACAAGACGACTTGGCACTGTCGAACGAAGACAGCAAAACTTTTTTTGTCTGCGCAACACTTTTTTATTCCTACAAAGTACAAGTATCGGTACTTGTCCCAACCGGTTGCCTCGTAGCGCTCGCAAAACACGCAGCAGGCTTGGCAGGTCTCGAGCCTCTTGATGCGACTGTGCTTTTTCGCCGAGGTGGAGAATGCGACTGTGCTGCGACGCCGACTATCTCATCTCACTGCGTTTCTCGTTGCGTCGTATTCCTTTGGACCACTGTCACGGCGGAAGCGAGCGGAAGGAAGAGGAATTAATATCGTAGTGGCAGCACGTATTATGCCGTAGCTGTGCAGCGGGAGACAAAAGCATGTCTCGACGGGATGTTATGCGTGCTGTACGTCGTACATGTGCGTCGTACTTGTATCTTACATATACAGGTTAATTGGACAAAACAGATCTACGGGCGGATAATATTGTTTGTAAGAAAAATGCGAACGAAACCAACTTGTTTACGAGTACGTCTTACAAGTATTGACTCCCGTCGAAACCACAGCCATACCGAGGACGCCTCGTGTCCCCGCAGCGTCTTCTGCGATCTTCCGGCGGGCGGTGATCTCGCGGCCGCTCAACGATGCTGCAAAGTTTAGGTACACACACAAAATAAGTCTGTAATATGTCGACAAAAGTGTTTTTCGTAACACGAGGTAATAGTTGGTACATATTTTGTTCGCACCTTCTCCGGGCCCACCCTGGTCGGGTCGATGCTGCAATCGGCACAAGCGTGGTTTCAACATGGAGACCAAGAGGGGCAGGCACGTCCCAGCAACGGTCTACTTCATACAAGAGGGTACCTTGTCCTTGTATGCAGCCTCCTATGCAATTCAAGTCACTGGGACTTACCATTGGACCTCCTCTTTTATCGTAGAATCTTGGCTTTTACTAAGCTTTCGTGATGGGAATACTTTGTATTAGGGTGAATTCTATTTTGATGGAAGAGCCCGTCTTTGTCGGTCTTGTCGGTCGCGCCTGCACCGTGCTCGTCGCCTGGTCCTTTCCTAGCTTGGAAGCTGCGTGCAAGCGAGGTCTCGGGGAAGGCACGTCTGTTTTGAACGCAACTCGAGATGTCCCCTTTTCGTGGCGGTGACCGACCTCACCTCGCCCGACCTTCCCCTCCGGGAAGGACGCTATTCTCGGCGGGCACGTCATCTCCTGTTTTGTTTCTCTCTTGTTTCTCTTTACGAGTACTTTGTAAGTGTTTTTTTTTTTTTGGTTCTCCCTTTTGTTTCTTTTACGTTTGTCAAGAAAAACAACTGGCCGTGCAAACGAACTGCTGCACAATGACCTGCCTTGGACGGCAAGCGTGGCGGCTGCCTACTCGTATGTGTGAAACAACAACGGCAGAAGGAATCCTCTGATCCTGCAGGCGCTCTTCGCCTGTCCCTGCTTCCACGTTCTCTGCCCAAGCACGGAGTATGCCGGACTCCTTTTCTGTTTTTCTGTTTTTCTCCTTCTTGCTGCAGGCCCATCCGCGGTACGACCCTGTGCACCCGCCAGGCACGATACGTTCTGTATGGAGGCACGAGACACGATGCTACATCCTGCTACAGCGGCACGTTTTCGTCTCGAGTCCCTCTCCTGGCGCTGCTCACTGTTTTGGTCTCCGGCACCGCTCCCCTCCTCGTCTCCTTACCCACTTGCTCGTGCAGCCCGTCGACGCCGACTCTGCCTCGAGCCCATGATCTTAATACAGCCCACTAAGGCCGCCAGCAAGACGATCATTGGCAAGCTCCCCTTTGTCCCATCTTGCCCTCGTCCCTATCCCTCATACTTTTCTGTCTCTTTCCTGCTTCGTATTTTTACAATGGAGAGTAAGTGCCCTTCATTTCCAAGCGAGTGCGCCGTTCCTCGACCTGACAGCAGACCCATCTATATCACGGCTATCCTTTGCATAGTCCCTTTTGTTCCTCCGGCTCTTCCTTGCCTCCCCACAACTCCTGTCAACGAGAACATATTGGAACAAAGTATGAGTAAACGTAAACAAATGTTCCTACCTTGTCCTTGGATTGCAAATAAAAATAAAACCGCTCGTCTTTCTGATCCGTGCACTCTTCATAGACTCGGTCACCGTCAGTATCTTTCTCACTCGTACGTGCCTGTGCGAGTATCAGTATCACTATCTCGACCCCGGCAGGCGTCCCCGCTGCCGGGTCCAGACGCAGACCAGCCTTCCCGCTTGCCTTGCCTGCTGCCCGCCCACTCCGTATGATGCAGAGTTGACAGGGGAACATCCAGTCTGCTTTCCTATCCCACCGCTGTCCTGGCGTCCTGTACCCCAGTCTCCGACCATGCCCATAGCAGCCCCGATATATATCAACGACGTCTCGTCTGCTTGTCAATCGTATCCCGTCCGGGTCCTCCATTTCTCGTTCTCTCTGCTTCTTTTTGCGTCCCGCTGGATCGTGTTCCTTTTATTTGTGCGGCTTGCCTCGCCTTCGCCCTCATCTTTTCGTATACCATTGTCCTTCTACTTGTCCTAAGCGGCGGCAAGGCCACTCCATGTCGAGCTGACGGGAACCCGTTTCTCTTTCCGGGTGTTGTTTCGTGCTTCACTTGTCTTTTCGGCTTCTTTCTGCCCTTTCTGTCATTACCGGTCTCTGCGTTGCTTGTCCCTCTCATCACAGCCTTGTCCCGCCTCGCCTCGACTCGACTCGTTTCGGTATCGATCACACTGCCGCATCAACCCGTCTTGTCTACGGCCTCGTCTTCTTGTCCGTCTTCCTGTGCGTCTGCCGTCTCTACTTGCCCCCCGGCTCGACTGTCTCAATGGACCACATTGTCCGGTGCATGCTCGATGTCGACCCCAGCGAGCTCGAGCATGATCTCGACCTCGACAACGCGTCCGCCGCAGCCGCATTGGCCTATATCGAAAAGGCTGTTCCGATGAACGTGAGTCACTGCCGCTCGTCCCGCTCTCGCCGCGTCCCATGCTCACACGTCTCAGCAACAGAACCAGTCGGCTGCCGGCCTGCCATCCCAGCCGCAGGACGAAAACAAGCCCTTTCTCTGGCGGATGCACTCGCAGACCGAGCGCAAGTACCAGCTGTTCCCCAGGGACAAGCAACAGCACCATCACGCCGCCGGCAAGAGCCTGGACCCCGAGCAGGCATTTGCCCTGGCCATGGGCGGCAGCACCAGCGGTGGCCAGACTGCCGGTGGCGCCTCCAATCCCCTGCGCTTCCGCAGCAAGGAGCACACGCTCACGCGCCGTCGCAAGGTTTCCGTGCCCGAGCTGGGGCCAATGACCACGGTGCAGGAAGTCGCCATGGACTCGCGTAAGTCGCTCCTTCTGCTTCGTGCTTTCGTTGTGTTCACCCGCGCACCGCTCGTCCTCCCCCGTTACGCCTGCTGACTCCCACAGCCACCATTCCCGGCCGCCCGCCACTGCACGAGCGCTCCATTTCGGCGCCCGGCAACTCCTGGAAACACCATCACCTCGTCGAGTGCATGATCCCGCAACCGACGCTCGACTCGCTGTACGACGATATTCCCGAGCAGAGCGTCTATGACGCGTACGACGGCAGCCGCCCCATCGACCTGCCGCGCTGCAGCTCGGCCCAGGCCGTTCTCTCGCCGTCCGCCGCACGGGCCGAAGCCTCCGGCAGCGACAACGCGACGACGGTGACAACGACATTGACAACATCGGCAACACCGCGCGTCTCGGTGCGCGTACCGCTCTCGCCCAAGAACCTGGCACCGCTCGTCATCCCGCCGCCACACGGCGCTCACCGCTACCACTACCATCAGACGTCGTCGTCGCTGGCCGGCGGCCTCCGGCCCTCAGCCTCTACCTCGAACTCCACGTCCCGCTTCCGCTCCGGCAGCACGCCTGTGGACGTGGGCCTACGGTCGGCCCGGTCTGACGAGTCGCCGCGCACTCGCACGCCGTTTACGCCGTTCACGCCACTGTCGGCGGCGTCCAACGCGTCGACGCTGCCCACACCCGTCTCCGCCACCTCGGCATCGACCGTGCAGCCGCCGCCCGAGGCGTGCCGGGCCTCGCCCAAGCCATGGGCCGACGGCAACTATACCGTATCGACAACTTCCAAGGATGGCGAGGCGTGCGGCAAGCCGGCAACCGGAGGCCGCGCGACGCCGGCGCCGGCCGAGACGACCGAGCCTCGGAGCGCCCCGTCTCCGGCCGCGGCGGCGTCTCTGTCGTCGACGCTGTCCACGTCGGCAGCGTCGGCCGCGGCTGCAACATCGGCCATTCTCAAGTCGATCCCGACGGCCGCGGCCATTCTCGGCCATCGCCGCGGCCAGTCCGAGTCCGGCAGCATCATGGAGCGCGGCCGACCACGCAAGCGCAGCGCCTCGCGCGAGGGCACGAGCTCTGTTGCCATCAACGCCATGGTGGCGGCTGGCATCTCGGCGGCTACGTCAGCTGCGACGACACCCGCACCAGCCAGCACGCCCGTGGCCACGGCGCCTGCTGCCACCGCTGGCTCCGCGCCGGCGGCGGTACTGGCCTCTGCGTCGGGCACGGTTAAGCGGTCGGCCTCCAAGGCCAGCAAGAGCGCGGAGCGCCGCGCGTTTGAGCTGCTGCCGCGCGGCTACAAGGCCGCCGAGGCGCCGGCGGTGCTGAGCGCCAGCGAGATGTCTGCGCTCGCCACGCAGGCCCTGCAGCAGGCCGCACGCTTTGAGGTGCTGCGCAAGGAGGACGTCGACAGCCTGTCGCGCGAGCTGCGAAGCCTCGACGAGCGCACCGAGTACCTGCGGCGCACGTACACGTCGCTGCGGGCCGGCCGGCGCAACCTGCATGGCCGCATCTGCCAGTACCTGCGCAGCCCCCGCGTCGCCAAGTTCAGCCACGACTCCATGCTCAAGCAGGAAGAGGCCCTGGCCGAGCTCGACGCGTCCATCGACGACTGGGTCACCAAACTCGAGCAGGCCGAAAACCGCCGCACGCGCGTGCGCCAGAAGCTGCTCGAGCACGTTGCTGCCGCCGCCACGCTTCCCTTGACGGCGCCGACGGCGGCTGCCGCTTCCAGTGTCGCCCCGGCCGCCGCTGCAGCCCAGGACACCTCAGCAGGCGTCGTGGGCCTGAGCGAGAGCCTGCAGCTGGCCATGGGTATCAAGCAGTCCTCGGCCCCCCATGCCCCCGCCGCTCATGGCCATGTTCATGGTTACGTTCAAGGGCATGGCCACGGCCATGGCCACGGGCACGCTCAAGTCCCGCACGGCAGCTCGCAGTCCATCTCCACGCCGCCGCGCAGCCCGACCAAGACGGCCTTCCAGCCGGCGGCCGTCTCGTCCTCTGCCATGGCTTCCATTGTCTCGCCGGTCGCTGCGTCGTCGCCACAGCGGCCCATTGTCGCCCAGGTGCCCTCGACGATTCTGGAGCAGCCCCTCGTCGAAGAGGCCATGGCCGCCATCAGCAAGAGCATGGAGGCGCCGAGCTTGCCGAGCCAGATGGCGGCGCCAAGCACGCCCACAACGGCAGAACCGTCCACGGCCGACAAGGTTGGCACGTGTGACAAGACCGACGTGGCCTCTTCCCTGTCACCGGCCAGAACGCTGGCCAGCAGCCGCCGTGTCGATGTTGAGAGTATCCGCGTCTACGCGGGCGACGACGTCTACGCCCTGCTGGCCGACGTCGAGAACCAGATCACGCAGATGGGTGTGCCTGCGGACAGCAGCAGTAGGACCGGCACACCGACGGGTGCCGTCGTCGGCTCGACGGCCGCTGCGCAGGACTACTTTAGCCTGCCGCGCAACGAGGCCCTGTCGGAGGAAGAGCGTCGGCGGCTGCACCGCGCCCACAGCCAGGAGCTCCTGAACGGCGGAACCGGCTTGAAGCGCAGCACGCCCACGCCGCCTGCGTCGCCGACACGGCCATCGGCTGCGGCAGCAACTTCCAGCAGCAGCAGCGCGGAGCCTGCCAAGCCGGCCAGTCGGCCCACGTCGCCCGCCGACTCCGTCGAGATCTTTTTGACAAGTGCCGTGTTCCGGCCGGATCGCAGCATCTTGGCCGTCTAGCATCCACCTTCTTTCTTTTCTTCTTCCTTCTTTCTTCGCTTCACGATTCCTACGCTCCTTTTGCAAATGTCCATGACCTGACATCTCCGACTTTATTCATTCTAACGGCCGACCCGCGTGACACTCCTGTCTTTACTCTTGCGCGCATTACATTGGAAAGCGTTGTTTTCAATCTGTCATCCAAGCCTCGGCTCTCGATACCCTGTCCTCGTCATTCATTTTATATTTTTTTTCTCTTTCTTTTTCTCTTCTGTTCCCTTCTTTCTTTTCTCACCTGCCTTATTCATTTCCTGTATTTTACTCATTTCCACCTCGCCCACTTCACATCCACTTTCACTTGACTGCCTGACTCATTCGACTGTGGTGGCCGTCCCACGGCGTCCCAAAATCTTCCCTTCCATTATCACGGCGTTTGGGATCTGCTTCTGCCGGCTGAGCCTTATCGCTTGCTCCTGCCACCTTGTACTCGTATCACCGCACTATCGTTGCTCGTCTTTACATCTCGTTTTACATTGTCTGACATACCTGCTGCATTGGGGCAGCAGGCCATGGTGTTTGCTGTCATATATGGTTGTCTAAATTGATTGAAAATTAAATGGAAATTCCAGGGAAATTAACGGACCGACAAATGCAGAATCAAGTTATTCGAAGCGTCCTCCGTAAGCGTCTCCGTAACGTCACATGTCTCCATCTCTCGCAAATCTGCTGCTGTGCACACGGCGTAAGAACAATGCAAGACGGTGCTCCGTCTGTCAACTGCTCTTTCTGTGTTAGCGCGCGATGGCAGCCGTGGCAGTTGCCTCTTTTAGGGTCGTCGTGTGGGGAGCCGACGGTGCACCAAAGAGGAACTGACAGCCGCGGGCCTGCCCTTGCCGCATTGAGCAAGTGGGGTTCCCAGCTGGGAGTCATCCCGCCGCGCCTGCCTCGTGCGCTCCCCTGCGCTCCTGCCAAAACAACCTTCCTACTTCGGCACTTTGACGCCGGCCACCACCACCTCGGCGCGACGACCGCAGACCTTTTTTGTTACGGAGAGCTCCGCTTGGCATTCTCCCGTGTTGTTGTGTCACGGTGCTGCTCTGCACCTCGCGCCTTCCTCGTGCTCCCAACAGGACCGCGCCTTCCTTCCCCTTCTCCCCCATGCGAAGCAACCGGGCTGTCCAGAGGACCGCTCCTGCCTCCTTTGCCTCGCTGCTTGCCTGCCGCGTGTCCCGGCGTCTCTCGCCAATCTCCGCAAAGGCCTCGCCGATCTCGACCTCGTTGATTCACACCTCGTCGACCCGCACCTCGACGCAACCTCGCACCCCGACTCTTAAAGCCTTTGCTGCCCACCGCCTGTCCTCGACTGCCCCGTCGCGGCGCTCCTTCGCACAATACACGGTGCCCTCCTCGCCCTCCTTACACTCGCCCTCCTCGACCTCTCCCTACAACCCCTTTGCCGTTAACGCCATGGGCAAGCGCGACGCCAGTACGGCGTCCAACTACCACGTGTGGCGCACGCAGCACACGACGGCCAGCCTCAATATTGACTTTGAGGCCCAGGTGCTGCGCGGCCACGTTGTGCTCGATTTGGCCCGCCAGCCGGGCGCGGAGGACGCCTCCGAGATCATCCTGGACACGAGCTACGTCGACGTAAAGGCCGTGTCGGTCGACGGCACGGCCGCGCCGTACGAGGTCAAGCCGCGCACGGGCCCGCTGGGCGCGCCGCTACACATTGCGCTGCCGGCGGCGGCGGCATCGGCGGAGGCGGGCGCTACAGTGCGCGTGCGCATCGACGTGGCGACGACGAGCGCGTGCACGGCGCTGCAGTGGCTGACGCCGGCGCAGACGAGCAACAAGACGGCGCCGTTCATGTTCTCGCAGGCGCAGGCGATCCACGCACGCTCCATCTTCCCGTGCCAGGACACGCCCGACGTCAAGTCGACGTACTCGTTCCGCATCGTGTCGCCGCACCCGGTGGTGGCCAGCGGCCTGACGGTGACAGACGCGCGCGCGCAGCAAACGGCCGACGACGACGTGGAGCCCGCAGACACGCTGTACGTGTTTGAGCAGACAGTGCCCATCCCGTCGTACCTGTTTGCGCTGGCGTCGGGTGACCTGGCCACGGCGCCCATCGGCGCGCGGTCCGTCGTGGCCACGAGCCCTGACCGGCTGCAGGCGTGCCAGTGGGAGCTTGAGCAGGACCTGCCCAAGTATCTCGACGTGGTCGAGAAGCTCGTGTTCCCCTACGTCTGGGGCGAGTACAACGTGCTGGTGCTGCCACCCAGCTTCCCCTACGGCGGCATGGAGAACCCCATCTTTACGTTTGCGACGCCCACCATCATCTCGGGCGACCGCCAGAACGTCGACGTCATTGCGCACGAGCTGAGCCACAGCTGGAGCGGCAACCTCGTGACGAGCAGCAGCTGGGAGCACTACTGGCTCAACGAGGGCTGGACCATGTACCTGGAACGCCGCATCATCGCGGCCATCCACGGCGACGCCTACTTTGACTTCTCAGCCGTCATCGGCTGGAAGGCGCTCGAGGATGCCATCAACGAGTTTGGCCCAGAGCACGACTACACGCGGCTGCTCATCAAGCACGACGGCATCGACCCCGACGACGCCTTTAGCACCGTGCCCTACGAGAAGGGCTTCCACATGGTCTACTACCTCGAGCGCCTCGTCGGCCGCGCCAACTTTGACTGCTTCATCCCCCACTACTTTGCCACGTGGAGCCGCAAGTCGCTCGACTCGTACGAGTTCCGCGACACCTTTCTCGCCTTTTTCGACACGCCCGCCTACGCGGCGCTGCAGCCGGCGCTCGCCGCCATCGACTGGGAGGCCCGCTTCCACGCGCCCGGCCTGCCGCCCAAGCCGGCCTTTGACACGACGCTCATCGACGTGTGCTACCGGCTGGCCGCCAAGTGGCAGGCGCGGGACTACCGGCCCGCGCCGGCCGATGTCGCCGGCTGGGTCGCCAACCAAAAAATTGTCTTTCTGGGCGAGGTGCAGGGCTTCGCGGAGCCCCTCAGCGCCGCGCAGGCGCGCGAGATGGGCGCCGCCTACGGCCTGGTCGACACGCAAAACGTCGAGGTCAAGGCGGCCTTTTATGCCGTGTCGCTGCGCGCTCAGGACACGAGCACGTACCAGGGCACGGCCGACCTGCTCGGCACCGTTGGCCGCATGAAGTTTGTGCGTCCGCTATACCGCGCGCTCAGCAAGGTGGACCGGCCGCTGGCGCTGGCCACCTTTGCCAAGAACCGCGACTTTTACCATCCCATCTGCCGGGCCATGGTTGAAAAGGACCTCGGCGTGGAGGCCAAGGAGGAGTAGGGTGTTTTTTTTTGGGGGGGGGGTTGTTCTTTTTTTCTTTCTGTCGTCATATTTTATGTTTTGGACGCTTTGGTCATCGATGCCATTGCCCTACAGGCATGCCTTTTGCCCCCCTGTAACAACCGGCAGACAGAAAACTAAGAATAAACAGGAGTATCTGGTTTTTTGGCTCAGAGGACGGCTGCCTGCACTGACGCCCGCGCAATGTACGCTGCTCTCCGTCCCGCATGCAGGTGATTGGCCCTGCAGAGACTGGCCCTGCAGATACTGCGCCCCGGGGCTGGGTCGTGGTCACAGGACAAGACAAGCAGCCCTCTACCTGTCTTGTGGTTTTCCCCTCCCTTCTTTACCTTCTGTTTGATTCTGCAAACAATGGCCTTTCTCTGCCTCCTCTGCCGCCAAGGCGGCCACACGACGGCAGCCTGCCCCGAAGGCAGCAAGCCCCGCGGCACCGTCACCCTCGGGCCCCTAGCCATCCAGTCGTTTCCAGACATCGGACTAGACGGCGCCCTCTGTGCCCGGTGCGCCGGCCTCCGTCTCATGGACCTTCTCCTGAGGGAAGATGTTATCGACGAGCAAGCGGCCCCTGCGGCCAATTTCCAGCTTTATCGCTGTCTTGGCGCCTACTGCGACATTGTCTTGGAGGACACATGTCCGTTTTGCCGGCTGCTGTTCTCCATCTTTCCCCCAAAAGACGACAATGTCAACCCCTCGGCCGACTACCTCCTCAAGCCGCTGCGGAACTACAACCGGCTGAGACAATCCTTGGCGAGCGACGAGGCGAGGCAAGGGCAGTACAGCAACTATGCTGTCTCGGTGTCCATCGTGGCCAAGCCGATGCTCAGCAAGCTTGCTATTGAGATGCTTGCCACGTCCACGACCCAGTCCATGGACGAGATGGCCGTGGGCATCACGAATGCGGCGTCTGCGCCGACGCTCCGCCCGCGCCTGTCTGTGAGAGGCCGCGCGCCGGTGGTCGACTACGCGACCGTCCTCAGCTGGCTGCATCGCTGCGACGCCGAGCATCCTGACTGCGCGCCAGTCTGGGACGACGCGCTGCTCACAACAAGCATGATTGACGTGCAGACGCGGTCGATTGTGCCGTGCCCGCCCGGATGCCGGTACCTGGCCCTGAGCTACGTCTGGGGCCCCGTCGTGCCCGAAGAAAACGCGCTGCAGAGGGGTACGCTGCCGCCCACCATCGCCGACGCCGTCGAGGCCACGCGGCAGCTGGGCGTTCGGTATCTGTGGGTCGACGCGTTGTGCATAAGCCAAGACCCCGCCTCGCCGACCATGGCTCAGCAGCTTGGCATCATGGACCGCATCTACGCCGGCGCGTATGCCACACTGGTGGCGCTGCACGGGGACAGCTCGCTGTGCGGCCTGCGGGGCGCGACGCCGGCCCGCGCTCGCCCGGCACAACCGCGCGCCGTCGTCGTGGACGACAAGACAGGCGCGCAGCACACCCTCGCGGTCATGTACCCGGACTTGACGGCGGAGTTGGAGCAGCCGCAGTGCGTCCACCGGACGCGCGCCTGGACGCTACAGGAAGAGTTGTTGAGTCGCCGCCTCGTCATGTTTGGCCGCGACCAGGTGCACTACCGCTGCTCAAAGTACGTTCTGGAAGAGACGGTGGACGAGACGTGCGACCCCCTGCAGTTGCAGCTGGAGAATGTGCGGCAGCTGGCCGGCGGAGAGGAGGAGCCAGACGCGGGCTGGGCGGGCGGCGGCAACGAACCCCCGCCGGCAGTGCGCCGGCAGATTGCAGCAGACAACTTTGAAAAAACTGTCCGCAACTACACGTCGCGCAACATGACGCAGGACCGCGACTCGCTCAACGCCTGCCTGGGACTGCTGAGCTATCAACAGCAGGTGGCCTCGCTCGAGGCGTTTGTCTGGGGCCTGCCGCTGCGCGACTTTCCCCTGTCGCTCATGTGGTGCCACATGGCCGGCCGCAGCATGACCAACGCCAAGCCCCGGCCGCCACGCCGCCGTCCCGCCTTTCCCTCGTGGTCGTATGTCGGCTGGCAGGGTGAGGTCAAGTACGTCTTGCCGGACAGCCTACTGCTGCCGGCCGAATTGCCGCCGCACGCGCGCGCCGAGATGCTCCACGAAGGCATCGAGCGCGACCTCTTCATTGCCTTCCGGGACGTCCGCGGCACGGTGCTGACGCTCGCCGGCTGGACCGTCCGCCTGGCGATTCAGACCGCGCCCTTTAGCACCGCCCACGTGCCCGGCACCGGCGCCATGATCGGCATGCTCCGTCAAAACGACGAGCTCCACGCGACGTCGCTGCCTCCGGGCGTCTTTGACTTCGTCGTCGTGCAACGCGCCAAGCACGACCTGCGTAACGGCCGCTTCCGCCACATTTTATACCTGTTGATGCTGGAGGACGGCGGCAGCGGAGGCATCCCGTCGCGCCGCACCCTCGTGCAGTGGAACGTCGAGAGCAGCTTTATCCCGACGCCCGCGTACGCAGCCATGCTGCAATGGCGGGAGGACATCCATCTGGTGTAAGCGTCTCTGTCGCTGAAGGGATGGCGTTATTGTCTTTGATGTTCAGAGACGAAAGACGTCAAAGGCCTTTGTACAGATTGCCTCTGAATCGACGCTTTTTGTCGCCCTAACCTGTCCTTTGTCTCGACAATGCCATTCTTTCCGCTGCGCCAGAAACCTCGCAGTATATAAATCAGAGCAGTTCTCGTAAGCAACCACCTCGTACAGCCGCCTAGTTCGTCATTCCTTCCTGCTCCTGGCGAGCATTGCCTCTTCCCTTCGCGCCTACCTCGCAGTCATTTTCACCTTCCTCGCGCCTTCCCTGCAACTCACTCCTTCCTTTTCTGTTGTGTCCTCTCCGTCACATGAGCCGTTTGTCGTTTCGGGACTACCAAAAATGCACCAACTACGTGCTGGAGACGTACCGCCGTGGCGGCTCTGTTCGAGGTGCGCAACAGCGCGACGGGCCTCTACAGCAAGTGCGTGGCCAAGACGGCGCTCGACGGCGGCGACGATGACGCGGCAGCGACGGGCATGACGCAGGAGCGCCGGACGGTGCAGCTGCTGCGGGGCGAGCCGCACATTGTGCAGCTCAAGACGGTCGATGAGCTGCAAGCGCAGACGCGCAGCCGCGCGGCTGCGTGTCCATGTCCAAGCCCGTGTCGGCGGCGGATGCGTCCTTGTCCATGTTATTGGCCGGCAGCGTGCATTTGAATCCGGCAGCTCAAACTACTCGAAGCCGGCCAAGAGAATCAAGAAGGCCTAGGCGGGGCCAAGGTAGGTGAGCTTTTTCTGTTCTTTTCTTCTTTTCTTATTTTTCCCTTTTCATTATTTTTTTTTTTCATTTTTGCTTCTTCCATTTATATGCCTGGTGCCTTTCCCTGCCCAGATTGTGTCTCTACAAACGTGAGAGGATCAATACATCATACAGCGCGTTCACCCTCCATCATGATACACTTGCCCAGACTACATCCGATCAACGGGGCTCAGGCCCAGCAGACGCATGCCGTTGTTTAGCACGATGCGCGCCGACACGTACAGCGCCAAGCGGGCCTTGAGCAGCTCGGGCTCGCTGCCGACGACCTGCAGGTGGTCGTACGACGAGCTCAGCGCGTGGGTCATCTTAAAGAGGTACGTCAGCACCGTCGTGGGCTCGAGCGTCTTGAGCGTGTTCTGGACGACGTCGGGCCACTGGGCCAGCAGGCGCACAATATTGACGGCGTGGGGCTCGGCGAGCAGCGCGGTGTCGGCCGAGGCGAGGTCCTGCGCCGACAGGTTGGCGCGGCGCTCGATGGAGCACACGCGGGCGTGGGCGTACTGCAGGTAGGGGCCGGTGTCGCCCTCGAAGCTAGTCATCTTGTCCATGTCAAAGGTGTAGTTGTTGATGCGCTTGCCGGTCATGTCCTGGACCATGACGGCGGAGATGCCGAGGATGTCGGCGGTGGCCTCGGGGTTCTCAACCTGGGCGTACTTGACGTCGTTGGTGCGCATGACCTCGTGCATCTTATCGGCGACGTCGCGCAGAATGTCGTCGAGGAACTTGACGGTGCCCTTGCGCGTGCTCATGCCCAGCACCAGGCCAAAGTTGATGTGCGTGCACTTGTCGGCGACGGCCTTTTCGCCCATGAGCTCGACAATCTTAAAGAGCTGCTTGAGGTGCAGGTCCTGCGCCGAGGCCACGACATAGATCATCTTGTCAAAGTGGTAGCGCTCCTCGCGCGCGAGAAGCTCCGAGATGTCGCGCGTCAGGTACAGCGCGGTGCCGTCGCGCTTGCGCACCAGCGGCCGCTCGAGCCGCTTGCCCTCCTTGCCCGGCACGTGTTTGGAAAAGTCGACAAGCAGCGCGCCGTCCGACTCCTCGGTGATGTGCAGGTCGGCCATGCGCTTGGCGGACGCGGCCATGGCGGCCTCGGACACCTGCGACTCGCCGCTGTAGCTGTCAAAGACAATGTTGAGGCGCGCGTACGTGTCGCGGTAGCGCACGATCGACATGTCGCGGAAGCGGCGCCACTGGGCCACGGCCTGTGCGTCGCCGTCGGTCATCTTGCGGAAGTACTGGCGGGCCTGCTCGTCGAGGCCGGCGGCGGCCACCTGGTCGGCCTCGGCGGTCTTGCCCTCCTTTTTGAGGGCGTCGATCTGCTCCTTCTCGGCGGCGAGCTCCTTGTTGATCTTGACGTACAGCTCGTACAGGTGGTTGATGGGGTCGCGCTCGAGCGCGGCCTCGTCGCCGTACCGCTCAAACGCCAGGGCCAGCAGGCCGTACTGCTTACCCCAGTCGCCGAGGTAGTTGATGCGGACAACGTCCCAGCCGGCGCCGGCGTACAGGTTGGCCAGGAAGCCGCCGACTGCAAGAGGTTAGCGGAGACGTAGAGGACACAGGGACGCGGAGACGCGGAGGCGGCCTACTGATGGTGCTCCGCAGGTGGCCGGCGTGAAAGGGCTTGGCAATGTTGGGGCTCGAGAACTCAATGACGATGCGCTTCCGGCCCTTGCTGGGGTCCGCCGGGTCCTTGAGGCCCAGCGTCGTGTTGCTGCCAAAGGCGGCGCCCTGCTTCTGGATCAGGGGTAGTGTGTACTTGAGAAGCGGCAGCGGCTTGAAGAAAAACTGCACAAAGTAACCGTTGACTGTGGGCGGCTCGACGAGCGGGTCGTCGGGCGGGAACGCGGCCACCCACTCGGCGGCCAGCACGTCGGGCTTCTTGCCCTTGACGCGCAGCGCCGGTGTCGCCAGGATCAGGTCGCCCTTGTCGAGGCCCGTTGTCCACTGTAGTGCCGGGTACACGTGGCCGGCGTCGACGCCCGTGACCGCGGTCAGCACATTGGTGAGGTGGGCACGGTAGAGGTCAAAGGGGTTGGTGTCTGGGTGGCAGTTTGGGTATTTCTGCTCGGCCTCTTTGAGGTTAAAGCCCTGGACGAGGCCGGCGAGCTGGTCGACGGCGGCGGCAGCCATGGCGGACGCGCGGGGGCGCGGGCGGGCGGGACAAGTCGAGAAAAGGCGGAGCGGCGAGGGGGAGCGCGAGAGCGAGAGCGAGAACCTCGAGGGGGAGAGCGGCGAGAACGACGAGAGTGTCGAGGAGAACGTCGAGAACGTTGAAACTGTCTGTCGATATGCTTCGCAGAAGCGCGTCGGACGAAGAGCAGCGGTCAGCACGGAGCGGGCTGCAGACGGGGGCATAGAGAGAGGAAGAAAGAGAGGGGGGGAAGGGCAATTGGCCAAGAGGCAGAAGAACGTCACGATCGTGATCGCAAAAAAAAAGAATCAACTTTTTCCGGCCTGTTTTTAGCTTGACTCAGCAGGCAAATCAGCCTTGCGGGAGTCACTGCAGTCGAGTCATAGGCCTGGCTGAACAGCGCTGGATGTTACTGGACCGGCTGCCGGACAAAGTTTCCGCCGACCTCAGCAAGGAAAGAACCCCGCAGTGCGATAAGCTGTATTTTTTCAGCAGGCGCGTTGGCGGGGTTCGGTCCAGTGTAAGAGCAATTGCCTGATTGGGCAAGTGCGAGCAACACGACAGCAACACAACGCCAACGTCGACAGTGAAAAGACGTGTATACAGATGGAGAAGGATGGAGAGAGTTGTGGCTTCGTGCTAGTAGCAGAGGAGGTGGCCCAACGTATGGACAACAACAGAAAATCTATACAGACATGCGTTCATGATATCGTAAAAATGAAGCAAAAGCCAGAGTATTCCAAACCACAAAAATGCCAAAAAATGCCAACCCAGAACCAAAAAATATGTATATATAACCCAAAAAACCAAACAACCTAAAAATCATACTCTTCGACGTGCAGGTGGATGCCCTGCGCGCCGGTGCCCTTGTGCACCGCCCGCTCGTCGGACAGACGCGCAACGCAGTTGCGTGTCCGGGCCACCAGCGACTTGCCGCCGCACACCACAACGCTCGTCTCGCCGCCCGTCGTCTCAACGGCGCTCCGGATAAATGCGGCAATGTCCGGTCGCGTCGTCATCTGCTGCACGTGCGAGTCATTGCTGGCGTCGCTGGCGATGCTGCCGGCCTTTCGCCTCGCGGCAGCAGCGGCGAGGGCCTCCTGTTCGATGTCGGCCGGCTTGGCCATGCAACAAGACGACTCGGCTTTCTCGTCTGGCGTCTCCGGTGTCTCTTCAGGCGTCGCGGGAGACAATGTCAAAGAAGAAAACTTGTTGGATGCAGGGACCCGCGGTGGTAACGGCTTGGCGTCCTGCGTGACGGCGATGCGGACGGTCAGCTCGATGCCCTGGGCCTTGGCCTTGTCGAGGAGCGCATGCAGGCGATGCACGTAGTAGCCAATCTCGTCGCTCTTCTTGGCGGTGAGCAGAAAGTCAACGCGCCGGGTGCAGATGGTCTGCGTGGCCTGCAGCACGCTCTCAAGAATGGGCAGTGTGAATGAGGCACCCGTCGAGGCCGAGATGAGCACGAGCGTCTCGTAAATGTCCCAGCGCGCGGGCTCACCAAAGGGGCCCGTAACAAAGGCCGTGAAGCGGTTGCTTTTGTTTTTATTGTTTTTGTTGCCGGCCTGCTGGACGGCACGGTCGTGCAGGCGCTTGGAGAAGCCGCCGTGCTTGCGCACGACGAGCTGGATGCTGTTGCAGATGCACGTGCCGGGCAGCTGGTGGGCGCAGGCAATGGTGTAGGGGTGGTGCTCGAGGGGTCCGATCCAAGGCATCCATAGGTACAGGTGCTGGCCGGCGCGCCAGCGAAAGTGCACGTCCTTGATGGTGACGACGGTGATGTCGTCACCGACGGCGCGGATCTGGGCCTCGTGGCCGAGCCGCTGGCCGCCCTGGCAGCGCGACCGGTTGGGCGCGCGCACTTTGACGTTCTGCCACACGAGCATGGCGAGGCGCACGGCGCGGTCGAAGCCGAGCGCGGCCACGGCAAACCACACGTTGTACGTGGCGTAGGCCGGCACGTGCTTGTAGACGACCCACAGCAGCACAGCGGCCGTGGCAATGTGCTGCAGCACAAACACCTCGTAGCAGAGGTGGCGCAGCGGCGCCATGCCCACGACGCAGGACCACAGCAGCAGGCCCCACGCGGCCACGCCGTACTTGCCCATGGTCATGACCTGGAAGAAGTAGCCGGCCAGACCGGCGTTGGCGTACTCGGTGTAAAAGTGCCAGCCGTGCACCGAGGCGGTGACGAACATGGTGCGGGCAATCCAGCGGTGCGCCCAGCTGAGGCGCTCATGCGACGCGCCGGTCAGCAGCGTGAGCACCGACGACTTGCCGGCCAGCAGATAGAGCAGCGGCAGCTGTGTGACGGTTACCCAGGCGTTGCGGAAGCCGATGCGCTCCCAAAAGTTGACGTCTTTGACAATGGCGCCGGCACACATGAAGCCGATGACGACGGCCCAGTAGACGGACAGCAGGATCAGGCGGCCGAGCGGCGGCGGTGTCAGCCAGGTCAAGCCGCGGACCGGCACGTAGAGCTGCGGGTAGCTCAGCTCGCGGCCGACGGCCGTCAGTGTGGCCCAAAGCTGCAGCGGCGCGTTAGGCGGCTTGGTCGGGTACGCGCGCGCGGTGGCCGCACGCACGCGGAGGCGCAACCAGCCGTCGTAGAGGTTGACGAGGCGGACGACGACAAACGCGCCGACGACGGCGGCGACAATGTACCAGTAGGTCCGGGCCAGCGCCATGTTTGGCGCCTGGAACATGTTGGAGCCCATGGACATGTCCATCTTGGCGGTAGTGGGGTGGCGGCGGCCGCGATGACGGCGTCGGGTGTGTTGTCTTCAGAGAGCGGAGAATGAAAGGCCTAACGAGGAGCTCGTTGAAAGACGTGGGTGTCTCAGACGCAGCCGTGAAGCCACCGGGACGGGCGGAGCGACAGAGACGAGACGGGCAGTTGGAGGTGAGAAGCGAAGACGACGCGCAAAGAGAGGAGAGAGGAGAGAGGAGATAGGAGAGAATGGCTTCCTCAGGTTGGTCCTGGCTGCGCTGCTCTCGCTGCAGTAAGTGGTCTGGTCGACGTTGATAAAAAAAGAAATTTGCAGCTGTGAAGAGACGAGAGACGTCGTGAAAGGCATAACGGGGCCAGGAAGGAACGAGACACCCCGGCGTTTCGAGGAAAGAACCAGTCTCCTCGACAAACGGAAGGCGGGGACCGAGCCCGGCCGGCCTGGAAACAAAGCGATTTTCAGTTTACAACACTCCGTAATAAGCTTTAAACAAAACCTTCTCAGTGCCGCCGCTTGGACAATAGGCTAGGCTGAATTGGGACGCCACAACTTGCTCAAAGTTGCGCATCTGCACTGGCCGCCCACGGTTTCCACTGTTTGCAGCGCTGCGCGGCCTGCGAGTGGCCGGACGCGCCCCACTGCAACGCTGCTCGATTAGCGCGGTTCCGTTGCGTCTCGGTTGCGTTTTACGGGGCATTCCAGGGTGCTTGCGCTGGAACTTGCTCGCTCGTCGGTTGCTGTGTAAGTGCGGTTCTTACCGCTTTGGGCCATCCCGTCCGGTATCGAAGGCGAGCACCGCCATGTGCTTTACAATGAACTCGACAGCCTCAGCCCTGTTCAGGAATTTTCCGTCTTGACATGTCTCTTTGTCTCCGGATAATGGCCGGCCTTGGCAGAGCACAATGTTTGGTATTCTCCGACACGGATCTCCAGGGGAAGCCCAAGCGTAAACAAGCTCGGGCAGGATCATCTGAAGAACATAAGATACAACGTGAATGACGCATAAGCAAAGCACGCAGTCGGTAAAGGAAACGAAAATAAAGAGATAAAAACAAAGTCAAAACCTTCTCAACCTCAAGGCACACCCGTCCGCGATCGCCTCTCGTCGTTAAATACTGTGACCGTCACTTTCCCTCTTCATCCAACATGACACCAGCTTCTTCCGGCCAGAACGCAGACTGAGAATACGAGCAAATTCATACAAATACACAGGCTCGTATGAGCACAAGTACGCTGTCCTCACAGCTCGCGTCTCACCTCGACCGCCCAGCCCCAACCGTCTGCATCGCGCCTTCCTACCCCTGCCTCAAGCTCTAGTGTATCCACCATAGCTCGGGCCTTGCCTTCGCCCTGCGCTCTTTTCTTTGTGCATATAAGAAGCGTGTCTTGGCTCCTCTCCGGTGCACCTTCCTCGTCTGACCTCTTTCCCCCATTCATCTGCGTCTCCTCATCCATCACCACATTCGTCTTTCTCTCCTCCCAGCCTCACCTTCCACAATGGCTCCCCTTGCCTCCACCGTCCTCCTCCTGGCCGCCTCGGCCGCCGTGGCGCGCGCCCACTTCACCCTCGACTACCCCGCCACCATTGGCTTCAGCGACGACGACGAGGGCACCGCTCCCTGCGGCTCGTTCACGCCCGACTTTTCACAAGACAACGTCACGGACTTCCACGTCGGCGGCGACAACATTGCCATCAACCTGCTGCACCCTCAGGGCACCTGGCTGTACCGCGCCACGCTCGACCAGACGGCCGCGGGCACCAACTGGACGCAGCTCTTCCCCGAGGTGCTGCAGACGGGCCTCGGCAGGTTCTGCCAGCCAGCCGTGACCGTGCCCGCAAGCTGGGCCGGCCAAAAGGGCGTGCTCAGCGTGGTCGTCGACGCGCCCGACGGCCTGCTGTACCAGTGCGCCGCCGTTAATTTTGTGGCCGGCGCCGCCACCACCAACCAGGCCACCTGCACCAACTCGTCGGGCGTGACGGCGTCCTTTGCCACGGACGCGAACCTAGCCTCCCTGGCTGGTGTCACGGCCTCCGGCACCAGCACGGGCACCGCCACCGCGGCGGCCACGCAGACGGCGTCGACGACGTCAACCTCCTCCGCGGCCACGGCCTCGTCGACCAAGAACGCCGCGCCCGGCCGCGCCGGCGGCTCGGTGCCGCTGGGCAGCGCGGCCGGCGTCGTGCTGGCCGCGATGCTGGGCAGTGCATACATGCTGCTGTGAGCGCGAGGACGATGAACGAACTCAAAATGTACGACGGCCGATTAAAATCACTTCTGTAATAATATTCCCCGATTTGCTCGTTGCCATAGCCTAGCAAGTTTGCTCCAAGTTTTTTCAAATGTGTTTATTTTGCGTGCGTCTCAATCCAACTGGTAAATCGTAATGCCCTGTTTAAACTATGCCTCCATATGAAAGAAAAAAAGACGCCGTGCCTTGTAAACCCTGTGGTATCACTACATATAAAAAAGCGCTGTGCACGCTGCGCACACACCTAACAAGGCGCCTGCACGTCCTTGCTGCTGCCCAGCCGCACCTTGCCCATGCTGCCAACCATCTCCATCATCTTGGCCGACTCTTGCCACCGCGGGCTGCCCCTTTCACTGCTGCCGCCGCCGTCTTGAAACCCTTTGTCGACGTCCTTGGCGCTCGTCCAGGACGTGCTGCGGAGGCTGGGCGGGCCCCTCAGCACGGGCTCGGCCGTCCCTTCGTCGCGCATGTGCGTCGTCTGCGCCGTCTGCGCCGCCTGCGCCGCCTCTTTGGAGCGGCGCTCTTCGGGGTCCATAATCTTGACGACGGCGTCGCCGCCCGGCAGCCGCACCTCGCCGGCCTCGAGCGTCTCGGCAATGTCGAGCAGCAGAACATCCATGGGGCACAGGTAGGCCACGCGCTTGCGCGCGCTCCAGGCGAGGACGTGGCCGCAGAGGCGGCCGTGCTCGCGCTCGACGATCCAGGCGCCGCTGTCGCCAGGAATACCAATGGGGCTACCTGGCGTGCTTGACGCGGACGCGGCGATCTGGTACGTGTGCGAGGGCGACGTCCGACCGTAGATCTTGACCGACGTGATCGTCGGTAGGATGCGGCCCGCCTGCAAGCCCGACGTGCGCGCGACGCACTGCACCTCGAGCCCCGGCAACGCTGACGCGGGCGCCACCGTCGTCGGCCGCAGCATGCCGCCATCCAGCGCGAGGACCTCGGCCTCGGCCTCGGTCTTGGCCACGGCAAGCGGCAGGTGCGGGATCGCATTGGCCGGCGGCTGGCGCTCCTCTTTAAACTCAAACAGTGCCCAGTCGATCTCGTGCACGAGGCCGTGCTCGTCGACGCGCCGGCGTACGCCACTGGACGCGTACACATCGCCCAGCCCGCACGAGTCGAGGTGGTCGTCGTCCTGCGTGGCCTCGTCGGGGTAAAAGTCGCCGTCAACGTCATCGAGCGCGGGCTGCGTCACAATGTAGCCCTCGCCGTAGCCGGGCTCCACTCCGGGTACGTCACCCGGCTCGTCCATGGCCTCGTCCTCCTTCTCCTCGTTGTCGTCGTCGTCGTAGCCGTCGTCGCTGTCGGACCACGTACTGGTAATGTCCGTTTCCGACACGGATGAGCTCGTGTCAGAAAATGCGCACGCATAGTCGTCGTCGTCGGCGGCAGTGTCGTCGCCGTCCTCGCCGTCGTCGGCCTCGCTGCCGCCACGCGAATGCGCCGCGCCCGACGCGCCCGCCTGCAGCTCATTGTACCAGTCGAGCACCGATCGACCGAGCTCCTCAATTTGCTCCTCTTCGCCGCCGTCGCCGCCGTCGACAGCGTACGAAGACAAAGACGTCGCCGCGGCGGCGGCCCCGCTGCTGCGCAGCGTCTTTTGGCCCTCGCGCGCCGCCGCCGCCTCGGTTGCGTCGGGGTCGTCGAGCATGTGGTGCACGGTCATGCCAAACGGCTTGTCGTCCACCAGCACCAGGCCACCAAAGCTGACGGGCGGCAGGTGGCGGTCGCCGATCCAGGCACCGATGCTGGCGCCGTTCTGGGGTTTCTGCTGGAACTGGCTGTTGGCCGCCGACACGCCGCTGGGGCCGAAGCCGCCCTGGCTGCGCTTGGCGATAGCGCCGCGGCCGCCGCCGTCCTTGCGCGAGCGCATCACGCGGCCTGTGCACACTTTGAGGCCAACGCCGTTGGCGCCCTCAAAGACGGGGCCCATCTTGCGCTTCAGGATGCTGCGCACCTTGTGCACGGACGTGCATACGACCACCACCGTCGGCCGCGTGTTGCGCGGCGAATCGCCCACCGACTCGAGCGAGATCTCGACGGACTCGGGGTGGCTGCGGTAAAAGTGCCGCAGCGCGTAGTTGATCTGCGGCATGAGGTAGGTGTGCCACTTTTCGACAACGTCGGCTGGCAGGGCCACCTGCGGGTAGAGGCGCATACGGGGCTTGCTGGGCGCCGGCGCCGGCGTCGCCGCCGCTTCGGGGGGAGGTACAGCGGCAGGCGGAGCGGCGGGCGGTGTGGCCGAGCCGGCCAGCGGCGGCAGCGCAAAGCCCAGCGAGCTCGTGCTGCCGCCGCCGCTGGTCTTGGGCGGCACCGGCGGCGGCTTGGCGTCCTCAAACGACTCATCGGGGAACCGGTCGCGTCGCGGCATGGACAGCAGGCTGCGGCGCGCTCGCACGAGCGGCGGTTGTGGCGGCATGATTGGTGTCGTGGCTGTCTTTGGCGGCGGCTGGGGCGGTGCTGAGTGCGCGTGGACGAGCGAAGGCGGTGTAAAGGGGGACGCGCCCGGCGCCGGGCCGGCCGCTGTTGCAGACGATGCCGCCCTGGGGGCCGGGCGCGCTGGGGTGACAATGTCGTCGTCGCCGCCGAGGTCGTTGCGCAGGCGTTCCTCGAGCTTGGCCACGTCGTCGAGCACGCAGCAGGCCTCGAGGTAGCTGCTCGCGCGGACCTGCAGGCGGGCGAGGTGCGACTCGCCGGCGGCCTTGCCGGCCGAGACGACCAGCTCCATGGCGTTCCAGCACGTCTGCACGGCCTTCATGTACAGCGTTCCGCACTGCGTGGACAGCTGGTCGAGCACGGCCTCGGAGACCATGGCCGAGTCCTGGTGCGGCACCAGGTTCTCGAGGCGCGTCCACATGCCAATAGACAGCAGCAGCATGGCCAGCGAGTACAGGTCAAAGACGCGTGGGTCGGCATCGACAATGGGCGGCGCTCCCGGTGCAAACGACACGGGGTTGAGCGGGTGCTGGTGCAGGCGCGAGCTGCGGCGGCGCATGTCGCTGTTGCCGGCGGGGCTGGGCGTGCCGGGGAAGAGCACGTGGGAGGCCACAAGCGGCCGGCGGATGTCAACCTGGGACACGTCTGCGGCGGGCAGGCTGGCGTCGGGGTGCGTGACACGGCCAAAGAGGATGCTCGCGTCGACGAGGTTGCCGTGGGCGATGCCCTTGGCGTGCAGCTCAAAAACGGCGTTGGCGAGGTTCGCGGCGAGGCGAAATTTGGCCTCGAGCTTGGGCTCCACGCCGGGGCTGCCCAGCAGGTCGCCGAGCGAGTACAGGCACGACCGTAGCAGGGCCGGCGACTGCGTGGCGGCCGCGGACGACGAAATGGCGTTGAAGCCGGGCGGGAACTGGTACACGAGGCCCAGGCGCGCGTGGTCCATGTCCTCAAAGTAGCCCAGCAGTCGCGGGTTGCCGCTGGCATAGCTGCCCTCGCCCTGCAGGCCGGCGCTCAGCGTCTCGAAGCGCGCCATGGATGGCAGGATGCCGGTCGACGCGTACACGGGATCAAAGTAGGCGTACTCGAGCAGCAGCGGTGCGTACGTCGTGCCCAGCGGCCGTGCCACGAGGTCTGCGTAGGCCTGCTTGTTCATGAACACGACCTCGCGCGCCTTGGGCGACTCGGGCGGCCGCGTGCTCGACTCGATGCTCGTGAGCACGGCCGAGTCGATCTGCTGCGGGACGCGCATGCGCGACGACCCAAACAGTCGCCCCTCGTCAGCCACCTGCGGCTGCTGCTGCTGGTAGAGGGTCTGCTGCATGTTAAGCTGCTGCGGGGACGACGCCGGTGACCACGACGCCGATGCGGCGAGGCCCGGCTTGGCGGACACGCTGCCCGGCGCGGCACCCGTCCCGGCCGCGTGCTTGGCGCCGCCCGCACTACCGGCATGGCCCGTGGCCGCCGACGCGCGCGTCCGCGACAGGTCGTAAAGCGTGTCGATGGACACGGTCAAGTCGCGCACGAGGTCGGCAAAGCGCGCCTTGTCCCACGTCACCAGGGGTAGTTTGCGGTCGCGGTCGAGCTCGGCGCCGAGCGGGGCGCCGTGCAGGTGCTCTGCGGCCTTACTGTCGCCGCCGGCGGTCGGGCCGGTGGCGCTGCCCACCAGCCTCTTCGAGCTCAGCCACAGCGGCTGGACCTCGGCCAGCGTCTCCTTGATCGTCGACATGATGCTGCTGACGACCTCGCTGAGGCCCGCGCGCGACAGCGACGAGTCGATCAGCACCTCGGATGACTGGCTCGGGTCCGACCACTCCAGGCCCCAGCTAACGAGCCGGTCCTTCTGGATGCGCAGCTTGCGGTGCAGCGCCTTGATCTCGGGGTCCTCGGCATTCTGCACGGGTTCCTTGACGAAGTCGGACGACTTCTTGGTGTCGTTGTAGAGGCGGCTCAGCCGGCGCTGGAATGGCAGCTGTAGGCCGGGGAGCGTAAAGTACGAATCCATGGCAGGGGAGGAGGGTGTGAAGGGGGAGGAGGGAGGAGGAAGAGGGGGGACAGCCAACGAGGGCGTCGTCGAGATGTGAAGCCTCTCAGTTCGTTCAATGTGGGTGGCGCGATGCAGACGTTTTGATGGTGTTACTTGTAGTGACCAAGTCGACTCGGATCGGTTCTGTCGTGCGTGAGAAACTCAATGTAATAGCTGCAAGGTTGAGGATGAGGTCGTCGATAGCAGTCGAGATGGCAGCGGCGAGATGACGCCGCCTCGCGCTAGCGCTGCAGGCAACGAGTTACGGAAAGAGCACAAGCAAAATTGCGGTGCCTAGTCATGTGACCTCTACACCATATTTGGTTGCCTATCGTACAAAATCCTGCTGCCTACCTTTGTTAATATTTTGGCAAAATAAGTGGAGACCAAGGTCCCACAACATTAGTCAGGGATTAGTCAGCCACACGCACCACTAGGGCGCGTGTGGTCTGCCAGACTGTCACAGACCAGCCCGGCAGGTATACTGCCGCCGTACACCGCCTACCCCCTGAACCCTGTATTTAGTCTGACTTCCGCCTGCATCCTATATTGTAGCTCCTCGAGCTACGTCTTCGTCTTCACCCTGCCCCCTACCTGTGCCTATTTAGTCAGAATATTACCACTGCCTGCCTGGCTCGTCCCCGCCTACCAGTCACCAGCCTGCCCGCCGTGACATTACGTAGCTCCTACTTATAGGCGCCGACGAGATGACCCCCCTGCCGGAACCCCCGATGATGCCTTCGGGCCTTAAAGACTTCACCACCTACGTTTTTAAAAACCCGCTCGCCTGGGCCAGCTATTTTTAGGCCACTTACGAACTCTTACGCCGGCAGGAAGGCGAGTTGACCGACTTACGCGCCTCCTTAACCGACACCCAAAGCCGGCTCGAGGAGAGCCGCCGCTCCGTCGACTCTTTAAATAACCAACTCGTAAAAGCCCGTGTCTAATTACACCAAGCCACGCGTTTAACACTCCCGACTATACCGACGCCCCCGACCAACACCACCCCGGTTTCTCCCGTTAATATACCCGAAGGCCCAGCTTTAACTTCGACTCCTTTTATTACTCCCGAATCTGCCGCCTCCCGCCTTTTTAAACGACTCCCCGATCTTAATAAGTTTAATAACACCCCCACCGACCTTCGCCGCTTTACGATATAAATCCGCCGGAAAATAACGGTAAACCGAGACCGTTACCCGACTCTTATTACCCGTATCGCTTACGTCGCCGACCGCTTTAAGGGCGCCGCTTACGCTTTAGTCCTCCCGCACCTCGATAACCCCCGCCGTATCCCGGACTATTAAGCCGTACTCACCCTTTTAAATAAGGCGTACGGTGACTTTAACCGTGTTAACCGCGCCCGCCGGGAACTATACCGCCTCCGTTAAACCTATAAAGACTTTAACGCCCACCTCGCCGAGTTTTAACGCCTCGTTTTAAAAGGAGAGATAAACGAGGGAGGGCTCTCGTTACTCTTAAAAAATAACTTATCTTAAAAGTTATAATTTATATTACTCTACCACTCACCGCCCGCCGTTTAAACCTTCGCCGAGTTTACGACCTTCTTTTAAAACCTCGATAATCGTTAACGTCGTTATATATAATTAACCACTACCCGCGAGCCACGGAACCCTCGGCCCGCTTAAGGCCACGCCGACTAACCCGTTAAACCCACCGCCCGACCGATCGCCACCCGCGACGCGGACGCGATAAACTTATTTAACTAACGCCGGAACACGCGCCGCGAGCGCGGCGAGTGTTACCGTTATAACTCGAAAAACCACCTTATCGCCTCTTACCTTAAACTAAACACCCGTCCTTAACGCCTTTTAAGCCTCCGCCACGTTACCGCCCCCGAACTCTAAGACGTCGTCGCCCGCCGACCCTCTCGCGGCCGACGCAGTCTACGCCGCAGCTCCCGCTCCTCCCGCCTTTCGTCGCGGTCGTCCGGCCACTCTTCCCAATCTTCGAAAAAAGGGACTCGCTTAAAGTAAGTCGTATCCAAGCTTTGCCCGTTACGCCCCCCCGTCTTCCGATCCGCCTTTCGTCCGCCGCCGCTTATAAACTTTTTATTAAAAAAAAATACAACTAACGATCCGACTTAATAATCCTACCCGCCGAATTAACCGTCCGAGACCGACGTTTTCCGACTTACGCCCTCGCCGACACCGGTATTAAAGGTAAATACTTTATCGACTAAAGCTAGGCGCGCGAGCGCCAACTACCGATATAACTATTACGACGCCTTTTCGAAATCGAGGTATTCGACGGCCGAACCGCCGAGAGCGGGACTTACTCCCACTATATCCGGGGCCAGTTACGTATCTAAAACCACGTATAAAAAAACGCCTTATTTTTCGTTACGTAACTCGCCCACTACCCGATCGTGTTAAGGATGCCTTAGTTTAAATAACACGACCCGACCGTCCGTTTCGCTGGCCACACGTTATCTTTCGATAACGAATATTACCGTTAACACTATAACGTGTTTAACCGCCCCGAAAAGTTAAAAGCGTTATATAACGTCCCCGTTAAAGCCCGCCCACGTACGTACGCGGACCGGCTCAAGGCTTTATTTACCCGAGATATCGCCCCCGTCTCCTTACGCGCCGCGACCTTATACGCGAAACGCCGCGAACACCGCTTATACACCGTTACCGTCGAATAAATCGACCACTTATTAAAGGACTAACGCCCGACTCCCGCCTACTAAAAACTAAACCCGTTACCTAACGAGATCGCCGACTTCTCCGACGTTTTCTCGCTTAAAAAGGTTAAGAAGCTACCCCCGTACCGCCCGTACGACCATTATATACCGTTGGTAGACGGGAAGACTCCGCCGTTCGGCCCGTTATACGCGATGTCCCGTACCGAGTTGTTAGCCTTAAAGGAGTGGTTAAAAAAGAACTTACGTAAAGGATTTATCCGCCCGAGCTCCTCCCCCGTCGCCTCGCCCGTCTTATTTATTTAAAAGTTTAACGGCGGCCTACGTTTTTACGTAGACTACCGCGCATTTAACGCCGTTATAATTAAAGACCGCTACCCGTTACCGCTTATAAAGGAAACCTTAAATAACTTATCGGGGATACGTTACTTTTTTAAAATCGATATTATGTCCGCCTTTAATAATATCCGTGTCCGGTAAGGAAAAGAGTACTTAACCGCCTTCCGAACCCGCTTCGGCCTATACGAGAGCTTAGTTATACCGTTTAAGCTGACCGGCGCGCCCGCCACGTTTTAACGATATATTAACGACGCCTTTCGCGAACATTTAAATATATTTTACACCGCTTACTTAAACGATATCTTAATTTATAACCGCTCCCGACAAGAGCACACCGAACACCTCCGCCTAGTTTTACAAGCCTTACGTAAGGTAAGACTATTCGTAAAAATATTTAAGTGCGAATTTTACGTTCCCGAAACCAAGTTCCTCGGCTTTTTAGTTAGTTATAGCGGAGTCCGTATAAATCCCGAGAAGATTGCCACGATCGTTAACTAGTAAACCCCGAAAAAGCTTACCGACGTATAAGCTTTTATCGGCTTCGGTAACTTTTACCGCCGGTTTATATAAGATTACTCGAAGGTAATTAACCCGCTCGTTAACTTAACTAAGAAAAACGTCCCGTTTTACTAGTCTTCCGTTTACGAAGCCGCCTTTTAAGCTTTAAAAGTTAAGTTTACGTTTACACTTGTTTTAACCTACTTCGATTAAAGTAAAGACGTCGTTTTAAAAACCGACGCGTCGGACTACGTATCCGTTAATATATTATCGTAACGCGACGACGACGGAGTCCTCCGCCTTATTACTTTTTTCTCGAAAAAGTATACCACCACCGAGTGTAACTACGAGATTTACGATAAAGAGTTACTTACCATTATCCGTTACTTCGAAGAATAACGCCTTAAATTAAAAGGCACCCCGTCCCCGATCTAGGTTATCACCGACCACCGAAACTTAAAATACTTTACGACGACGAAGTTATTAAACCGCCGTTAAACCCGCTAGTCCGAATTCTTATCCCGTTTTAACTTTTAAATCACTTACCGCCTTAAAAAATAAAGAGCGAAGCCCGACGCGTTAACTAGGAGGTTAAAAGACCTCTCGGAGGAGGGGGATGATCGCCTTTACCACTAAAGCCAAGTCGTATTAAAAAGTTATAACCTAACCCCGTGTTTACGCTTAAAAGTAATAACCCTGCCCGATAACTTAAAAGATTAAATGTCTCGAACGTACGAGACGGACGAGACGGTCCGCTCGATTTAAACCGCACTCCGAACCTCGGCCGACCGCCACCCGTTAATTACGCTCGCAAAATACGAAAAGTAAGACGGCCGCTTATATTACTAAAACCGTTTATACGTGCCCGACAGCCCAGACTTAAAAGTAAAACTATTACGCCGCTACCACGACGCCCCCGTCGCCGGCCACCCGGGCCGCGCGAAAACGTACGACCTTTTATCCCGAGAATTTTACTAACCTAACATATTACACTATATAACCCAGTGGGTGAGGAAGTGCTAAATATACCGAAAAAACAACCCGTCCCGTAAAGGCTATTAAGGCCTTTTAAAACCTTTACCGATCCCCGAACGCGCTTGGCAACACATCTCGATAAACTTTATTACGCACCTGCCCGCGAGCGGCAAGTACGACGCGATCCTCGTTATAATCGACCGCTTAACTAAAATACGCCACTTTATCCCTTATTAAGGGACCTGTAACGCCGAAAAGACCGCCCGCTTATATATCCACCACGTATAAAAGCTACACGGCCTGCCCCGGTTAGTCGTATCCGACCGCGGAAGCTAATTCGTGTCCGAATTTTAAAGACACTTAATAAAACGCTTAAAGATTACTAATACCTTATCGACTACGTACCACCCCGAGACAGACGGTTAAACCGAGAGAGCCAACGCCGGCCTAAAATAATACTTACGCGCGTACGTGTCTTACCTATAAGACGACTAGGAGGAATAACTACCGTTAACCGAATTCGTTATTAACTCCCAGACCTCCGAAAGCACCGGCCTGTCGCCGTTCTTCTTAACGTACGGCTTCCACCCCCGGATAAGGTTTAAACCTATTAACTTATTTACCCCGTCCGCCGCTTAAAAAGATTTTAAACGGTTCGCCGCCCGAATAAAAGAGATCCTCGACTACGCCCGCTCCGAACTAGTCGTTGCCTAAGCCCGTTATAAGTCCTAAACGAACCGCCACCGCCGCCCTACCCGCCGCTTCCGAGTAAGCTAGTACGTCTAGCTCGACGCCCGTAACGTCCGCACCGCCCGCCCGTAAAAGAAGTTAAACTAAAAAAACCTCGGCCCGTTCCGCGTCGCCGAAGTGGTTAACACTTACGCTTACCGCCTCGACCTGCCGTCCTCGATAAAGATTCACCCGGTCTTTTACGTAAACCGCTTAAAACCTACCGATAACGAACCCTTACCCGGTTAAAGGCTTAACCCACCGCCACACGTCGAGATGGCCGGCGGAGAAGAATACGAGGTAAAAGAAATCCTCGACTCTTATTAAAAGACCCGCGGCCGTAAAGGCCGCCGTTTAAAGTACGTGGTCAAGTGGGTGGGCTACGACGAGCCCACCGTAAAGCCCGCCGCGTACCTAAAGAACGCCGCGCAACTAGTGTAAAACTTTCACCGCCGCTACCCTTATAAGCTTAAACCCCGGCCTTAACGGAGCTCGGCCGTAAAAGAGGGGAGTAATGTTATAAACTAACCCGGCAGGTATACTGCCGCCGTACACCGCCTACCCCTTAAACCTTATATTTAGTTTAACTTCCGCTTATATTTTATATTATAACTCCTCGAGCTACGTTTTCGTCTTCACCCTGCCCCTTACCTGTGCCTATTTAATTAAAATATTACCATTACTTACCTAGCTCGTCCCCGCTTACCAGTCACCAGCCTGCCCGCCGTGACACAAACTAAAAATAAAAATAAACTATATTTATATTAAAAATATTAACATTAAGTTTTATAAGGTTATAAGCCCGGGGGCTCGAAAAAACATTAATAACGACTAAAAAAGCATTAAAAACTTTATTTTTAACCGTATTTTATATTAGTGCAGGCTTTACGGTAAAAAACGAACGAAAACGACTTAAAACTCGTTATTACGGTGGGCAGGTTAATGATTGGTAAACGGGGACGAGCTAGGCAAGCAGTAGTAATATTTTAACTAAGTAGGCACAGGTAAGGGACAGGGTGAAGACGAAGACGTAACTCGAAGAGCTATAATACAAGATACAAGTGGAAGTTAGATTAAATATAAGGTTTAAAAGTTAAGCGGTGTACGGCGGCAGTATACCTGCCGGGTTAGTCTATAATATTACTCCCCTCCTCCACGGCCGAGCTCCGTCAAGGCCGGGGTCTAAGCTTATAAAGGTAGCGGCGGTGGAAGTTTTACACTAGTTACACGGCGTTTTTTAAGTACGCGGCGGGCTTTACGGTGGGCTCGTCGTAGCCCACCCACTTAACTACGTACTTTAAACGGCGGCCTCCACGGCCGCGGGTCTTTTAATAAGAGTCGAGGATTTCTTTTACCTTATATTCTTCTCCGCCGGCCACCTCGACGTGTGGCGGTGGGTTAGGCCTTTAACCGGGCAAGGGTTCGTTGTCGGCAGGTTTTAAACGGTTTACGTAAAAGACCGGGTAAATCTTTATTAAGGACGGTAGGTCGAGGCGGTAAACGTAGGTGTTAACCACTTCGGCGACGCGGAACGGGCCGAGGTTTTTTTAATTTAACTTTTTTTACGGGCGGGCGGTACGGACGTTACGGGCGTCGAATTAAACGTATTAACCTACTCGAAAGCGGCGGGCCGGACGGCGGTAGCGGTTCGTTTAAAACTTATAACGGGCTTAAGCAACGATTAGTTTAAAGCGGGCGTAGTCGAGGATTTTTTTTATTCGGGCGGCGAACCGCTCGAAATCTTTTTAAACGGCGGACGGGGTAAATAAGTCGATAAGTTTAAACTTTATCCGGGGGTGGAAGCCGTACGTTAAGAAAAACGGCGATAAACCGGTGTTTTTAAAGGTTTAAAAGTTAATAACGAATTCGGTTAACGGCAACCATTCCTTTTAATCGTTTTATAAATAAAATACGTACGCGCGTAAGTATTATTTTAAGCCGGCGTTAACTCTCTCGGTTTAACCGTTTGTCTCGAGGTGGTACGCAGTCGATAAAACATTAATAATCTTTAAACGTTTTATTAAGTGTCTTTAAAATTCGGACACGAATTAACTTCCGCGGTCGGACACGACTAACCGGGGTAGGCCGTATAACTTTTATACGTAATAAGTATATAAGCGGGCGGTCTTTTCGGCGTTACAAGTCCTTTAATAAGGGATAAAGTGGCGTATTTTAATTAAGCGGTCGACTATAACGAGGATCGCGTCGTGCTTACCGCTCGCGGGCAGGTGCGTGATAAAGTTTATCGAGATATATTATTAAACGCGTTCGGGGATCGGTAAGGGTTTTAAAAGGCTTTAATAGCTTTTACGGGACGGGTTGTTTTTTCGGTATATTTAACACTTCCTTACCTATTAATTTATATAATGTAATATGCCGGGTTGGTTTTAAAAGGCTTTAATAGCTTTTACGGGACGGGTTGTTTTTTCGGTATATTTAACACTTCCTTACCTATTAATTTATATAATGTAATATGCCGGGTTAGTAAAATTCTCGGGATAAAAAGTCGTACGTTTTTACGCGGCCCGGGTGGCCGGCGACGGGGGCGTCGTAGTAGCGGCGTAATAGTTTTACTTTTAAATTTAAGCTGTCGGGCACGTATAAACGGTTTTAATAATATAAACGGCCGTCTCGCTCTTCGTATTTTACAAGCGTAATTAACGGGTGGCGGTCGGCCGAGGTTTGGAGTGCGGTTTAAATCGAGCGGACCGTCTCGTCCGTTTTATACGCTCGAAATATTTAATCTTTTAAGTTATCGGGCAAGGTTATTACCCTTAAGCGTAAATACGGGGTTAGGTTATAACTTTTTAATACGACTTAACTTTAATAATGGAGGCGATCATCCCCCTCCTCCGAGAGGTCCTTTAACCTTTTAATTAACGCGTCGGGCTTCGCTCTTTATTTTTTAAAGCGGTAAGTGATTTAAAAGTTAAAACGGGATAAAAATTCGGATTAACGGGTTTAACGGCGGTTTAATAACTTCGTTATCGTAAAGTATTTTAAGTTTCGGTAGTCGGTGATAATTTAAATCGGGGACGGGGTGTTTTTTAGTTTAAAGCGTTATTTTTTAAAGTAACGGATAATAACGAGTAACTTTTTATTATAAATCTCGTAATTACACTCGGTGGTAATATACTTTTTTAAAAAAAAAGTAATAAGGCGGAGGACTCCGTCGTCGTCGCGTTACGACAACACACTAACGGACACGTAATCCGACGCGTCGGTTTTTAAAACGACGTCCTTACTTTAATCGAAGTAGGCTAAGATAAATATAAACGTAAACTTAACTTTTAAAGCTTAAAAGGCGGCTTCGTAAACGGAGGACTAGTAAAACGGGACGTTTTTTTTAATTAAGTTAACGAACGGGTTAATTACCTTCGAGTAATCTTATATAAACCGGCGGTAAAAGTTACCGAAGCCGATAAAAGCTTATACGTCGGTGAGCTTTTTCGGGGTCTGCCAGTTAACGATCGTAGTAATCTTCTTAAGATTTATACGGACTCCGCCACAGCCAACTAAAAGGCCGAGGAACTTAATTTCAAGAACGTAAAATTCGCACTTAAATATTTTTACGAATAATCTTGCCTTACGTAAGGCTTATAAAACTAGGCGGAGGTGTTCGGTGTACTTTTATCGGGAGCGGTTATAAATTAAAATATCGTTTAAGTAAGCGGTGTAAAATATATTTAAGTATTCGCGAAGGGCGTCGTTAATATATCGTTAAAACGTGGCGGGCGCGCCGGTTAACTTAAACGGTATAACCAAGCTCTCGTATAAGCCGAAACGGGTTTAAAAGGCGGTTAAGTACTTTTCTCTTTACCGGACACGGATATTATTAAAGGCGGATATAATATCGATCTTAAAAAAGTAACGTATCTTAAATAGGTTATTTAAGGTTTCCTTTATAAACGATAACGGGTAACGGTCTTTAACTATAACGGCGTTAAGTGCGCGGTAGTTTATATAAAAACGTAAGCCGCCGTTAAACTTTTAAATAAACAAGACGGGCGAGGCGACGGGGGAGGAGCTCGGGCGGATAAATCTTTTACGTAAGTTCTCTTTTAACCACTCTTTTAAAGCTAATAACTCGGTACGGGACATCGCGTACAACGGGCCGAACGGCGGAGTCTTCCCGTCTATTAACGGTATATAATAATCGTACGGGCGGTGCGGGGGTAGCTTCTTAACCTTTTTAAACGAGAAAACGTCGGAGAAGTCGACGATCTCGTTAAGTAACGGGTTTAATTCTTAATAGGCGGGAGTCGGGCGTTAGTCTTTTAATAAGTGGTCGATTTATTCGACGGTAACGGTGTATAAACGGTGTTCGCGGCGTTTCGTATATAAAGTCGCGGCGTATAAAAAGACGGGGGCGATGTCTCGGGTAAATAAAGCCTCGGGCCGGTCCGCGTACGTACGTGGGCGGGCTTTAACGGGGACGTTATATAACGCTTTTAACTTTTTAAAACGGTTAAACACATTATAATACTAACGGCAGTATTCGTTATCGAAAAATAACGTATAGTTAACGAAACGGACGGTCGGGTCGTGTTATTTAAATTAAAGTATCTTTAATACGATCGGGTAGTGGGCGAGTTACGTAACGAAAAATAAAACGTTTTTTTATACGTGGTTTTAAATACGTAGCTGGCCCCGGATATAATAGGAGCAAGTCCCGCTCTCGGCGGTTCGGCCGTCGAATACCTCGATTTCGAAAAGGCGTCGTAATAGTTATATCGGTAGTTGGCGCTCGCGCGTTTAACTTTAATCGATAAAGTATTTACCTTTAACACCGGTGTCGGCGAAGGCGTAGGTCGGAAAACGTCGGTCTCGGACGGTTAATTCGGCGGGTAAGATTATTAAGTCGGATCGTTAATTATATTCTTCTTTAATAAAAAGTTTATAAGCGGCGGCAGACGAAAAACGGATCGGAAAACGGGGGGGCGTAACGGGTAAGGCTTAAATACGACTTACTTTAAACAAGTCCTTTTTTTCGAAGACTAAAAAGAGTGGCCGGACGACCGCGACGAAAGGCGGGAGGAGCGGGAGCTGCGGCGTAGACTGCGTCGGCCGCGAAAGGGTCGGCGGGCGACGACGTTTTAAAGTTCGGGGGCGGTGGCGTGGCGGAGGCTTAAGGGGCGTTGGGGACGGGTGTTTAGTTTAAAGTAAAAGGCGATAAGGTGGTTTTTCGAGTTATAACGGTAATACTCGCCGCGCTCGCGGCGCGTGTTCCGGCGTTAGTTAAATAAATTTATCGCGTCCGCGTCGCGGGTGGCGATCGGTCGGGCGGTGGGTTTAACGGGTTGGTCGGCGTGGCCCCAGGCGGGCCGAGGGTTCCGTGGCTCGCGGGTGGTGGTTAACTGTATATAACGACGTTAACGATTATCGAGGTTTTAAAAGAAGGTCGTAAACTCGGCGAAGGTTTAAGCGGCGGGCGGTGAGTGGTGGAGTAATATAAATTATAACTCCCGGGATAAGTTATTTTTTAAAAGTGACGAAAACCCTCCCTCGTTTATCTCTCCTTTTAAAACGAGGCGTTAAAACTCGGCGAGGTAGGCGTTAAAGTCTTTATAAGTTTAACGGAGGCGGTATAATTCCCGGCGGGCGCGGTTAATACGGTTAAAGTTACCGTACGCTTTATTTAAAAAGGTAAGTACGGTTTAATAGTCCGAGATACGGCGGGGGTTATCGAGTGTTACGGACGTAGCCCCCACAAGCCTTAACAACAAGCCAAGATAACGCAGCCGACCCCTCAACGGGTACGGAGAATTAATAATACGACCAACCAATTAAAATCTAAAAGATAAAAATTATACGGGGAATGATCTAAAGGAATGATCCAAGAATGATCTAAAGGGTGAGGATTATACGGGGAATAATCTAAAAGAATGATTTAAGAATGATTTAAAGGGTAAGGATTATACGGGGAATGATTTAAAAGAATAATCTAAGAATAAACTAAGACGGGTATATAAGATTAAGCCCTCTTCCCGTCCGGGATAAAAGGAAGGACTTAGTCGTTACCGGTTATTTAAAATATATAACTATATAAACTTATATTTTTATACGTTTAATATATAATCACCTTTTATTATATTAAGTATTATTTAACCGTTATACCTTATTATTATTTTATAAAAATAAAACCCCTTCCCTTAAACTAATCACCTAATAAAGACTTTTATTATCTTTTTAAAAAGTGCCTTTATAACATTAATAACGACTTTTATTTAAACCTTAACCGTGTTTTACTTAAACAATATTTAATATTATATCGACCGTTACGGGAAGCACTACGACCCTTGTTTAACAAGCTGCGAAGATGTAAGTTATATAAAAACGAATCGATAAGCTCGAGGCTTAAAATAAATAAAGCGTTAACTAACTATAATAACTTTAATAGTTGTTATTAGTCGCCGGAAACGCGAAAGACCCCTTTAAGATTCCTCCTTCGAAAAAGTACGACGGCAGTCAGGCTGGGTTAAAGGCCTTTTTAATATAATACCGCCTATACTTCGAGTATTAAGCCCTTAACTTAAACGACGGCGTAGATAAAGTACTTACGACTATAACGTACTTAAAGGGGCCGGCTACGGCGTAGGCCCAACCTTACCTCGATAACTACCTTTAATATAAATACGAGCCGGATAAAATAAACGACGACACAAAGAAGATGTTTACTTCGTTCGGGGCCTTTAATAAGATTTTATAAAAAACGTTCGGCGACCCCGATATCGACCGGGAATACGAGCGGAAGCTACTCCGCCTTCGTTAAACCAAGTTTATATTAACCTACATTAACGAGTTCCGATAATTAATAGCCTACCTCGATTAAAACGACGAGCCGGCCATAGCCCGATACTACGAGGGCCTTAAAGACAGCGTAAAGGACGAACTTAATAAAAGTCCTCGGTTAAGACTCTTTACGGAGTATTACGGAATAGTTATTATTATCGATAACCGACTATACGAACGGATGTTAAAAAAGAAAGGATAACGTGGTTACGAGGGCAAAGACACGAAAAAAAGCTACGGCAACCGTAATAATAAATAAAAGGACCGCCGTTATTAAAGCGAGCTTATACATCTAGATAAGACTATTAACGAGCCACCTTAACGTAAGAAACCCGTAAGGAAGTGTTATAACTGCGGACGAAAGGGGTATTACGCTCGAGATTACCGAAAGAAGGTACCCGAGGGAAAGATAACTAAAGCGATAGCCCCCTCGAAACTTATAAACACGCACGACGCTCTTAACTAGACGGTATATTACGACGACGACTGCCCGACTTATAAAAGCGAAAAGTAAAGTAACGGATACTATCCTCGGAAGTTAAAGGGTATCCGAATAATAAGTCGTTATAGTTCACCTTCGCGGTCGAACTTAAAAGCCGACGATAACGAGTTAAAAGTATACTTACTTAAGATCTTAATAAAGTACGAAGAGGCCTTTATTAAAGACTTATACGACGAGGAAGGCGAACCCTTTTTATACAAGCGAGTAAATGTTTATATAAGAACACTGCTTTACCACAACGACTAAGAGACCACCCGGGTGTACTATTCGTATATTAAAGGGGTATAAATCTTAACAGACTGGCTGGAAGAGGCTTAGTAAAAGAGGTTAACAACCCCGCGCCACGAGACGAGTTATACGGACGACGTCTTATAAATAGACTACGAGGAAGTTTAATACTCACGCCACGTATACGTAAAGGCGGCGTCGTAGTATAAGGGAAAGCCACGATAAAAACTATAGTAAGAGGATATTAACCCGTTTATCCCGCGACTATTAAAACGCGACAACCACGCCACCGATTATAAATATTAAAACGACGGCTGCACCCTACGGATCGACTACGACGCTTTTAATTATACGCGACGGTACGCGGAACGAGAAAAGGTAACGCCTCGAGAACGACGCCGGATTTAAACGGAATACGAGTATTATAAGAGCGAGTAAAAAAGAATCAGCGTATTAAGGCTGCGGCAAGCAAGAAAATATATAAATTAAGGTCTCTCGTTACGCGAGACGGACCGCCACCGAATGACGTTTAAGCTCGAATACGATTATTAAAAAGGAACGATTAAGACGGGACGGACGGTATAAAGGGGCCACGTCGCCGACGACGAAGGTAAAGAGTCGGAAAACGATTAAGTTTAGCCGACGTAAGGCGCGAGCTTAGACTAAGCTTTAAAGCCTTAAGTTTTAACGTAAACTCGAGTTATATTAAAGTGATAATTATATAGAAAAACCGTTAATAACGGGTTATGATTGATATAAGGGTAGAAGGAAGTTATATCGCCCCCCGAATAATAAATTAACACGAAGTCCCGTGGTAATAAAAGAAACGATTATATATGTTATACGACTTCGAAGGACGTTAAGCCGTATATGATAATGGCTGGGTTAAAAAGGAAACGAGACCCTTAGACCTTTAAATATAAGGTAGGCGAGTTAATATAACGCTCGACATTATAAAGCTAAGACACGACGATATAATTTTAAGGCTGTTATAGTTAAAAAAGAATAACCTTATAATCGATTAAGCCACTAGCTAGTTGTTTTAAAACGAGGTTTTACGATAAGGCGTAATTATTAAAACGTTAAGTACGTTAATAAAGGAAGAGCGGGACGACCTCCGCCACATATTAACTTAATACCACTAATACGAGAATATTTAAAAGTATTAATACGACACGGGCCTACTAAAGTATAGACCTTACGACTACTAAATACCGCTTAAAGAAGGAAAGCAACCGCCTTATTAAAGGATTTACCCACTTAACGAAGACAAGTTAAAAGTGTTTAAAGAGTGGCTAAAGGAAAACGAAGTTAAAGGTTATATTAAACCTTCGAGGTCTTTAACGGGAGCACCGATTATGTTCGTTCCAAAAAAAAACGGTATACTACGGTTATACGTCGACTACCGGAAGTTAAACGAGATTACGAAAAAAAACCGATACCCGATCCCACTTATTACGGAACTCCGCGATAGGTTACGGAAGGTTAAATGGTTTATTAAGGTAAACCTTCGAGGCGCGTATAACCTGATCTGTATTACCGAAGGAGAAGAGTAAAAGATAGTGTTTAAAACACGATACGGACATTACGAAAGCTTAATAATACCGTTCGGGCTTATTAACGTACTTATAATATTTTAAAAGATAATTAACGACGTATTACGGGAGTACTTAAACGACTTCGTTATAATATACCTCGATGATATCTTAATATACTCGGAGACCCGAGGGGAGCACGAGAAACACGTACACCAAGTTTTACGGAAACTTAACGACGTAAAACTATTAATTAAGGTAAGTAAGTGTAAATTCCACACTTAAAAGACGGTCTTTTTAAGGTGCGTGATTACACTTGGATAGCTAGTTATAAAGTTAAAAAAGATCGAGGTAGTTAAAGATTAGCTAATATTATAAAACGTTAAAGATATATAATCTTTTATAAGATACGTAAACTACTATCGGAAATTTATTAAAGACTACGGTAAGATAACGGTACCACTAACTAACTTAACGAAGAAAGGAAACGAGTTCTTATAGTTAAAGGAGGCGTAAGGCGCCTTCGAACGAATTAAAAGGATAGTATTGTCGGAGCTAGTATTAAAAAAGCTAAACCTAGATAAACTATTCGAGATAAATGTCGACGCGTTAAAATACGCGATGGGTGGCGAACTGTTTTAACGAGATAAGGAAAGGAAAGCGTACCCGGTGGCTTTCTTCTCGAAGAAGTTCGTCGGACCCGTAGAACGATACTTAGTTTACGATAAGGAATTGATAACTATTATTAAAGGACTTAAGGAGTGGGAAGTGTACTTTAAGGGAGTAAGGCACCCTGTAACGATATACTCGGACTATAAAAACCTCACTTATTTCGTTAATAACTAACGGTTAAACGGAAGACAGGTTAAATAAGTTTAATATTTATCCGAGTTCGATATTAAGATAGTATATAAAAAAGGATCCGATAATAATAAGGCCGACGCCTTAAGCAGGCGTAGCGACTATATCGGACCGATATCGACGGAAGCATAAACGGTGCTTTAAACATAAAAAAACGGGTTAATAATTTTAAAGGTAACGGTTAAAAGGGACCCGTGCGAGATTATTCGATAAGTGTACGAAACGCCGTTAAACGGGCACTTCGGCATTTAAAAGACTACGAATAGACTTAAGGAGTTATATAATATTATAAGATGGCACGACGTTATTAAAGAAGTGATCGAAGAATACGACCTGTGTAATAAAACGAAAGCCCGAAGATATAAAGCTTACGGCCTAGTATAACCACTACCGATCCCCGATCGGTTATAAGAGTTTATCTTTTAAAATCTTATCGTTAAGTTACCCGTATCCCGAGAAAGGCTTACGGGAGTAATATACGACAGCATCTTAATAATAGTGGATAGGCTTACGAAGTACGCGTACTTCTTACCCTACCACGAATCTTATACGGTAAAAGACCTAGTTTATACGTTTTTACGGAACGTGGTAAATAACCACGGGTTGTTAAAAGACATCGTTAACGATAAAGGAACCACGTTTACAAGTAAATTTTAAGTAAAAGTAACGAAGCAACTACGCGTGAAACGGAAATTAAATACGGCGTTTCACCCTTAGACGAACGGATAAACGGAAAGAACGAACTAAACGCTCGAACAGTACTTACGAGTATACGTTAACTAATAATAAGACGATTAGGTCGAGTGGCTTTTACTAGCTTAAATCGCGTATAATAGTATAATATATAACGGTACGAAGTTCTCGCCATTCGAAGTAAACTATAGATTTAAACCGCGAATAGACTACTACCCGAACGAAGGTTTTAATCCGACGGCGGATAAAATAATTTAAAGGTTTAATAAGGTGCTCGACGAGGTAAAAGTAAACCTCGTACGATAATAATAATAAATAAACACGTAAGCTAATAAAAAGAGGATTAAAGGACTAATCTTTAAAAAGGGAGATTGTCACGGCGTTGCCGTGAGCCTGCCTGAAGCCTGCTTGAAGCCTGCCTGAAGCCTGCCTGAACCTGGAGTGTTTAGTATATGTATGTGAGAGCAGCATAAAGCCGAAGGCTTTATGTACTAGTCTTTTGCCATTTGGTGCAGCGGTAAGACTGATGAATGCTCCCATCAATCCCTGCCGTGACATTACATAAAGCCATCCTAAGGTCGTAGGTTCGAGTCTGGCGGAACTCGGATTTTTACGGCTTACAAATATTTTCGGATGTTTGGGGGCTAGCATACATATGACTACCTGACTGACCTGACCTGCCTCGTGCCTGTTGTATAAAGGGACTTATACAGCTTAGGACGGGGGTAATGTCACGGCGTTGCCGTGAGCCTGCCTGAAGCCTGCTTGAAGCCTGCCTGAAGCCTGCCTGAACCTGGAGTGTTTAGTATATGTATGTGAGAGCAGCATAAAGCCGAAGGCTTTATGTACTAGTCTTTTGCCATTTGGTGCAGCGGTAAGACTGATGAATGCTCCTATCAATCCCTGCCGTGACAGTAGGTCGAGGCGGTAAGCGTGGGTGTTAACCACTTCGGCGACGCGGAACGGGCCGAGGTTTTTTTAGTTTAACTTTTTTTACGGGCGGGCGGTGCGGACGTTACGGGCGTCGAGCCAAACGTATTAACCTACTCGGAAGCGGCGGGTAAAACGGCGGTGGCGGTTCGCTTAAGACTTATAACGGGCTTAAACAACGACTAATTCGGAGCGGGCGTAGTCGAGGATTTTTTTTATTCGGGCGGCGAACCGCTCGGAATCTTTTTAAGCGGCGGACGGGGTAGATAAGTCGATAGGTTCGAACTTTATCCGGGGGTGGAAGCCGTACGTTAAAAAGAACGACGACAAGCCGGTGCTTTCGGAGGTTTAAAAGTTAATAACGAATTTAATTAACGGTAACCATTCTTCTTAGTCGTCTTATAAGTAAGATACGTACGCGCGTAAGTATTATTTTAAGCCGGCGTTAACTCTCTCGGTTTAACCGTTTATTTTAAAGTGGTACGTAATCGATAAAACACTAGTAATCTTTAAACGTTTTATTAAGTGTTTTTAAAATTCGGATATAAATTAACTTCCGCGGTCGAACACGACTAACCGGGGTAAGCCGTATAACTTTTATACGTAATAAATATATAAACGGACGGTCTTTTCGGCGTTATAAGTCCTTTAATAAAGGATAAAGTAACGTGTTTTAATTAAACGGTCGACTATAATAAAGATCGCGTCGTATTTACCGCTCGCAGGCAGGTGCGTGATAAAGTTTATCGAGATATATTATTAAACGCGTTCGGGGATCGGTAAAGGTTTTAAAAAGCTTTAATAGCTTTTACAAGACGGGTTACTTTTTTAATATATCTAACACTTCTTTACTTATTAAGACATATAATATAACATGCCGGGCTAATAAAATTCTCGGGATAAAAGGTCGTACGTCTTCGCGCGGCCCGGGTGGCCGGCGACGGGGGCGTCGTGGTAACGGCGTAATAACTTTACTTTTAAGTTTAAATTATCGGGCACGTATAAACGGTTTTAATAATATAAGCGGCCGTCACGCTCTTCGTATTTTACGAGCGTAATTAACGGGTGGCGGTCGGCCGAGGTTTAAAGTGCGGTTTAAATCGAGCGGACCGTCTCGTCCGTCTCGTACGTTTAAAATATTTAGTCTTTTAAATTATCGGGTAAGGTTATTACCTTTAAACGTAAACGCGGGGTTAAATTATAACTTTTTAATATAACTTAACTTTAATAATGGAGGCGATTATCTCCCCTTTTTAAAAGGTCTTTTAACCTTTTAATTAACGCGTCGGGCTTTATTTTTTATTTTTTAAAGCGGTAAATAATTTAAAAGTTAAAACGGGATAAAAATTCGGACTAACGGGTTTAACGGCGGTTTAATAACTTCGTCGTCGTAAAGTATTTTAAGTTTCGGTAGTCGGTGATAACTTAAATCGGGGACGGGGTGCCTTTTAATTCGGGACGCCATTTTTCGAAGTAACGGATAATAACGAGTAACTTTTTATCGTAAATCTCGTAGTTACACTCGGTGATAGTATACTTCTTCGAGAAAAAGGCGATAAGGCGGAGGATTCCGTCGTCGTCGTATTACGATAATATATTAACGGACACGTAGTCGGACGCGTCGGTCTTTAAAATAACGTCTTTACTTTAATCGAAGTGAGTTAAAATAAGTGTAAACGTAAACTTAACTTTTAAAGTTTAAAAGGCGGCTTCGTAAGCGGGGGACTAATAAAACGGGACGTTTTTTTTAATTAAGTTAACGAGCGGGTTAATTACCTTCGAGTAATCTTATATAAACCGACGGTAAAAGTTATTAAAGCCGATAAAAGCTTATACGTCGGTAAGCTTTTTCGGGGTTTATTAATTAACGATTATAATAATTTTTTTAAGATTTATACGGACTCCGTCACGGTTAACTAAAAAGCCGAGGAACTTGGTTTCGGGAACGTAAAATTCGCACTTAAATATTTTTACGAATAATCCTACCTTACGTAAAGCTTGTAAGATTAAACGGAGGTGTTCGGTGTGCTTTTATCGGGAGCGGTTATAAATTAAAATATCGTTTAAGTAAGCGGTATAAAATATATTTAAGTGCTCGCGGAAGGCGTCGTTAATATATCGTTAAAACGTGGCGGGCGCGCTTATTAACTTAAACGGTATAACTAAGCTCTCGTATAAGCCGAAGCGGGTTCGGAAGGCGGTTAAATACTCCTTTTTTTACCGGATACGGATATTATTAAAAGCGGATATAATATCGATTTTAAAGAAGTAACGTATCTTAAATAAGTTATTTAAAGTTTTTTTTATAAACGGTAACGGGTAACGGTCCTTAATTATAACGGCGTTAAATGCGCGGTAGTTTACGTAAAAACGTAAGCCGCCGTTAAACTTTTAAATAAATAAAACGGGCGAGGCGACGGGGGAGGAGCTTAAACGGATAAATTTTTTACGTAAGTTTTTTTTTAATTACTTTTTTAAAGTTAATAACTCGGTACGGGATATCGCGTATAACGGGCCGAACGGCGGAGTTTTCCCGTTTATTAACGGTATATAATAGTCGTACGGGCGGTGCGGGGGTAGCTTTTTAACCTTTTTAAACGAGAAAACGTCGGAGAAGTCGGCGACCTCGTTAAATAACGGGTTTAGTTTTTAATAAACGGGAGTCGGGTATTAATCTTTTAATAAATGGTTAATTTATTCGACGGTAACGGTATATAAACGGTATTCGCGGCGTCTCGCGTATAAGGTCGCGGCGCGTAAAAAGACGGGGGCGATATCTCGGGCGGATAACGCCTTAAGCCGGTCCGCGTACGTACGTAAGCGGGCCTTAACGGGGACGTTATATAACGCTTTTAACTTTTTAAAGCGGTTAAACACGTTATAATATTAACGGCAGTATTTTATCGAAAGATAACGTATAATTAACGAAACGGACGGTCGGGTCGTGTTATTTAAATTAAAGTATTTTTAATACGATCGAGTAATAAACGAGTTACGTTACGAAAAATAAAACGTTTTTTTATACGTAGTCTTAAATACGTAATTAACCTCGGACGTAATAAGAGTAAGTCCCGCTTTCGGCGGTTCGGCCGTCGAACACCTCGATTTCGAAGGGGTGTCGTAACGGTTATATCGGTAACTAACGCTCACGCGCTTAACTTTAATCGATAAAGTATTTACCCTCGGCGCCGGTGTCGGCGAGGGCGTAAGTCGGGAAACGTCGATCTCGAACGGTTAACTCGGTAAGTAAGATTATTAAGTCGGATCGTTAGTTATATTCTTTTTTAATAAAAAGTTTATAAACGGCGGCGGACGAAAGGCGGATCGGAAGACGGGGGGGCGTAACGGGTAAGGCTTAAATACGACTTACTTTAAACGAGTCTTTTTTTTCGACGATTAAAAAGAGTGGCCGGACGATCGGGACGAAAGGCGGGAGGAGCGAAAGTTACGGCGTAAGTTACGTCGGCCGCGGGACGGGCGGCGGATAACGACGTTTTAAAGTTCGGGGGTAATAGCGTGGCGGAGGTTTAAAAGGCGTTAAAGACGGGTGTTTAGTTTAAGGTAAAAGGCGATAAGGTAGTTTTTTAAACCGTAACGGTAACACTCGCCGCGCTCGCGGCGCGTGTTCCGGCGTTAATTAAATAAGTTTATCGCGTCCGCGTTACGGGTGATTATTAGTCGGGCGGTGGGTTTAACGGGTTAGTCGGTGTGGCTTTAAACGGGCCGGGGGTTTCGTAGTTCGCGGGTAATAATTAATTATATATAACGACGTTAACGATTATCGAGGTTTTAAAGGAAGGTCGTAAACTCGGCGAAGGTTTAAACGGCGGGCGGTGAATAATAAAGTAATATAAACTATAATTTCCGGGATAAGTTATTTTTTAAAAGTAACGAAAGCCTTCCCTCGTTTATTTCTCTTTTTAAAATAAAGCGTTAAAACTTTATAAGGTAAGCGTTAAAGTTTTTATAAGTTTAACGGAGGCGGTATAATTTTTAACGGGCGCGGTTAATACGGTTAAAGTTACCGTACGCTTTATTTAAAAAAGTAAGTACGGTTTAATAATCCGGGATACGGCGGGAGTTATCAAGGTATAAGAGGATTAAAATATAAATAACGCTTTTAAAACGGTCGGCGACGTAAACGATATAAACGGTAAGAGTCGGGTAACGGTTTTAATTCACCGTTATTTTCCGGCGGATTTACGTCGTAAAACGGCGAAGGTGGGCGGGGGTGTTATTAAACTTATTAAAATTAAAAAGTCGTTTAAAAAGGCGGGAGACGGTAAATCCGAAAATAATAAAAAGAGTTAAAGTTAAAGTTAAGCTTTCGGGTACGTTAACGGGGGAAACCGAGGTCGCGTTAGTCGGGGGGGTCGGTATAATTAAAAGGGTTAAGCGCGCGGTTTAATATAATTAAATACGGGCTTTTACGAGTTAATTACTTAAAAAGTCGACGGAGCGGCGGCTCTCTTTAAGCCGGCTTTAAATATCGGTTAAAAAGGCGCGTAAGTCGGTTAACTCGCTTTTTTACCGGCGTAAAAGTTCGTAAGTGGTTTAAAAGTAGCTGGCTTAAGCGAGCGGGTTTTCGAAGACGTAAGTGATAAAGTTTTCGGGGCCCGAGGGTATTATCGGGGGTTCCGAAAGAGGGGTTATCTCGTCGGCGTTTATAAATAAGAGTTACGTAATATTACGGCGGGTAAGCGGGTAATTAATAGGCGGGGACGAGTTAAGCAGGTAATAATATTATTATAACGAATTAACATAGGTAAAGGGTAGGGTGAAGACGAAGACGTAGCTCGAGGAGTTATAATATAGGATGTAGGCGGATGTTAGATTAAATATAAGGTTTAAAGGTTAGGCGGTGTACGGCGGCAGGATACTTACCGGGTTAGTTTATAACACTTTTTATAATAATTATTACGATAGTGTTTTTACGGCCTTTCCCTTTAAGGTCTTTTATAATTTACATCTCGATGTCTTTTTAATAAAAAACGTGTGATTTTAATGTTTTTTTATTATCGTATCCGTTATAAATAAAACACCGGTTTATTTTATTATTATCGGCGGTTAACATTTTAATTCCGTAATAGTCGTCTTTGTCGTAGTACTTTTATAATTCCTTTTCGGTGGCAGGTGGCGCGAAGACGAGCTCGTGGGTGCGGGCACCCGTAAATATTTAAAACTGTTTAAGCGTGGCGTTATCGAGGCGGTCGAGCCCGATAGCAAAGGTGGTCTTATCGTCTCGAACCTAGCAAAAAAAAGAGAGGTATCGAAAAGTATTCGCGCCGGCAACACTTTTAGCCTTCTTCTCCGTTTATAAATAGCGATAGCTGGCGATTATTGTTACGGCCTCGTTATAAAGCTTAAAGTCGATTTTTTTGCCCGTATACTTTTTATACAGGCTCTAAAAGTTGGCCATGTATATTTAAAGTGAGGATTTCGCCTTAACTTTTAAGCCATCTTTTTCGATAAGATACATAATAAAAGCTTTAATAACACTTTTATTTTTAAAGGAGACGAGTTTAAGCTATTCCCTTTAATCTTCTTTACCCATCTCCTAACAAAAGGCTTACAATCTTTTCGGGTAATATTTCGTTAATACGCTAAAGAGTAAACCGGCCTCGCTAGCTAATTACTATTACCGTCTACCCATATTTATCGTAGGTAGTCAGCTGTGATAACGTTATTATTAACAACGGGAGCCGGAAGCTTAATTAACTTAAGAAATCCAAGATCTATGTTAAAGAAGCACATTGTCAAATAGAATACTCCTGTGAATTATAAAAAAAGATGGAAGACATTTAAAATATATATTTATATTCTTATATATATATTTACGACATTTCCTTGTTACGTCTTATCTTTCTTGATTCTTTTCTGTTTCCAGTTTCCTCGAAATTGTAAAGATAGCACTTTCGCGGGCGCTTCTTAGTTATAAAGGAGTTTCTTTTAATATACTTTTTAAACGTTGCTTTAAGGGCCGAAACTAGTCCCCACAAACTATAGAATCTGATAGCCTTTGTCAGCCTGGAGGACGAGCAGACAGATTTTACCACTAAACCACCGACGCTTATGGACATTCACTTGTTATTACGGTACTCCGTAGGTCGACTTAAATGAAATATTAAACCTAAAATATACCAAAAAAGCAGTAAAAGTCGAAAAATAGCGGGACTTGAATTGACGAGAGAAGGGGGGGGGGGGGGGGGGTTAATTACGGACCTACGTGGGAGAACTATATAGCTGTGCGAGGCGACTCTTCCTGATGCATGCTGTTGCCATCACAGAAAGGACCCGCTGCAGATATTGCAATTGTATATTATTCCAAAACAAAAAAAAAAAAAAATCAAAACGGGGTATCCTAGTAGTAGTAAACAACGCTGTAGCAGAGCCGTGTCCTCATTTTCGTGCATCGTCTACCTTTGCCGCGGCGTCTGCCTTGTTTGTACGCCGCCGGCTCTTTGACGGAGTCTTTGTGTTTTCGGACTCGGCCACGTCCCGTGTCCGTTTCGGCGGTAGTGGCTTTGCCATCGGTCCAGCTTGTGGCTTGGCTGGCGGCTCGGCCGAAGTTTCGACTTGTACACCGCCCAGTGGTTGCAGCGGTTGTTCGACTGGTAGCCCAGCCGGTACCTCAGCCGGCAACGCAGTCAGCGGCTCAAGTAGAGGTGGGGTACCTACAACGTCTGGCGCTTGTTCCGCTCCTTCTGCCGCCATGTCCGCTGTCGCAGCGGTACCGGCCGCAATGTTGGCCGTTGCAATCAGTTCGTCCCGGAAGCGCCTGGCCATGTCTCGGGCATTTCGAAAGGCAGCTACGCCTTCGCAAAAGTGCTCAAACGTGCCACTCAGCCCCCAGACCCCCAGGCGGGACACGTGGTAGGCCGGCCGTGACTCGCCGGGCGCCGGGGCCGTCACATGGTGTCCAAACAGCCGCAGCATGTCGCCAAAGATGGTGGCACTCAGCGTGCGGATGCGACCGTCGTACACATGCGCCGAGGGTGGCACGCCGTCGCGCACAGCAGCGTAGTTCTGCAGGCTATGCATCGCACGGGCCCCGACGGCGCCGTCGTAGCGCACCTGGCGCAGCGCCACAGCCTCGGTACCGCTGGGGCCCTTAACCTCGACGAAAAAGTTGGGCAAGAGCGGGCGGTGGAGAGCCGCGCGGGTTGGCACAATGTGGGCACCCAGGGAGCCGCGCACGTCGGGCGCGAGCTGCTGTGGTGGCGAGCCGTAGTACAGGTCAGGCTTGAGCGGCACAATGGTATTGTTGGTGAGCGGCGCCATGTTGTTGAAGAGCACGTTGCGCGCTGGAGCGTTCTCGACCCACTCGTTGGGTCCGGTGATGAGCGGGAGAATGTTGGCTACGACATCGTCCTCATCTACCGCGTTGTCGTACGCGGTCTGCAGCGCGGCAAAGTCGTCTTCGGTAACGGTGTAGCGGCGGCCAGTGCTGTTAGCGCCGTCGTTTAAGGGGATGGCGCGGAGAGCCGCGGAAACCTCGGCCAGGTCTGATGGCCGCGTCGACTGGGCTGGGTTGAAGACATTGAACTCGGTCAAGTGTAGCTCAAAATTGGCGTCGTACGCCGACGACTTGCGCGACTTGGCACCCGGCTGGGCGGCACTGCTGCTGCTGCTGCTGCTGCTGTTGCTGCTTGCAGGTAAAGAGACCGAGCCTGCAGAGCCCTGTGTGGGAGGCCGGGGAGCCGGGCCCATGCCCGGGCTAAAATCCACCTTCTGACGGGGCATCTTTGGAGGAGCGTACTGGCATAATCAGTATTAGACAATAAGCAGAGCAAAAAGACACGGGACATAAGACGCGAAGACTCACACCACGCAGATCGGTCAAGTCCGGACCACCGTGCCGCGAGAAAACGGCAAGACTTTTTGCGGGCGGCTCTCCGCTCCGCTGTAGTGCCACCCTCTTCTTCTTGCTTTTCCAGACGGCGAGCCGCGTGCGGCGGTTAAACTCGTCGAGGGCACGACGCGTCAGGCGGACCAAGGGCAGGGTGTCGTAGAACTCGGGTGGGTATATCCACAACGACGCGGAGTCGCGATGAGTGGCTTCTTCTTCCGCCGGCTCCAGCACGCGTCGGCGCTTGCTGGGAGGCAGCGGTATTGCAGTCTCGCCGTCGTGCTTGTAGTCGTGCTCGTAGTCGTGCTTGTCGTCGTCCTGACGCCGTTTGCGTCTGTACGGGCGGACCATGGCGAGGACCTCTCTCGTAAACATCCACCAGCATGCTTAAGAATGGGGGGACAATGGGGGGACAAGCAGACTGGGCCGAGAAGGGCTGCGAAGCTGGCCGCCGATGTGGTCCAGGCAGCAGCGTCCTCTAGGTGGAGGAAGAGGGAAAAGGGGGGGAGGGGTTTCTCGAGGTGTTGCTGTCTTTTGGAGAGCTGGCAGCCAGTCGATATGCGCGGTATGGACAGCGTCGCGTCGCGATTTGCCAGCACGGCACGGCACTTCTGTGTCACGTGCGGCGTCTTCAATCTGCGACTGGTTGTCGCTACTCTCAAGACTGGAGAAGGATGAAACATCAGATACTCTGTGTAGGGCACAGAGTCGCCAGCTTCCCTTGTCGCATTGTGTTCATCCTTCTCCAGCTGTGTTGTCTCGGTGTTGTTGGTGGACATCTCGGTGCGCTATACTTAGTTAATGCTTTTTGGGGTAGCTCCGGGCGAGTGAGGTCGAGAAATTGTGGTCATGTGACTTATTAGGTGTGCTTTGTAAGCATAGGATGAAAACAACGGCGGTGAGAGTGCTTTATTAAAGGGGTGTCGATAAGCATCACGTCGGTGGTTTAAACCATTAAACCACCGACGCCACTTAAAAGGTGTTCTTCGAGATCTTTTACAGGTTTAAAGTATATCAATATACTATACTCGTATATCTTTGCCGCAGGCCTAGGGCAACAATATAAACAAGCGTCCAGCTGTCACAGACCAGCCCGGCAAGTATCCTGCCGCTGCACACCGCCTGGCGGCGACCCTTCTGCCGCCGTACACCGCCTGGCCCCTAAACCCTGTATTTAGTCTGACTTCCGCCTGCATCCTGTATTATAACTCCTCGAGCTGCGTCTTCGTCTTCACCCTGTCCCCTACCTGTGCCTATTTAGTCAGAATATTACCACTGCCTGCCTGGCTCGTCCCCGCCTACCAGTCACTAGCCTGCCCGCCGTGACATATTACTATTATTATTAACGGTTATAGTCGTGGTCGTAGTCGTGGTGTTACTACTACTATTATTACTATTAGTGTTAATGGTTAATCGGTGAGAAAAAAGAGAAAGGGCGAGACGAGAATAGGTAAATGTATATAAAATGTGTGGACGGTTAAAGAAGTAAAGAACGTGTTATTATACTATAGAAGGAAGAAGGCTTTATTATATACACGAGAGAGGCGGTAAGCTACGTAATATATGACGAGGTAAAAGGAGGCTTAAGACCGGAAGGTTAAAAGCCGGAGGCTTAAAAGGCCGGAAGGCCGAGGTGTTAAAAACCACGTGGGTTAACGCCGTAGTACCCCGCCTTACTTAAATACAGCGCCTACAACAGCGCCCACAGCGCCCACAGCGCCCACAGCGCCCACAGCGCCCACAGCGCCCACAGCGCCCACCCACAGCGCCCACAGCGCCCACCCACAGCGCCATAGCGCCCACAGCGCCCACTGCGCACAGCGCCTACAGCGGCCACAGCCTTATAGCGCCCACAGCGCCCACAGCGCCCACAGCGCCCACAGCGCCACAACGCCACATTAACGCTAGTTGTGGTCTGCATGGTTTATTGCATGGGTCGACTTGATAAAACGAGCCAAGGCAGAGGCTCGGTCCGCCACCAAACAAAACGCCATCCCGGACGCCCCCTACGACCAGGCCCGGACAACAGTCAAAAACAGCATTATTTCGGAGCAACAGATACAACGGGAGATCCCAAAGGGGGTAGGGGAGTGCTCGAAGAAGGTCGACATGGCCTTACCTGGCAAACACACCCGCACTCTATATGATAACCTTAAACGAAACGAAGCACGCATCCTGGCACAGCTACGGACGGGCATGGCACGCATCAACGGATACCTGCACCAGATTGGAGCAGCAGAGACGGAGGCCTGCGCATGCGGCCAAGCAAGAGAGACCATCAAGAATTTTCTCTTCCACTGCTCGCAGTGGCAGACACAGAGACAAAAACTCCTAGAGCACAGAGAATCCAAAATAGACAACCTCTCCTTCTTCCTGGGAGGCAAAGGACCGGCAGACCAAGACGACTGGACACCAGACATGAAAGCAGTACGCGCAACAATCAAATATGCCCTGGCGACGGGCAGACTGGACTACGTACCGGAGGCAACATAAAATAAAACGACACACACAACAACAACCATATCGACAACACCATCAGCACCACCCCCCGCCAGCAACACCAATTCAACGAGCAATCGACCCGGCTTCAGGCACCAGTCATAGGACCCTGAACACTTGGAGGAGGATCTTCAAGAGGCCGAATTGCCCAATCGACGTGAAGGAAGGGAGCATATCAACAGAGGTGGTTAAAGGATAGACGTAAGACGAAGAGCAGGCGATGTGGTCATGTAAGTAGATCGATATTACGTAAGCAGAGTACAGACGAGCCCTTTAGGCTTAGTGCCTCCGGGCGGAATAAATTTCATTCATTCACTCTCTTATCGCGGTGCCACATTCACTTTTTAAAGTTAAACAACGTCGAAACAACGGCGTTATATGTTTCAAAATGTTTTGGTACGGTGACTTCTTTCACTTATATTTTAACACACGCTAACTCACCAAGTGAAATGAGTCCCCCTATCACGGCCTCGATCTCCCAGACCGCCACCGACGAATGGGCCGTGGGCTCTTTTATACGGTGTCGAAAGGTTGGGAGCCCTTCAAGAGATGCGCTGGCTGTCTGGCAGGCCCCTGATAAGAGCACGTTCTGTCTTCTTCCAAGCCCAGGGGCCCAGACAGAGACGACGGTGGCGGCTGGTGCTCCCATCTACAACTCCGGAACATCTGGCGCTGTCTGGGCTATTGGAGGCGCAATATTCAAGGCGAAGGCTTGGGTCGAGGGCATAGAGACCGAGGCCAGCACACTGCGCTACGTGCAGACACACTTTCCGAGCATCCCCACCCCGGAGATCATCTATGATTGGATAGATGGACGTATGGCCCGGTCCTTTATCGTGCTGCGGCCGGCCGAGGGGCAGACGCTGCAACAGGCCTGGCCAATCCTCTCGGTCACGCAGCGGCGGCATATCGCGGCCGAGGTGGCTGGGGTCTGCGCTACTTTAGCCACGCAGATGTCCGACATGCTTGCTGGCGCGTCTGGTCACTGCGGAATACAGGACAACTATCTGATGCCCGAGCGCCCGGACAATGAGCCATCGTGGAGGCCTATCCCGTTTCCGCCGCTGACGGCGAAGCAAGCCGGGACATATCTCTCATTTCTGATGGACACCAACCATTCTGGAGCGACGTTTCATTTTTGCCACGCCGATCTTGGCCCTACAAACATCATGGTCTCGGCGGCCGACGGGACTATCACGAGCATCCTCGACTGGGAGTCTGCGGCCTTTTATCCGCGTATCTGGGTTGCCACGAAGGCACAGGTGAGCTACGGATTTATACTCGAGGATCGCGTCGATGACGATGTGTGGGCGTGGAGAAAAGTTTTATTAGAGGCACTCGAAAAGCACAATTTCCGCACCAATGCCCAAGGGTTCCGTGCCCTCAAAGAAAAGCAAAAAGAAGCCTCCGTCTTTAAGCTTACAGGCGATCCTCCAAGGTGGTACTATCCCACATGCTAGGCAGTTGTGGCCAGCTGCCGTCCGCATTTTTCACATTTCTCGGCCCCCGTTGGGTTGTTATAGTTGCAATTAGAGTCTGGACATTTCATGTTGGCCTATTCAAATCAATTACCGTTAGTATCCTCGGCCAGGAGATATAAGACAGCTTTGCTCATATATCATACTTTTGGGGGTAACGGGTTTCCTATCAGATGCTGGACCCAGTGTTAGATCGAAGTCTCGAGTGATCGATAGATGGAAGCGTAATATTTTACCATTGTTTAGGTCAGACACTAGTAGTGAAGTGATGTGATGGGCCGAATATATATATGCAAGCCTTAGACAAGTGGCCCTGCTCTGCCCTGCCAGAGTCAGTAGAATCGAAACAATTTCGTTAAGAGTGCAAGGCATTCTTTCCATCACTTCTTGCACATTCTCTTTCGAGCGGGGTTGACACGGCGCAATTTGCTCAGACCAATCATAGACTAACACGAAGTCAGCCTCTATCTCTTCCAAGCTACCGGGCTGCCCTGCTTCTCGCCGCGTCTGGACCCTTAAAAACCCCCGCTAGTTGCATACGCCAAAGGCACCATGTATCTCACATCATTTCTAAAAGTATCAACCTCCGAGCGAAAAATAAAACGGAAAACAGCAAATAAAGAGACAATAAACACAAACACAACATAGAAACAGATAACAGTAAACAGAGCTGTGGCGATAGATTATCGACAGGCGTCTTAGCTCCTGGATCGATATGCTTGTCCACCTAGCCGCCACAGGATGACTAATAATAAAGCACAGTGAACAAGCTATTATTAGACAGATTTATGCTTGAGGTCCTTTACTACTAGCCAATCATCACAATTGTTGGCCCACATCTGTTCTGCTGCCTACGAGTAAACAACGCCCTCTGGCGGATCCTAACTTCTTGCACATTGCTTCTGACATTGCTATTTCCATCGCCGTCGCGGATGTCTCGTGTCGCGCTTTTTCTTTTTGAATTTCATTGCTCCTTCTTCCTCAAGTTTCCCACCAGCACGTCGACTCGCAGATCGAAGCCCTCCCTTCAAAATGACGACTTTTAAGGAGGGACCGTACCTTCCTGTCGATGAACACATCCGCTATCGCACGATGCAGGACCAACATATCAACACCGAATTTCGCTTGTTCCGCGAGCGTTTTGATGACATCGACAACAAACTCGAAGCGTTTAAGGAAGAAACGAGAGCCGAATTCCGCTCAATACAACAAGCAATTTAATAGAACTTGGCAGAGCAGAAGCGCTCAACTGCATGGTTACGGAACCAACGACTGAGCAACCCGACGCTGCCCATCCAACCCATCGTCATCTTTAACAAGACTCGTGGTATTTTACAACCAGATCCGAACCTATGGCTGGTGAATGGCCAATAAGTCCCGTGGTCTGGATACAAAAGCTAATTTTAGAAAAGTCACGGAATCTTCCATTAACGAATGCTTAGGCTCCCTTATTCTCGAAATTCGAGGCGCCAGTCAACCAGAAGCACGATGGCTAACGCCGTGTCTATCATGCTGACTTATTTTGAAAGGGCACAAAATAAAACAACATATGCACGGCGTCTTTAGCTGCATGGCCTTGGCCGAGTGGCCTGGCTATATGCAACACACCTGTCTAAGAGTCAAGCATCGTATTACTCCCCAAAATGTTTGGGAAAGACGCAGAAGCGTGGCCGGGGAATCCGGGGACCATGTTCAAGTATACCCTGGCACGCCTCTCTCATGCAGAAATTCAATACACGCTCGTCAGCGTATCGTGGGGGCCAATGGATATACCATTGCGTACATGCTTCCTGTACGTGATTGTATGACCTGCCAGCTGTGTAGATGTGAAGGAATATAAGAAAGTGCAATTCCTTTATTGTAAGGACCACCGTAGTCTCCGTATGGTCCTATTTCCCGTATCCTTGCTGTTATCACAGATCCCGCCAAATTCATCTTTCCTCTGACTTGATTGCGCCCTTAAAAGCTGGTCTTTTTTTTTAACACGCCTGTAAGAGCTCTAACATCCAGGGGGTCAACTTAACAAATATTGACTTCTTTCAGATAATTTAGTGATCTCCACCTTAGCTCTTCTACGATGTCCAACGTCCAACAAGATGACACTGGGCCTCCAGTCTCGAATAATAAAGCAACGACGCGAAACACGTCACTAAAGCCTCCACCTGTCAAGCCTAGAGATACGGTCAATGACAGCAATGATCACCCTGCCACAAGGGATGAAAGTTTTGACACGAGAGATTTTAAGTCCATTTAGTTGGATAGTGAGGGCGGGAGTTCTTAAGCTATAATAACATGGCATTTTTATGTTTTAGTAGTTGAGACATTAAATATAAATGTAATAGCTAAGAAAAGAGTATCTTATCAATTTTTTTTTAACTTATTCTTCGTCTTAATCGTTAACTCTAGTGTATCTTAATATATAGTTTTATAGACGCTTAGTGGGACATATAAAAGAAGTTGAGATGTGCTTTATTACTTATTAATCTTTAAGTCTATTTAAACTCGGCGCCTCGCCGTTTATTTTTACGTTCCTTTTCCTAAATGTCGGGACGCTTTACCACGAACTTTTTAAAAAATTATCCTTTCTTTTTTTATTTCTAAATACAGTCCCTTTAAACTGTCAACACCCGAGTCGAGTACACGTCGAGTTAAGTTCGGGGCACCCTTAATTTTAACGTTAACTACCCCTTATAATAAACCGGATAAAAATTTTAACTAATGTAATATAAGACTTATCGGATTTAATTAAGATCTACTACCCCTTATAATAAACCGGATAAGAATTTTAACTAGTGTAGTGTAAGACTTGTCGGATTTGATTAAGATCCACTATAACCCTGGTCGACTTCTCATCTAAATTATTTAAATCAAATTAGATGTATCTTAACAATAAAGCATTATACGAAGATGCACTCGACGGGAAAATAAAGACAATCGTAATACGAAATAAAATATTAAGTTTTTAACCCGTACGATATATTTTCGTTAAGAAATACGTAATATTATTTCGATAGGGTAGCGGACGAAAAGTGGAGACGAGATAATTATATAATTTATAAATTTACGTTTATCGTATATATTATATGTAAAAAAAGCACTTTATATATAAAGATTATAATTAAGGCTGTTCGTACGACATTATATATAGTTTAATAAAAATATATAATGCCGTACCTTTTACGGTAGTGTACGAAGGTCGTAAGCTCGATTTTTCGCTTTTTTTTCCTTTTTTAATTATTAAAGTATATTTTTCGTAAAGAGCACTCTAGAGAAAGCACTTTATATACGGAGATTATAATTAAGGTTGTTACGTACGACACTATATATGGCTTAACGGGATTGTGTGGTGCCGTACTTTTTACGGTAACGTACGAAGGTCGTAAGTTCGATTTTATCTTTTTTTTTTTTTTAATTATTAAAGTATATTTTTCGTAAAAAGCACTCCGGAGAAAGCATCGGAGACTATAATAAAGATTATTTCGTACGACACTATATATAACTTAACGGGAATGTATAGTGTCGTACCTTTTACGGTAGTGTACGAAGGTCGTGGGCTCGATTTTTCGTTTTTTCTTCTTTTTTTAGTTATTAAAGTATATTTTTCGTAAAAAGCACTCCGGAAAGAGCATTTTATATACGGAGACTATAACTAAGGTTATTACGTACGACACCGTATATAGCTTAACGGGATTGTGTGGTGCCGTACTTTTTACGGTAGCGTACGAAGGTCGTAAATTCGATTTTATCTTTTTTTTTCTTTTTAATTATTTAAAAGATGTTTTTCGTAAAGAGTACTCCGGAGAAAGCACTTTATATACGGAAACTATAATTAAGGTTATTACGTACGACATTATATATGGTTTAACGGGATTATATAGTGCCGTACTTTTTTACGGTAGTGTACGAAGGTCGTGGATTCGATTTTTTATCTTTTTTTTTTTAATAAATAAATATAAAGATATTATTACCTTACACTTATCTCGTACGGTAACGCGATAAAAGTGTTAAATAAACAAGTATAAAAACACTATTACCTTATAACCATCTCGTACGGTAACGCGATAAAAGTGTTAAATAAATAAATATAAAGACACTATTACCTTATAGCCATCTCGTACGGTAACGCGATAAAAGTGTTAAATAAATAAGTATAAAGACACTACTGCTTTACAGCCATCTCGTACGGTAACGCGATAAGAGTGTTAAATAAATAAGTATAAAGACACTACTACCTTATAACTATCTCGTACGGTAACGCGATAAAAGTGTTAAATAAACAAGTATAAAAACACTACTACCTTACAGTTATCTCGTACGGTAACGCGATAAAAGTGTTAAATAAATAAGTATAAAGACATTATTATTTTACAGTTATCTCGTACGGTAACGCGATAAAAGTGTTAAATAAATAAATATAAAGATACTACTACTTTATAACCATCTCGTACGGTAACGCGATAAAAGTATTAAATAAATAAGTATAAAGATATTACTACTTTACAGTTATCTCGTACGGTAGCGCGATAAAAGTGTTAAATAAATAAATATAAAAACACTACTACTTTATAACTATCTCGTACGGTAACGCGATAAAAGTGTTAAATAAATAAGTATAAAAACACTATTACTTTATAATTATCTCGTACGGTAACGCGATAAAAGTGTTAAATAAACAAGTATAAAAACACTATTACCTCACAGTTATCTCGTACGGTAACGTAAAAAAGGCGCCACTTATTATACGTCCACGTCGCTTTTTCCTCTTTTACGGAAAAGGCGGGGTAAAACGCGTTACGTATAAATAATTATTTACGTAAATAAAAAAAGTAAGTCGCGTACGTTAAACTTTCGTACGGGCGTTATTCACTGCGCGTCCCACCTCGCTCCTTCCTCTCTTACGGAAAGGCGGGGTATCGTACGTTAATAACGTAAATAAATTATTTCCCTTTTCTCCCCCTTTACATTTCCTTTTTTCTTTTTTATAATATTACGATTATTATTATTAACTTTCCCCCCCCCCCCCTTTATTATACGACGCCTTTTTTTTCTTTTTTATCGTTTAATCCTTACTATACCTTTAAGACCGATCACCTCGTACGAGAATAGCCGCGACCGCGGCGGCCGCGATAATAATTAAAACGAGGACGACGTAACCGTATCCGCGGTATATAAATAATTTACCTTAATTTATTTTTTTAAATTAAATTTTTAATAGTTATTAACGATTAATATTTTTTATTAAACGTACGACGGACCACTTTTACCGCCGCTTACGCCCGACGCCTTAACGAATACGCCCCCCGACTTAATCGTTATTCGTATAAGAAACCCCGCCGTCTTACGGCCATTTATATATAATCCGGCGTAACGTGCCTTATTAATAAAGTTAAACGGCGACGTATTCGTATTCCGAGGGGCCGTACGGCTTTAATAAGTTTTTTCATATCGGCCTTTATATATTAACGCGTTACTTATTATTAAAGCCGGATTAATCTTATAAGACGAGGCCTGTCTTTAATATATAATAAAAGCCGTACGAGGGGGGGGCTTTCCCCGTTTATTCCTTGTTTGCGTTCGAGCAGGCTCCCACTTTAAAAGGGCTTACTCGAACTATAAGTGGCCCGACGCCGGGGCGTCGTGCTCGTTCTTAATTAAGGAAAGCGTCCGCGTCTACGGACGCGTAACGTTAAAATCGGTTAAAAACTTATTAACGTTAAACGACGACGATAAGCCGACGGCGCCCGTTAACTCGTTTAAGGACGAGGACGACGACGACGTCGAGTGGCTCCCCTCCCCGGGGTTAACACCGGGCCCGGCCTTAAGGCTTATCGTACGAGTAAAATAAGGTAACGCGCCGCGTCGTTAAAGAAATATATACGAGGACTAAGGTAATCGTAACCCCGCCTTTATACTTTAAATTATTATTATTATTAATAACTTTAAAGGCGGCGGCCGCGAGCCGCCTCGTACGATAAATAACCGTGGCCGCGGCGGCGGCGGTAGCGGCCGTAACGGCCGTGGCGGCGGCGGCGGCGGCGGCCGTGGCGGCCGTGGCGGCCGTAATCGTGCTCGTACTTTATTAAGATTTAACTGCCCGCTTAGTTAAAAAAATAAGCCACTAGTAAAAGGCACGCGCGTATAAAACGGGCAAATAATATAATATATATATAACGGGAGATAAAAATCGGCTGTATAATATTACGTACGAGGATTTACGAAAAGGGATAATAGTTTTATACGAAAACTACCCCCTATAACAAACCGGATAAGAATTTTAACTAATATAGTGTAAGACTTGTCGGATTTAATTAAGATCCACTATAACCCTAGTCGACTTCTTATCTAAATTATTTAAATCAAATCAAATGTATCTTAATAATAAAGCATCGTACGAAGATACACTCGACGGGAAAATAAAGACAATCGTAATACGAAATAAAATACTAAGTTTTTAACCCGTACGATATGTTTTCGTTGAGAAATGCGTAATATTATTTCGATAGGGTAGCGGACGAAAAGTGGAGACGAGACAATCACGTGATTTATAAATTTACGTTTATCGTATATATTATATATAAAAAGAGCACCTTATATATAAAGATTATAAGTAAGGTTATTCGTACGACATTATATATAACTTAATAAAAATGTATAGTGCCGTACTTTTTACGGTAGTGTACGAAGGTCGTAGGCTCGATTTTTCGCTTTCTCTTCTTTTTTTAGTTATTAAAGTATATTTTTCGTAAAGAGTATTTTAAAAAGAGCACTTTATATACGGAGATTATAGTTAAAGTTATTACGTACGACACTATATATAACTTAACGGGATTATATAATACCGTACTTTTTACGGCAGCGTACGAAGGTCGTGGGTTCGATTTTATCTTTTTTTTTTTTTTTAGTTGTTAAAGTATATTTTTCGTAAAAAGTACTCCGGAAAAAGTACCGGAGACTATAATAAAGGTTATTTCGTACGACACTATATATAACTTAACGGGAATGTATAATGTCGTACCTTTTATAATAGTGTACGAAGGTCGTGGGCTCGATTTTTCGCTTTCTCTTCCTTTTTTAGTTGTTAAAGTATGTTTTTCGTAAGGAGCACTCCGGAAAGAGCACTTTATATACGGAGACTATAACTAAGGTTATTACGTACGATACCGTATATAGCTTAACGGGATTGTGTAGTGCCGTACTTTTTACGGTAACGTACGAAAGTCGTGGGTTTGATTTTATCTTTTCTTTTTTTTTTAATTATTAAAGGATGTTTTTCGTAAAAAGTACTCCGGAAAAAACACCTTATATACGGAGACTATAACTAAGGTTATTACGTACGACACCATATATAGCTTAACGGGATTATATAGTGCCGTACTTTTTTACGGTAGTGTACGAAGGTCGTAGATTTAATTTTTTATTTTTTTTTTTTTTTAATAAATAAATATAAAAATATTATTACCTCACACTTATCTCGTACGGTAACGCGATAAAAGTGTTAAATAAATAAATATAAAGACACTACTACCTTACAGCTATCTCGTACGGTAACGCGATAAAAGTATTAAATAAATAAGTATAAAAACACTACTACCTTATAACCATCTCGTACGGTAACGCGATAAGAGTGTTAAATAGACAAATACAAAAACATTACTACCTCACAGCCATCTCGTACGGTAACGCGATAAGAGTGTTAAATAAATAAGTATAAAGACACTACTACCTTACAACTATCTCGTACGGTAGCGCGATAAGAGTGTTAAATAAATAAGTATAAAAACACTACTACCTTATAACTATCTCGTACGGTAACGCGATAAAAGTGTTAAATAGACAAGTATAAAAACACTACTACCTTATAACTATCTCGTACGGTAACGCGATAAGAGTGTTAAATAAATAAATATAAAGACACTACTACTTTATAACCATCTCGTACGGCAGCGCGATAAGAGTGTTAAATAAATAAGTATAAAAATATTATTACTTTATAACTATCTCGTACGGTAACGCGATAAGAGTGTTAAATGGATAAATATAAAGATATTACTACTTTACAACTATTTCGTACGGCAGCGTAAAAAAGGCGCCACTTATTATACGTTTACGTCGCTCCTTCCTTTTTTACGGAAAAGGCGGGGTAAAACGCGTTACGTATAAATAATTATTTACGTAAATAAAAAAAAATAAATCGCGTACGTTAAGCTTTCGTACGGGCGTTATTTATTACGCGTCTTACCTCGCTCTTTCTTCTCTTACGGAAAGGCGGGGTATCGTACGTTAGTAACGTAAATAAATCATTTCTTTTTTCTCCCCTTTTATATTTTTTTTTTTTTTTTTTATAATATTACGACTATTACTATTAGCTTTCCCCCCCCCCCTTTATTATACGACGCTTTTTTTTTTTTTTTTATCGTTTAATCCTTACTATACCTTTAAGACCGATCACCTCGTACGAAAATAACCGCGACCGCGGCGGCCGCGATAATAATTAAAACGAAGACGACGTAACCGTATCCGCGGCTTATAAATAATTTACCTTAGTTTATTTCTTTAAATTAAATTTTTAATAATTATTAACGATTAACGTTTTTTATTAAACGTACGACGGACTACCTTTACCGCCGCTTACGCCCGACGCCTTAACGAATACGCCCCCCGACTTAATCGTTATTCGTACGAGGAACCCCGCCGTCTTACGGCCATTTACGTATAATCCGGCGTAACGTACCTTATTAACGGAGTTAAACGGCGACGTGCTCGTATTCCGGGGGGCCGTACGGCCTTAATAAGTTTTTTCGTATCGGCCTTTATATATTAACGCGTTATTTATTACTAAAGCCGGATTAGTCTTATAAGACGAGGCTTGTCTCTAGTGTATAATAAAAGCCGTACGAGGGGGGGGCTTTCCCCGCCCATTCTTTATCTGCGTTCGAGCAGGCTCTTATTTTAAAGGGGCTTGTTTAAACTATAAGTGGCCCGACGCCGGGGCGTCGTGCTCGTTTTTAATTAAGGAGAGCGTCCGCGTTTACGGACGCGTAACGTTAAGATCGGTTGGGAACTTATTAACGTTAAACGACGACGATAAGCCGACGGCGCCCGTTAACTCGTACGAGGACGAGGACGACGACGACGTCGAGTGGCTCCCCTCCCCGGGGCTAACACCGGGCCCGGCCCCGGGGCTTATCGTACGAGTAAGATAAGGCAACGCGCCGCGTCGTTAAGGAAACACGTACGAGGACTAAGGTAATCGTAACCCCGCCTTTATGCCTTAAATCACTATTATTATTAATAACTTTAAGGGCGGCGGCCGCGAGCCGCCTCGTACGATAAGTAACCGTGGCCGCGGCGGCGGCGGTGGCGGCCGTAACGGCCGTGGCGGCGGCGGCGGCGGCGGCCGTAACGGCCGTGGCGGCCGTGGTCGTGCTCGTACTTTATTAGGATTTAACTACCCGCCTAGTTAAAAAGACAGGCTATTAGTAAAAGGCACGCGCGTATAAAACGGGTAAGTGATATAGTATATATATAACGGGAGATAAGAATCGGTTGTGTGATATTACGTACGAGGATTTACGAGGAGGGATAGTGGTTTTATACGAAGACTTAAGCTATAAAATTATAAATCGTACGAGAGTTTAATTAATGATTTTTTTTCACTTATATTTTATATCCGTAAATAACTCGTACGAGATGGCTAGTAATATACAGTAGATTTATTTACTTATGTCTTTAACGATAAATAAAACGAGAAAAAAAAATAATAATTATATATACGTAAATAAATTTATATTTTATATTCGTAAACAACTCGTACGAGATAAATAGTAATAAATAACGCCCGTATAAAAAAAAAAGTATAAAGGTATAAAATACCTTTACCTTTTTCTCGCCGTAATATTTATAAATAAACCTATAACCACTATCTTTACTACCGTACGAAGATAAAAACTATCGGTATAAAGATATAAAGGATTACGATAACGACGACTAAGCCTTAGTCCCGTACGACCCGGACTAACACTAAAACGATCACCTCAACGATTAAGCTATTATCCCGTACGACTTAAACTTAAACCATAACTAACACTAACCCGACAACAACTAAGACGATAACGAAAAGGTTATTATTATTATCGACGACGACGACGACAATAACAACTAAGTAAACGGAAACGGCGAGCTTATTCTTTCGTACGATAACCGCTTTTAAATCCCGCCGCCGATTATTATAAGCCGCCCGGCTCCGGACGAGGGACAAATCTAAGTCCTTTATATCGGTGGCCAATAACTCGCCCCGTAGTGTTATAACAATATTTAAAAAAACCTACTTAACTAACCGGGACGCGACGTTATAATCCGGTACGGAACAATCACACCTAAAAAAATTCGTACGCACCGGCCCAGCTATATTAACGCGCTTTTAGTTACGAGCCGTGGCCGGGTTTAAAGTCGTCTCCCGTGTAATATTTGTCTTTAACGGGCCGAGAAGAGCCCGTACGGTCGCCCGTGGCCGTTTTTAACTTACGTACGTTTAGTTAGATCTTTTTACGGCTGTTACGCGAACTACAAGTTTTAAGACCGTTATATAAGATACAGTCGGCGCGATAAACCAAACGACGGATCGGATAATAACGACGGTAAACGTCGGGTTATTACGAATATAAATAAGTCGGTCTCGTAAGCTATCTTAATTAAATAAAGCGCGTACGAAAGTAAAAATATTTATTATATAAAGATAAGAAAGGGGCCGTACGGGATAAAGAAAACGGAGGGAAAAAAACAAAAAAAAAAGATCTTACTAGCTAAGGTATACGTCGTAAATCGTACGAAAAAAATTAATAATTTAATTTTATTCGCGCGAAGTAAAGAAATAAACTAAATAAATAGCCGTACGAGGTGGAAAAATAAATTAAATAAGTAACCGTACCAAGGTAAAGAAACAAATTAAATAAGTGGCCGTATATAATAAGAAAATAAATTAAATAAATTAACCGTACGAGGTGGAGAAACAAATCAAATAAATAACCGTACGAGGTGGAGAAATAAATCAAATAAATGGCCGTGTATAGTAAAAAAACAAATCAAATAAATAACCGTACGAGGTGGAGAAATAAATTAAACAGGTAGCCGTATTAAAGTAAAGAAATAAATCAAATAAGTAGCCGTACATAGTAAGAAAACAAATTAAACAGATTAACCGTACGAGGTAAAGAAATAAATCAAACAAATAACCGTACGAGGTGGAGAAACAAATTAAACAAGTGGCCGTACATAGTAAAAAAACAAATCAAACAGATGGCCGTACGAGGTAAAGAAATAAATTAAACAAGTAACCGTACTTAAGTGGAGAAATAAATTAAATAAATAACCGTACGAGGTGGAGAAACAAATTAAACAAATAACCGTACGAGGTGGAAAAATAAATTAAACACACTTTAAAACTATAATAAAAAAAACGAATCCGATAAAAGGTCGTACGGTATAAAAAAATAAATTAAATACATTACGAAGTAAAAATATAATAACCACCTTTTAATTATCGTACACGCGACAACTTTTAATAATATAAACGGTATTTTTTTATATAATATTTTAACCTTTTATTTACCTCGTTATAAGTTAAATATCTCTTTATCTTATAAAACGGCTTTTAATAAAGTAACCTATTAACTCTTATAATAAACGTTATTTTCGTACGATAAAAAAGTTTATTTTCCACTTAAAGTTTTAAATGGTTATTTATATACGTTATAATAAGGCTATCACCGGCAAATAACTTAAACACCACGTTATAAACATACACGGTAAAAGGCAATCGTCTTTTATTAACACTTATCTCGTACGAGAATAAAAAAAAACCTATCCGACGCTCGTACACGACCAACAAAATATAAAGCCCCTTTTCGTTACCTGCTTCGACGAGCCGCCTGCTACGGTCCCTTTTTTCGACGGCCCGTACGAAGACGGGAAGCTTTACCTTATATACAACCTCCTTTTCCGTACGGTAAATAACATTTAAAAACACTTCCGTACGAAGCACGGTTAAATTAACACTTAATCGCGTGGGCGCCCCGTAAAAAAAACTAACTAAGTACGCGACGTGCCGTAAGTAAACCACGTACGTTACCAACGTTTATAATCGTCCGGCCCGGCTAACATATACTTCCCCGTCTCGTCCGTCGACGTCTCGACAGCTTTAACCTAGGCCCCGGCCGCCTAATAATAACCACCGTACGGCGGCCTTTTTAACGCGATCCGGAACCGGGTATACGCCTTCCGCGAGACGCGCGAGCAGCTACGGCGTTTAATTCGGTTTACCGTATAAGACGAGTAGGAACAACCGGATCGGTGGTTATCTCGTACGGGATGGCCGTAGTATTTCGACGGTTAAGACGTATAATAGTTAACCTAAATAAAAAAGCTCGAGGACGCGGACGTAGCTTTATAAGTATTATAAAAGATAGTCGACGACCTCGTACGAGACGTAAAATCGCTCGTCCGGTATACGGACAACACCGGGGCATTATACGAGCTAGCCCGGAAAGACGCGGGCGTATTTAAATTAACTACCTTTTTTACCTTAACCCGTTAAGACGCCACGCTCGAGAAGTATACTACGATATAAAAGTAAATCTTAACTATCCTCGTACGCAACGATAACGTACGCGCTTTAATTAACTCGCCCGACGACGCGTCTAGTCTTACGTACGACGAGGTTATAACACTTTTACGGGCCCGGCCGAAGCGGCCGTATAACGACGTTACGTTATACTTTTTAATATTTTAATACTTAATATTATTATCGTCGCCGTACGAGGATAACCCTTTTTACTCGCGCTTACTCTTTACGATAATAGTTTTAACCGTACGGGTAAATAATAACTTCCTCCGCCCGTAACATTATACGCGGCACATCTCCGCCGTGCTTACGTTAAACCGGTTATTTATATTATAAACGTCGCGGTACGAGCTTTAATAAGTTATCGAAAAAGGCGAGGGATAATAAATAAGCTTATTCCGGATCGTACGGTAAAAGGTAAAAGGTTATTTATTATACCGTACGAGCGGCGAGCGGCGGTATCCGATCGATTAATTAACGGAGATTTTTAACTTTAACCGGGGTTAAATTAAAAACACGGCCGCGTAAGGTATCGTACGTATTTTTTTCTTTATTATCGTTAGTTTTTTTTTATTAATTTTTTTTTTTTTTAAATCGATTAAGACGGGTATACGATTTAACTCGACATTATCTCGTTTACGATATAATAACTTCGAGTCTCCGTATATAATATAATTACCGAGCTCGAGACGTAGCTGGCCGCGTTATTATTTTTAAATAGGCTGTACGAAGACCGCGCGCATCTCGACATAGCCCGGATTAAAGACGACCGTAACGTCGACGCGGTCGACGAGTCTTTTTTAACCTACCCGGCCAACCGATGGTTTAACACCTCGTACGAGACGTTATTAACCCGCGTGTTAGCCTCGTTAACGCACCGGCGGGTTTAATACGTGGCTCCGTTTACCTCGTATACGGTAAACGAGGAGATCCCGTTTTAACGCGAGGCGATTTCGTCGTACGAATACGCCGTATAAAACTTTCTTCGTTTACTTCTCGTCGTGGCTTATCTTACGGGGGGCTAGCTAAGGCGCTCGTTAAAGTTATTTAACGTCCGATATTATAACACGGCCGAAGGCGGCGTACGAAATATTTTTCTCTCGTAAGGGTATATTATCTTTACCACGTAAAACACGAAAACAAACCGGTCTCTCTCTTACGACGACGTAATTTACCGCTTTTAAACGCCGCGCGTCAACGAGGTGATCGTACGGTATTTAACTTATATCGTGCCGTTTTTAAATATACTTTACGAGCTAAGTTTATTAAGTCTTAACCGGACCTCGTACGACGAGCACGGGATCTCGATACCTTATCTTTAAAGCCAGGTGGACGAAATTAAGGCGGCCCGGCCGTAGACGAGGGAGACGCTATCACGGCAACTCCGTACGGCGTCGGCTCTCCACGTTAAGTGTGCCTTTTCGGTGGCTTAATAACGGTATCTCGCGATTACGATTACGAACCGGTATCTCCGCGACTTTATTCCCGATAATAACTACGCGACTAAAAAAAAAAAACGTATCGGCGCCTCGTACGACGGGGAGGACGGGTACGAGAGCGGCTTAAAGTTAAAGGACGACGACCCGTACGACGTTTAAACAGCCTATTTTAACCGCACCGCGGGCACGACGTACGCGCGTTTTATCTTTTAAAGTACTAACGGGACGGCGTACGGTTAAGACCGGTATTACCGCGTATCGATAACGTAGTATAACTTTTTTAATATCGGCGCGCCCGGCACGTCTCGTACGACGGCCGGCTGGACGTTTAACGACGACGAGGACGTACGGGATAACCGTATACGCGCCTTAATTAACGCGGATTTTAACACCGGTCTCTCTCTCGTGGCCGGACGGGGCGCTCGTTTCCGGGGGCGGTAACGCGAGGTCTTATCGTATATCGTACGAGGCGTGAGCCCGTTACTTTAGCTGGCCGGCACCGGGAGCGGGAAGAGCTTAACGTTCTTACTTCCGGCGGTCTTTTAACTTAACGGCGTCTCGGTCGTCCTTATACCGCTTCTCGTTTTTTAAAACGACCTCGTACGCCGGTGTCGAGATATTAACGTACGATGTGTTATTTAAATAAACGCGTATAACCATTTTAACGCCACGGTCGTCTTTTATACGCCGGAGAACGTAACGAATACGCGGTTTACGTCGTTCGTACGGCAGCTCGTACGGCTCTCGCGGCTCGACCGCGTCGTATACGACGAGTGTTACACGGTCCTCGATAACCGTACGTCTTTCCGGCCGGCTATTTAAGCCGTGTTTCGTACGATATTAAAGCTCCTTATATAACACGTTTAATTAACGGCCACGTTAACGCCGGCGGACGAGCCTACGTTTTTTTAACGGGTTAATATATAATAAAACACGGTTACGCTTATACGGGAATAAACGCGGCGGGCGAATCTCGAGTACGGCGTGCACACGTATTAAAAAAGACCGGAATAAAAAGCCGTAGTACGGCGGCTTGCCGAGTTTACGCGCACGATACGGTACCGTACGATTATATTTTATTCGTCCGTCGTGTAACGGTTTAAGGCGACAACACTTGCAAAGGTCGGGTTTAGGCGAAAAAAGTTTAATTTTAAATAAAGAAGAAGAAGAAAAGAAAAAGGAAGAAAATTCTACACCGGTAGGCTTTAGTATCCCACGAGTGGGTCCTTGGTCGGTCGCGTACCCGCGCACGTGACCCACGTCACCTCTAGCACGTGATGTCGTCACGTGCCCACTATCGGGCCACCAGCCCGTGACAATCGCCCCCCCCTCCTATAAAAGCTCCGTGCGTAATCGGAGGCGCCTCGCCCCGTCGTCAACGGGGGTCGCTGGTTACCGTGAGAAAACTCAACTCGAGCATAGTGCCCGTCGCGCCCCCATTCGTCTTACGATTTAGGTGTCCGGGACTACGGGATCGTCCTTAACGAGGCCTCGTACGCTTCAAACGCCGCCGTGTCCGACACCGCCGCCAGCGGTTTTTAAGTGGGCTCGGCGTAGCCGGTTTATCTAACCTTTAATTATTAACCGCGGCCGCGTCGTCGGTGATTTACGATCTTAACCACGGTCTACTCGTGTTCCCCGTCGATATAAACCGGTGGGGGTTCGTCGAAAAGTTATTATTAAGTTAAGAGCGGGTCGTTAACCAAGCGGCGTATTAGGTCGACGTGGAAGACGGGGTGAATTTTAAGTGGTGTGTTTAAGCGCACCGCGTAAAAGCTTATTAGTTTAATCACTTTATACGGTAACGCCACTTAATCGAGCTTTTTCGCCGGTCGATCCGTCGAGATATAACGTAGTCGTAACGACACCCGGTCCCCGACCCGGAAAACCTCCGCGGTTATACGACGTTTATCCGCTTAACGCGTTTAAAGATCTTACGCCTCCGTTATAACGGCGTGTATAAACGCGGCGGCATCCTACCACTTCGTCACTAACTTATTTACCTAGTCCGTAATTATCGGCGCGTCCCCTACCTCGGTGTCCTCGCGGGCTAGTATCGGGTCGAAGTGGAAGTTATAAAGTATAAAAAAAGGGTTTAAGCCCGTGGTTAAGTTATCGCGGTTGTTAAACGCGATTATCGTTTAAGGTAAGATCGATGCTTAGTCGTCTTATACGTATAATGTAAACACCCGTAAGTAGGCCTTTAACTCTTAATTCGCTCGTTCCGTTACACTATTTGTTTAAAGGTGATGCGTTATCGACAGTCGTCGCCGTATTCTTAAGCGTTTACACACTTCGGTTTAAAAGTCGTTTACGAATTATAATCCTTTATCCGAGACTATTATACGGGGTAAGCCGTAGTGTTAAAAGACGTTTCGTAAAAACGCGTTCGCCACTTTTGTTAACGTAGTTTTTTTTATAAGGGTAAATATTACGGCTTTATTAAGGCGGTTTATTACTATTATAATATCCCGATATTTATCGTTTAAAAGGAGGTATATTATAAAATCGACCGATAACTTTTACCACGGCCTTTCCGGCACCGGGAGCGGCCGTAATAAACCCCGGCGTTAATCGCGTTATAACTTCGATGCCGAGTATAAGCGGTAATTACGGACGAAACGGCGGACGTTTTACGTAAAGCCCGGCCACGTATAACGCCGGGCGATTAAGATCCGGGTATTTTCTTTACCGGGGTGTCCCGTTAATAGCGTATCGTATATACGTTAAATAATCGTCGTACGTAAAGGCTCCCAAGCCGGGATTTAAATCTTATCGCGCTACGTTAAACGACCTTGCCCGTCGAGGCCGCACTCCGATAAGGATAGTTTTAGTTTCCAACCCGCCGGGATTACCCTCTCGCCCTTTTAAACCAACTACCGTAATTTTTAATAACGCCGATTCCCGTTTAACCCGTCGCTTTATAACTTCGTTAACTCGTCGTCGTTAAACGGCGAGGGTAACTCGTCGTACGTAAAAGCCGGACCCTCTCCTTTACCGTCTTCGTCTCCGCACGCTCCCACGCGGACTCCCTCGGTCGATAACACGGCTCGCTCGGGTTCCGCCCGGCTCGTATCTTAAGCTCCCCGTAGACGTTAACGACTTAACGCCCCTTTTAACATTTAAACGGACCTCTCCGTTAACCGCGAGTCCCCTTCGGTAAGTATATTTTAATCTCTTCTCGATAACGCGTTAAAGAGCGTTTATAAACGGCTTAAACGGTGTACTAACTCGTAGTCGTAGTTTAATAAGTCTTCCGCCTAACGTAACTACCGCTTATTTAATAAACGTTTCTCGCGGAAGTAAATAAGGTTTCGATAGTCCGTATATACCTTAAACGGATAGCCGCGCAACTCTACCCGCCACTCTTTAATCGCGGAGACAACGGCTAACATTTCTTTATCGTAAATCGAGTAGTTACACTAGGCCGGCTATAGCTTTTTCGAGTAGTACGCCACCGGATACCACTTTTTATTATCGCCTTTTTAAAAGAGAGCAACACCTTATACCCATCCGAAGGAGTTAACTTCCACCAAGGTCTCCCTTCTTAAGACTTATACGGTTAACGTAAGTTCCCGGATCGCCGCTGTCCGTAGTCGGTCGAACGCTTTTTAATATTACGGTCTTTAATTAAACGTCGCCCCTTTCTTTATTAAGTCGGTGAGCGGTCCCGCGATTTCGGAGTAGTCGGGGATAAATTCTCGGTAAAAGCTTGTAAAGTTAAGGAACCCCCTTACCTTTTTAACGGTTGTCGGAGCCTTTTATTTTTTAATCGCCCTTACCTTATCGGGATTTATATAAAGGCCGACTCCGGGCCGCACCACGTAACTTAAAAACTTTAAAGCCGTCGTTAAAAATTCGTACTTTTTCTAGTTTAACTAAAGGCCCGCTTTTTAAAGCTTTTTCACCACTCGACGAACTAAAGTTTAATACTCCCCTTTCGTTTTATCGGAGTAAATCGCTACGTCGTCGACGAAAGCTGTCACGCCGTCGTCGAATAACTCGCGTAATACTTAATTAATATACCGTTAAAAAGATGTAAAGGCCCCCTTTAAGTTAAACGGTATAACTAACCACTCGTACGACCCCGTAATAATGTTAAATACGGTCTTCCCCTTATAACCCGGAGTTATACGAATCCGGTGAAACGCCGAGACGACGTCTACTTTCGACACTTAACGGTGGCGCGCGACCGTACGTAAAGTCTCGGTGATTAACGGAAGCGGGTACGCGTCGGTACGGGTGACTCCGTTTAACTTACGGTAGTTTACGTAAAAGCGGAGACTCCCGTCGGCTTTTTTTACGAAAAGCACCGGGGCGTTTAAAGCGGATTTACTTTATCGGATTAGTCTTTATTCTTAAAGGTCGACGATCGTCTTTTTTATCATTAGTAACTCTTCCCTCGACCGCCGGTATAACGGCGACGCGGGGATCTCCCTTTCCCGCCCCGCCTCGTCGGTTAATAAGTTAACCTCGTAGTCGACTTTTAAACGGTGTGGCGGGAGTTTCTTCGCCTTTTATTTATCGAACGCGTTAGTTAAGTCTCGTAATTAAGCCGGAAGTCGGGTCTGTACGTCTTCGATCGTCTTAAGCGTCGTTTATTATCTTTTTAAGGCCGTTTAAACGTTTATAAGCGTTATTACCGCGACCTCGACGACTTCGTTCGCGTCGATTAATCGTTATATAATACGTATTAACGCGTAAGTCGTTATACTAAAGCCCCTCCTTTTACGGTTGTTTACGGTTACTACGACCCCTCCTCGCGCCCGTAACATAAGTTTATTCCTTACGGGGTCGATCACCGTCTTATTCTTCCTTATCTATCTTAAACCGAGAATCACCGCTTTTTTTTAATCCGGGATTACGTAAGCTTTAATTGTTATTAAACAACCACCCACGTCCGCGTAAAAGGTCGCGACTTCGTTAATAATGGGCGCTCCGGCCCCCTCGTTTACGACCTGTCGTAACCTCCGCGGTTTAATCCGTTCCGTCTTAATTTTTAATTTCTTTATAGTGCGCTCGGTTATCGTCGCGAAGTAAAGGTATCCCGAGTCGGTGAATACTTGTGTATTATACCCTCCGTTAATTATAACGTCGACGTACATTCCCTTTTCGTTTAACCTTGCCTCCCCCTTTAAGCTTCCTTACCCCTAGCCGCGTCTTTAATCCGGGGTTACTTTTTTCCCGACTTTTAATCGTCGCCCGATACTTTTTTATCGTCGTCGTTATCGACGTGGCTTTAAAAGACGCGGGTGCCGTCGCGGCGAGGTTACCCCTCCCCGGTATCCTTACCGCTTTTTCCCCGGCAGTTACGTTAAATGTAACCGGTCTTACCGCATTTAAAACACGTACGTCGATCCTTTACGGCCCGCTCCTTATCCGGGGCCGCTCGGCCCGCCCGTAAGTTTATAAAGTCGCCTTTTCCGTTATCGCGGGGCTAGCCCGCGCGGCGGGAGCGTAAACTATCGAGGCGGGAGCCGACGGTAAGTAGTTAAGCCTTATACGTAACGTAAGTCGTCGGGGTAGCGTGGCTCACTATTACAGAGTGTAGTGTAGTGTAGTGCTAGTGTAGTGTAGTGCTAGTGTGTAGTGTAGTGTAGTGCTAGTGTAGTGCTAGTGTAGTGTAGTGTAGTGTAGTGTAGTGTAGTGTAGTGTAGTGTAGTGTAGTGTAGTGTAGTGTAGTGTAGTGTAGTGTAGTGTAGTGTAGTGTAGTG